>OX457089.1:27191321-27791321 GCA_949752835.1 Empis stercorea | reverse complement strand
TAATTTAACAAATAATCGAACATACATTTAACAAAAAACATAATTTAGTTGATTTTTTTTGCCAAATTTTTTAAAAATTTCTTAAATTTTATAACGAAAAATTAAAAATAACAACTTTATTCAGCTAAATTTATATTTCTTAACATGTTATTCATAATTTAACATATAATTCAACATAAATTTAACTAAAAACATAATTTAGTTGACTTTTTTGCCAATTTTTTTAAAAATTTCTTAATTAAAATTTCTTAATAAAAAAAAAACATTCTAAATATGTTGATCATAATTTAATATATAATTCCACATAAATTTGACAAAAAAACATAATTTTGCTTACTTTTTTGGCAATATTTTTAAAAATTTCTTAAATTTTATAAAGAAAAATTAAAAATAACAACTTTATTCAGCAAAATTTATATTTCTAAATATGTTGATCATAATTTAATATATAATTCAACATAAATTTAATTAAAAACATAATTTTGCTTACTTTTTTGGCAATATTTTTAAAAATTTCTTAAATTTTATAAAGAAAAATTAAAAATAACAACTTTATACAGTTAAATTTGTATTTCTTAACATGTTAATCATAATTTAACATATAAATAAACATATATTTAACAAAAAAACATTATTTAGGTGAAATTTTAGTGACAATTTTTTTTAAAATTTCTTAAATTTTATAAAGAGAAATTCAAAATAAATACTTTATTCAGCTAAATTTATGTTTCTAAGCATGTTAATCATAATTTAAAATATAATTACACATATATTTAACAAAAAACCATAATTTAGTTTACTTTTTTTGGCAATTTTTTTAAAAAATTCTTAAATTTTATAACGAAAAATTAAAAATAACAACTTTATTCAGCTAAATTTATATTTATAAACATGTTATTCATAATTTAACATATAATTTAACATAAATTTAACAAAAAACATAATTTAGTTGACTTTTTTTGCCAATTTTTTTAAAAATTTCTTAAATTTTATAACGAAAAATTAAAAATTACAACTTTATTCAGCTAAATTTATATTTCTAAATATGTTGATCATAATTTAATATATAATTCAACATATATTTAACAAAAAACCATAGTTTAGTTGACTTTTTTGGCGAGTTTTTAAAAAATTTCTTAAATTTTATAACGAAAAATTAAAAATAACAACTTTATTCAGCTAAATTTATATTTCTAAACATGTTATTCGTAATTTAACATATAATTCAACATAAATTTAACTAAAAACATAATTTAGTTGACTTTTTTTGCCAATTTTTTTAAAAATTTCTTAATTTTTATAAAGAAAAATTAAAAATAAAAACTTTATTCAGTTAAATTTATATTTCTAAATATGCTAATCATAGTTTAACATATAATTCCACATATATTTAACAAAAAACATAATTTAGTTGACTTTTTTTGCCAATTTTTTTAAAAATTTCTTAATTTGTATAAAGAAAAATTAATATTAAAAACTTTATTCAGTTAAATTTATATTTCTTAACATGTTAATCATAATTTAACATATAAATCAACATATATTTAACAAAAAACATAATTTTGTTGACTTTTTTTGGAATTTTTTTTAAAAGTTTCTTACATTTTATAAAAAAAAATAAAAATAAAAACTTTTTTCAGGTAAATTTATGTTTCTAAGCATGTTAATCATAATTTAACATATAATTCAACATATATTTAACAAAAAACCATAGTTTAGTTGATTTTTTTTGGCAATTGTTTTAAAAATTTCATGAATTTTATAAAGAAAAATAAAAAATAACAACTTTCTCCTGCCAAAATTTATATTTCTAAACATGTTCATCATAATTTAACAAATAATAGAACATACATTTAACAAAAAACATAATTTAGTTGATTTTTTTTGCCAATTTTTTTAAAAATTTCTTAAATTTTATAAAGAAGTATTAAAAATAACAATTTTATACAGTTAAATTTATATTTCTAAACAAGTTAATCATAATTTAACATATAAATCAACATATATTTAACAAAAAAACATCATTTAGGTGAAATTTTAGTGACAATTTTTTTAAAAATTTCTTAAATTTTATAAAGAAAAATTCAAAATAAAATCTTTATTCAGCTAAATTTATGTTTCTAAGCATGTTAATCATAATTTAACATATAATTCAACATATATTTAACAGAAAACCATAATTTAGTTGACTTTTTTTGGCAATTTTTTTAAAAAATTCTTAAATTTTATAACGAAAAATTAAAAATAACAACTTTATTCAGCTAAATTTATATTTCTAAACATGTTATTCATAATTTAACATATAATTCAACATAAATTTAACAAAAACATAATTTAGTTGACTTTTTTTGCCAATTTTTTTAAAAATTTCTTAATTTTTATGAAGAAAAATTAAAAATAAAAACTTTATTCAGTTAGATTTATATTTCTAAGCATGCTTATCATAATTTAACATATAATTCAATATATATTTAACAAAAAACCATAACTTAGTTGACTTTTTTTGGCAATTTTTTTAAAAATTTCTTAAATTTTATAACGAAAAATTAAAAATAACAACTTTATTCAGCTAAATTTATATTTCTTAACATGTTATTCATAATTTAACATATAATTCAACATAAATTTAACAAAAAACACAATTTAGTTGACTTTTTTTGCCAATTTTTCTAAAAATTTCTTAAATTTTATAACGAAAAATAAAAAATAACAACTTTATTCAGCTAAATTTATATTTCTAAACATGTTATTCATAATTTAACATAAATTTAACAAAAAACATAATTTAGTTGACTTTTTTTGCCAATTTTTTTAAAAATTTCTTAAATTTTATAACGAAAAATAAAAAATAACAACTTTATTCAGCTAAATTTATATTTCTAAACATGTTATTCATAATTTAACATAAATTTAACAAAAAACATAATTTAGTTGACTTTTTTTGCCAATTTTTTTAAAAATTTCTTAAATTTTATAAAGAAAAATTAAAAATAAAAACTTTATACAGTTAAATTTATATTTCTAAACATGTTATTCATAATTTAACATAAATTTAACAAAAAACATAATTTAGTTGACTTTTTTTGCCAATTTTTTTAAAAATTTCTTAAATTTTATAAAGAAAAATTAAAAATAAAAACTTTATTCAGTTAAATTTATATTTCTAAATATGTTAGTTATAATTTAACATATAATTCAAAATATATTTAACAAAAAACCATAATTTAGTTGACTTTTTCTGGCAATTTTTTTAAAAATTTCTTAAATTTTATAACGAAAAATTAAAAATTACAACTTTATTCAGCTAAATTTATATTTCTAAACATATTATTCATAATTTAACATATAATTCAACATAGATTTAACAAAAAACATAATTTAGTTGACTTTTTTTGCTAATTTTTTTAAAAATTTCTTAATTTTTATAAAGAAAAATTAAAAATAAAAACTTTATTCAGTTAAATTTATATTTCTAAATATGTTAGTTATAATTTAACATATAAATCAACATATATTTAACAAAAACATATTATTTGAGTGAAATTTTAGTGACAATTTTTTTAAAAATTTCTTAATTTTTATGAAGAAAAATTCAAAATAACGACTTTATTCAGTTAAATTTATGTTTCTAAGCATGTTAATCATAATTTAACATATAATTCAACATATATCTAAAAAAAACCATAGTTAAGTTGACTTTTTTTGGCACTTTTTTTAAAAATTTCTTAAATTTTATAACGAAAAATTAAAAATAACAACTTTATTCACCAAAATTTATATTTCTAAATATGTTGATCATAATTTAATATATAATTCCACATATATTTAACAAAAAAACATAATTTTGTTTACTTTTTTTTGCCAATTTTTTTAAAAATTTCTTAAATTTTATATCGAAAAATTAAAAATAACAACTTTATTCAGCTAAATTTATATTTCTAAACATGTTAGTCATAATTGAACATATAATTCAACATAAATTTAACAAAAAACATAATTTAGTTGACTTTTTTGCCAATTTTTTTAAAATATTCTTAATTTTTATAAAGAAAAATTAAAAATAAAAACTTTATTCAGTTAAATTTATATTTCTAAATATGTTAGTTATAATTTAACGTATAATTCCACATATATTTAACAAAAAAACATAATTTTGTTTACTTTTTTTGGCAATTTTTTCAAAAATTGCTTAAATATTATAACGAAAAATTAAAAATAACAACTTTATTCAGCTAAATTTATATTTCTAAACATGTTATTCATAATTTAACATATAATTCAACATACATTTAACAAAAAACATAATTTAGTTGACTTTTTTGCCAATTTTATGAAAAATTTCTTAATTTTTATAAAGAAAATTTAAAAATAACAACTTTATTCAGCAAAATTTATATTTCTAAATATGTTGATCATAATTTAATATATAATTCCACATATATTTAACAAAAAAACATAATTTTGTTTCCTTTTTTAGGCAATTTTTTTAAAAATTTCTTAAACTTTATAAAGAAAAATTAAAAATAACAACTTTATTCAGCAAAATTTATATTTTTTTTAACAGTTTCTTACATTTTATAAAAATAAATAAAAATAAAAACTTTTTTCAGCTAAATTTATGTTTCTAAGCATGTTAATCATAATTTAACATATACATAATTCAACATATATGTAACAAAAACCATTGTTTAGTTGACTTTTTTTGGCAATTTTTTTAAAAAAATTTTAAATTTTATAAATAAAAATAAAAAATAACAACTTTCTTTAGCCAAATTTATATTTCTAAACATGTCCATCATAATTTAACAAATAATAAAACATACATTTAACAAAAAACATAATTTAGTTGATTTTTTTTGCCAATTTTTTTAAAAATTTCTTAAATTTTATTAAGAAGTATTTAGAATAACAACTTTATACAGTTAAATTTATATTTCTTAACATGTTAATCATAATTGAACATATAATTCAACATAAATTTAACAAAAAACCATAATTTAGTTGACTTTTTCTGGCAATTTTTTTAAAAATTTCTTAATTTTTATAAAGAAAAATTAAAAATTACAACTTTATTCAGCTAAATTTATATTTCTAAACATATTATTCATAATTTAACATATAATTCAACATAGATTTAACAAAAAACATAATTTAGTTGACTTTTTTTGCTAATTTTTTTAAAAATTTCTTAATTTTTATAAAGAAAAATTAAAAATAAAAACTTTATTCAGTTAAATTTATATTTCTAAATATGTTAGTTATAATTTAACATATAAATCAACATATATTTAACAAAAACACATTATTTGAGTGAAATTTTAGTGACAATTTTTTTAAAAATTTCTTAATTTTTATGAAGAAAAATTCAAAATAACGACTTTATTCAGTTAAATTTATGTTTCTAAGCATGTTAATCATAATTTAACATATAATTCAACATATATCTAAAAAAAACCATAGTTAAGTTGACTTTTTTTGGCACTTTTTTTAAAAATTTCTTAAATTTTATAACCAAAAATTAAAAATAACAACTTTATTCACCAAAATTTATATTTCTAAATATGTTGATCATAATTTAATATATAATTCCACATATATTTAACAAAAAAACATAATTTTGTTTACTTTTTTTTGCCAATTTTTTTCAAAATTTCTTAAATTTTATATCGAAAAATTAAAAATAACAACTTTATTCAGCTAAATTTATATTTCTAAACATGTTAGTCATAATTGAACATATAATTCAACATAAATTTAACAAAAAACATAATTTAGTTGACTTTTTTGCCAATTTTTTTAAAAAATTCTTAATTTTTATAAAAAAAAATTAAAAATAAAAACTTTATTCAGTTAAATTTATATTTCTAAATATGTTAGTTATAATTTAACATATAATTCCACATATATTTAACAAAAAAACATAATTTTGTTTACTTTTTTTGGCAATTTTTTCAAAAATTTCTTAAATATTATAACGAAAAATTAAAAATAACAACTTTATTCAGCTAAATTTATATTTCTAAACATGTTATTCATAATTTAACATATAATTCAACATACATTTAACAAAAAACATAATTTAGTTGACTTTTTTGCCAATTTTATTAAAAATTTCTTAATTTTTATAAAGAAAATTTAAAAATAACAACTTTATTCAGCAAAATTTATGTTTCTAAGCATGTTAATCATAATTTAACATATACATAATTCAACATATATGTAACAAAAACCATTGTTTAGTTGACTTTTTTTGGCAATTTTTTTAAAAAAAATTTAAATTTTATAAAGAAAAATAAAAAATAACAACTTTCTTTAGCCAAATTTATATTTCTAAACATGTCCATCATAATTTAACAAATAATAAAACATACATTTAACAAAAAACATAATTTAGTTGATTTTTTTTGCCAATTTTTTTAAAAATTTCTTAAATTTTATTAAGAAGTATTTAGAATAACTACTTTATACAGTTAAATTTATATTTCTTAACATGTTAATCATAATTGAACATATAATTCAACATAAATTTAACAAAAAACATAATTTAGTTGACTCTTTTGCCAATTTTTTCAAAAATTTCTTAATTTTTATAAAGAAAAATTAAAAATAAAAACTTTATTCAGTTAAATTTATATTTCTACATATGTTAATCATAATTTAACATATAATTCCACATATATTTAACAAAAAACACAATTTAGTTGACTTTTTTTGCCACTTTTTTTAAAAATTTCTTAATTTGTATAAAGACAAATTAAAAATAAAAACTTTATTCAGTTAAATTTATATTTCTTAACATGTTAATCATAATTGAACATATAATTCAACATAAATTTAACAAAAAACATAATTTAGTTGACTCTTTTGCCAATTTTTTCAAAAATTTCTTAAATTTTATAAAGAAAAATTAAAAATAACAACTTTATTCAGCAGAATTTATATTTCTAAATATGTTGATCATAATTTAATATATAATTCAACATATATTTAACAAAAAACCATAGTTTAGTTGACTTTTTTGTCGATTTTTTTAAAAATTTCTTAAATTTTATAACGAAAAATTAAAAATAACAACTTTATTCAGCTAAATTTATATTTCTAAACATGTTATTCATAATTTAACATATAATTCAACATAAATTTAACTAAAAACATAATTTAGTTGACTTTTTTTGCCAATTTTTTTAAAAATTTCTTAATTTTTATAAAGAAAAATTAAAAATAAAAACTTTATTCAGTTAAATTTATATTTCTAAATATGTTAATCATAATTTAACATATAATTCCACATATATTTAACAAAAAACATAATTTAGTTGACTTTTTTTGCCAATTTTTTAAAAAAATTCTTAATTTGTATAAAGAAAAATTAAAAATAAAAACTTTATTCAGTTAAATTTATATTTCTTAACATGTCATAATTTAACATATAAATCAACATATATTTAACAAAAAACATAATTTTGTTGACTTTTTTTGGAATTTTTTTTAAAAGTTTCTTACATTTGATAAAAAAAAATAAAAATAAAAACTTTTTTCAGCTAAATTTATGTTTCTAAGCATGTTAATCATAATTTAACAAACAATTCAACATATATTTACACAAAAACCATAGTTTAGTTGACTTTTTTTGGCAATTTTTTTAAAAATTTCTTAAATTTTATAAAGAAAAATAAAAAATAACAACTTTGTTTGTTCAGCCAAATTTATATTTCTAATCATAATTTAACATATAAATCAACATATATTTAACAAAAAACATAATTTTGTTGACTTTTTTTGGAATTTTTTTTAAAAGTTTCTTACATTTGATAAAAAAAAATAAAAATAAAAACTTTTTTCAGCTAAATTTATGTTTCTAAGCATGTTAATCATAATTTAACATACAATTCAACATATATTTACACAAAAACCATAGTTTAGTTGACTTTTTTTGGCAATTTTTTTAAAAATTTCTTAAATTTTATAAAGAAAAATAAAAAATAACAACTTTGTTCAGCCAAATTTATATTTCTAAACATGTTCATCATAATTTAACAAATAATAGAACATACATTTAACAAAAAACATAATTAATTGACTTTTATTGCCAATTTTTTTAAAAATTTCTTAATTTTTATAAAGAAGTATTAAAAATAACAACTTTATACAGTTAAATTTATATTTCTTAACATGTTAATCATAATTTAACACATAAATCAACATATATTTAACAAAAAAACATTATTTAGGTGAAATTTTTGTGACAATTTTTTTAAAAATTTCTTAAATTTTATAAAGAGAAATTCAAAATAAATACTTTATTCAGCTAAATTTATGTTTCTAAGCATGTTAATCATAACTTAACATATAATTCAACATATATTTAACAAAAAACCATAATTTAGTTGACTTTTTTTGGCAATTTTTTTAAAAAATTCTTAAATTTTATAACGAAAAATTAAAAATAACAACCTTATTCAGCTAAATTTATATTTCTAAACATGTTATTCATACTTTAACATATAATTCAACATAAATTTAACAAAAAACATAATTTAGTTGACTTTTTTGCCAATTTTTTTAAAAAATTCTTAAATTTTATAACGAAAAATTAAAAATAACAACTTTATTCAGCTAAATTTATATTTCTAAACATGTTATTCGTAATTTAACATATAATTCAACATAAATTTAACAAAAAACATAATTTAGTTGATTTGTTTTGCTAATTTTTTTAAAAATTTCTTAATTTTTATAAAGAAAAATTAAAAATAAAAACTTTATACAGTTAAATTTATATTTCTAAACATGTTAATTATAATTTAACATATAAATCAACATATATTTAACAAAAAACATAATTTAGTTGACTTTTTTGCCAATTCTTTTAAAAATTTCTTAAATTTTATAACGAAAAATTAAAAATTACAATTTTATTCAGATAAATTTATATTTCTAAACATGTTATTCATAATTTAACATATAATTCAACATAGATTTAACAAAAAACATAATTTAGTTGATTTGTTTTGCTAATTTTTTTAAAAATTTCTTAATTTTTATAAAGAAAAATTAAAAATAAAAACTTTATTCAGTTAAATTTATATTTCTAAATATGTTAGTTATAATTTAACATATAATTCAAAATATATTTAACAAAAAACCATAATTTAGTTGACTTTTTCTGGCAATTTTTTTAAAAATTTCTTAAATTTTATAACGAAAAATTAAAAATTACAACTTTATTCAGCTAAATTTATATTTCTAAACATATTATTCATAATTTAACATATAATTCAACATAGATTTAACAAAAAACATAATTTAGTTGACTTTTTTTGCCAATTTTTTTAAAAAATTCTTAATTTTTATAAAGAAAAATTAAAAATAAAAACTTTATTCAGTTAAATTTATATTTCTAAATTTGTTAGTTATAATTTAACATATAATTCCACATATATTTAACAAAAAAACATAATTTTGTTTATTTTTTTGGCAATTTTTTCAAAAATTTCTTAAATATTATAACGAACAATTTAAAATAACAACTTTATTCAGCTAAATTTATATTTCTAAACATGTTATTCATAATTTAACATATAATTCAACATACATTTAACAAAAAACATAATTTAGTTGACTTTTTTTGCCAATTTTATTAAAAATTTCTTAATTTTTATAAAGAAAATTTAAAAATAACAACTTTATTCAGCAAAATTTATATTTCTAAATATGTTGATCATAATTTAATATATAATTCCACATATATTTAACAAAAAAACATAATTTTGTTTCCTTTTTTAGGCAATTTTTTTAAAAATTTCTTAAACTTTATAAAGAAAAATTAAAAATAACAACTTTATTCAGCAAAATTTATATTTTTTTTAAAAGTTTCTTACATTTTATAAAAATAAATAAAAATAAAAACTTTTTTCAGCTAAATTTATGTTTCTAAACATGTTAGTCATAATTTAACATATACATAATTCAACATATATGTAACAAAAACCATAGTTTAGTTGAATTTTTTTTGCAATTTTTTTAAAAATTTCTTAAATTTTATAAAGAAAAATAAAAAATAACAACTTTCTACAGCCAAATTTATATTTCTAAACATGTTCATCATAATTTAACAAATGATCGAACATACATTTAACAAAAAACATAATTTAGTTGTTTTTTTTTGCCAATTTTTTTAAAAATTTCTTAAATTTTATAAAGAAGTATTAAAAATAACAACTTTATACAGTTAAATTTATATTTCTTAACATGTTAATCATAATTTAACATATAAATCAACATATATTTAATAAAAAAACATTATTTAGGTGAAATTTTTGTGACAATTTTTTTAAAAATTTCTTAAATTTTATAAAGAGAAATTCAAAACAAATACTTTATTCAGCTAAATTTATTTTTCTAGGCATGTTAATCATAATTTAACATATAAATCAACATATATTTAACAAAAAACCATAATTTAGTTGACTTTTTTTGGCAATTTTTTTAAAAAATTCTTAAATTTTATAACGAAAAATTAAAAATAACAACTTTATTCAGCTAAATTTATATTTCTAAACATGTTATTCATAATTTAACATATAATTCAACATAAATTAAACTAAAAACATAATTTAGTTGACTTTTTTTGCAAATTTTTTTAAAAATTTCTTAATTTTTATAAAGAAAAATTAAAAATAACAACTTTATTCAGCAAAATTTATATTTCTAAATATGTTGATCATAATTTAATATATAATTCCACATATATTTAACAAAAAAACATAATTTTGCTTACTTTTTTGGCAATATTTTTAAAAATTTCTTAAATTTTATAAAGAAAAATTAAAAATAACAATCTTATTCAGCAAAATTTATATTTCTAAATATGTTGATCATAATTTAATATATAATTCAATATATATTTAACAAGAAACCATAGTTTAGTTGACTTTTTTTGTCGATTTTTTTAAAAATTTCTTAAATTTTATAACGAAAAATTAAAAATAACAACTTTATTCAGCTAAATTTATATTTCTAAACATGTTATTCATAATTTAACATATAATTCAACATAAATTTAACTAAAAACATAATTTAGTTGACTTTTTTTGCCAATTTTTTTAAAAATTTCTTAATTTTTATAAAGAAAAATTAAAAATAAAAACTTTATTCAGTTAAATTTATATTTCTAAATATGTTAATCATAATTTAACATATAATTCCACATATATTTAACAAAAAACATAATTTAGTTGACTTTTTTTGCCAATTTTTTAAAAAATTTCTTAATTTGTATAAAGAAAAATTAAAAATAAAAACTTTATTCAGTTAAATTTATATTTCTTAACATGTTAATCATAATTTAAATATAAATCAACATATATTTAACAAAAAACATAATTTTGTTGACTTTTTTTGGAATTTTTTTTAAAAGTTTCTTACATTTGATAAAAAAAAATAAAAATAAAAACTTTTTTCAGCTAAATTTATGTTTCTAAGCATGTTAATCATAATTTAACATACAATTCAACATATATTTACACAAAAACCATAGTTTAGTTGACTTTTTTTGGCAATTTTTTTAAAAATTTCTTAAATTTTATAAAGAAAAATAAAAAATAATAACTTTGTTCAGCCAAATTTATATTTCTAAACATGTTCATCATAATTTAACAAATAATAGAACATACATTTAACAAAAAACATAATTAATTGACTTTTATTGCCAATTTTTTTAAAAATTTCTTAATTTTTATAAAGAAGTATTACAAATAACAACTTTATACAGTTAAATTTATATTTCTTAACATGTTAATCATAATTTAACACATAAATCAACATATATTTAACAAAAAAACCTTATTTAGGTGTAATTTTTGTGACAATTTTTTTAAAAATTTCTTAAATTTTATAAAGAGAAATTAAAAATAACAACTTTATTCAGCTAAATTTATATTTCTAAACATGTTATTCGTAATTTAACATATAATTCAACATAAATTTAACTAAAAACATAATTTAGTTGACTTTTTTTGCCAATTTTTTTAAAAATTTCTTAATTTTTATAAAGAAAAATTAAAAATAAAAACCTTATTCAGTTAAATTTATATTTCTAAATATGTTAGTCATAATTTAACATATAATTCCACATATATTTAACAAAAAACATAATTTAGTTGACTTTTTTTGCCAATTTTTTTAAAAATTTCTTAATTTGTATAAAGAAAAATTAAAAATAAAAACTTTATTCAGTTAAATTTATATTTCTAACATGTTAATCATAATTTAACATATAAATCAACATATATTTAAAAAAACATAATTTTGTTGACTTTTTTTGGAATTTTTTTAAAAGTTTCTTACATTTTAAAAAAAAAACTAAAAATAAAAACTTTTTTCAGCTAAATTTATGCTTCTAAGCATGTTAATCATAATTTAACATATAATTCAACCTATATTTAACAAAAAACCATTGTTTAGTTGACTTTTTTTGGCAATTTTTTTAAAAATTTCTCAAATTTTATAAAGAAAAATAAAAAATAACAACTTTCTCCTGCCAAATTTATATTTCTAAACATGTTCATCATAATTTAACAAATATTAGAATATACATTTAACAAAAAACATAATTTAGTTGATTTTTTTTGCCAATTTTTTTAAAAATTTCTTAAATTTTATAAAGAAGTATTAAAAATAACAACTTTATACAGTTAAATTTATATTTCTAAACATGTTAATCATAATTTAACATATAAATCAACATATATTTAACAAAAAAACATTATTTAGGTGAAATTTTTGTGAAATTTTTTTTAAAAATTTCTTAAATTTTATAAAGAAAAATTCAAAATAAAAACTTTATTCAGCTAAATTTATGTTTCTTAGCATGTTATTCATAATTTAACATAAAATTCAACATATATATAACAAAAAACATAATTTAGTTGACTTTTTTTGCCAATTTTTTTAAAAAATTCTTAAATTTTATAACGAAAAATTAAAAATTACAATTTTATTCAGCTAAATTTATATTTCTAAATATGTTGATCATAATTTAACATATAATTCAACATATATTTAACAAAAACCCATAGTTTAGTTGACTTTTTTTGGCGATTTTTTAAAAAATTTCTTAAATTTTATAACGAAAAATTAAAAATAACAACTTTATTCAGCTAAATTTATATTTCTAAACATGTTATTCGTAATTTAACATATAATTCAACATAAATTTAACTAAAAACATAATTTAGTTGACTTTTTTTGCCAATTTGTTTAAAAATTTCTTAATTTTTATAAAGAAAAATTAAAAATAAAAACTTTATTCAGTTAAATTTATATTTCTAAATATGGTAATCATAATTTAACATATAATTCCACATATATTTAACAAAAAACATAATTTAGTTGACTTTTTTTGCCAATTTTTTTAAAAATTTCTTAATTTGTATAAAGAAAAATTAAAAATAAAAACTTTATTCAGTTAAATTTATATTTCTTAACATGTTAATCATAATTTAACATATAAATCAACATATATTTAACAAAAAACATAATTATGTTGACTTTTTTTGGAATTTTTTTTACACATATTTAACAATCAACATATATTTAACAAAAAAACATTATTTAGGTGAAATTTTTGTGACAATTTTTTTAAAAATTTCTTAAATTTTATAAAGAAAAATTCAAAATAAAAACTTGATTCAGCTAAATTTATGTTTCTAAGCATGTTAATCATAATTTAACATAAAATTCAACATATATTTAACAAAAAACCATAATTTAGTTGACTTGTTTTGGCAATTTTTTTAAAAAATTCTTAAATTTTATAACGAAAAATTAAAAATAACAACTTTATTCAGCTAAATTTATATTTCTAAACATGTTATTCATAATTTACCATATAATTCAACATAAATTTAACAAAAAACATAATTTAGTTGACTTTTTTTGCCAATTTTTTTAGAAAATTTCTTAAATTTTATAACGAAAAATTAAAAATTACAACTTTATTCAGCTAAATTTATATTTCTAAATATGTTGATCATAATTTAATATATAATTCAACATATATTTAACAAAAAACCATAGTTTAGTTGACTTTTTTTGCAAATTTTTTTAAAAATTTCTTAATTTGTATAAAGAAAAATTAAATATAAAAATTTTATTCAGTTAAATTTATATTTCTTAACATGTTAATCATAATTTAACATATAAATCAACATATATTTAACAAAATACATAATTTTGTTGACTTTTTTTGGAATTTTTTTTTAAAGTTTCTTACATTTGATAAATAAAAATAAAAATAAAAACTTTTTTCAGCTAAATTTATGTTTCTAAGCATGTTAATCATAATTTAACATACAATTCAACATATATTTACACAAAAACCATAGTTTTTAATTTAAATTTCTTAATTTTTATAAAGAAAAATTAAAAATAACAACTTTATTCAGCTAAATTTATATTTCTAAATATGTTAATCATAATTTAACATATAATTCCACATATATTTAACAAAAAACATAATTTAGTTGACTTTTTTTGCCAAGTTTTTTAAAAATTTCTTAATTTGTATAAAGAAAAATTAAAAATAAAAATTTTATTCAGTTAAATTTATATTTCTTAACAGGTTAATCATAATTTAACATATAAATCAACATATATTTAACAAAAAGCATAATTTTGTTTACTTTTTTTGGAATTTTTTTTAAAAGTTTCTTACATTTGATAAAAAAAAAAAAAATAAAAACTTTTTTCAGCTAAGTTTATGTTTCTAAGCATGTTAATCATAATTTAACATACAATTCAACATATATTTACACAAAAACCATAGTTTAGTTGACTTTTTTGGCAATTTTTTTAAAAATTTCTTAAATTTTATAAAGAAAAATAAAAAATAACAACTTTCTTCAGCCAAATTTATATTTCTAAACTTGTTCATCATAATTTAACAAATAATAGAACATACATTTAACAAAAAACATAATTAATTGACTTTTATTGCCAATTTTTTTAAAAATTTCTTAATTTTTATAAAGAAGTATTAAAAATAACAACTTTATTTATGTTTCTAAGCATGTTAATCATAATTAAACATATAATTCAACATTTATTTAACAAAAAACCATAGTTTAGTTGACTTTTTTTGGCAATTTTTTTAAAAATTTCTTAAATTTTATAAAGAAAAATAAAAAATAACAACTTTCTCCTGCCAAATTTATATTTCTAAACATGTTCATCATAATTTAACAAATATTAGAACATACATTTAACAAAAAACATAATTTAGTTGATTTTTTTTGCCAATTTTTTTAAAAATTTCTTAAATTTTACAAAGAAGTATTAAAAATAAAAACTTTATTCAGCTAAATTTATGTTTCTAAGCATGTTAATCATAATTTAACATAAAATTCAACATATATTTAACTAAAAACCATCATTTATTTGACTTTTTTTGGCAATTTTTTTAAAAAATTCTTAAATTTTATAACGAAAAATTTAAAATAACAACTTTATTCAGCTAAATTTATATTTCTAAACATGTTATTCATAATTTAACATATAATTCAACATAAATTTAACAAAAAACATTATTTAGTTGACTTTTTTTGCCAATTTTTTTAAAAATTTCTTAATTTTTATAAAGAAAAATTAAAAATAAAAACTTTATTCAGTTAGATTTATATTTCTAAGCATGTTTATCATAATTTAACAAATAATTCAACATATATTTAACAAAAAACCATAACTTAGTTGACTTTTTTTGGCAATTTTTTTAAAAATTTCTTAAATTTTATAACGAAAAATTAAAAATAACAACTTTATTCAGTTAAATTTATATTTCTAAACATGTTAATCATAATTTAACATATAAATCAACATATATTTAACAAAAAACATAATTTTGTTGACTTTTTTTGGAATTTTTTTTAAAAGTTTCTTACATTTTATAAAAAAAAATAAAAATAAAAACTTTTTTCAGCTAAATTTATGTTTCTAAGCATGTTAATCATAATTTAACATATAATTCAACATATATTTAACAAAAAACCATAGTTTAGTTGACTTTTTTTGGCAATTTTTTTAAAAATATCTTAAATTTTATAAATTTATATTTCTAAACATGTTAATCATAATTTAACATATAAATCAACATATATTTAACAAAAAACATAATTTTGTTGACTTTTTTTGGAATTTTTTTTAAAAGTTTCTTACATTTTATAAAAAAAAATAAAAATAAAAACTTTTTTCAGCTAAATTTATGTTTCTAAGCATGTTAATCATAATTTAACATATAATTCAACATATATTTAACAAAAAACCATAGTTTAGTTGACTTTTTTTGGCAATTTTTTTAAAAATTTCTTAAATTTTATAAAGAAAAATAAAAAATAACAACTTTCTCCTGCCAAATTTATAGTTCTAAACATGTTCATCATAATTTAACAAATATTAGAACATACATTTAACAAAAAACATAATTTAGTTGATTTTTTTTGCCAATTTTTTTAAAAATTTCTTAAATTTTACAAAGAAGTATTAAAAATAACAACTTTATACAGTTAAATTTATATTTCTAAACATGTTAATCAAAATTTAACATATAAATCAACATATATTTAACAAAAAATAATTATTTAGGTGAAATTTTTGTGACCATTTTTTTAAAAATTTCTTAAATTTTATAAAGAAGTATTAAAAATAACAACTTTATTCAGCTAAATTTATATTTCTAAACATGTTATTCATAATTCAACATATAATTCAACATAAATTTAACAAAAAACATAATTTAGTTGACTTTTTTTGCCATTTTTTTTAAAAATTTCTTAATTTGTATAAAGAAAAATTAAAAATAAAAACTTTATTCAGTTAAATTTATATTTCTTAACATGTTAATCATAATTTAACATATAAATCAACATATATTTAACAAAAAACATAATTATGTTGACTTTTTCTGGATTTTTTTTAAAAGTTTCTTACATTTGATAAAAAAAAATAAAAATAAAAATTTTTTTCAGCTAAGTTTATGTTTCTAAGCATGTTAATCATAATTTAACATACAATTCAACATACATTTACACAAAAACCATAGTTTAGTTGACTTTTTTTGGCAATTTTTTTAAAAATTTCTTAAATTTTATAACGAAAAATTAAAAATAACAACTTTATTCAGTTAAATAATTTAACATATAATTCCACATATATTTAACAAAAAACATAATTTAGTTGACTTTTTTTGTCAATTTTTTTAAAAATTTCTTAATTTGTATAAAGAAAAATTAAAAATAAAAACTTTATTCAGTTAAATTCATATTTCTTAACATGTTAATCATAATTTAACATATAATTCCACATATATTTAACAAAAAACATAATTTAGTTGACTTTTTTTGCCAATTTTTTTAAAAATTTCTTAATTTGTATAAAGAGAAATTAAAAATAAAAATTTTATTCAGTTAAATTTATATTTCTTAACAGGTTAATCATAATTTAACACATAAATCAACATAAATTTAACAAAAAACATAATTTAGTTGACTTTTTTGCCAATTTTTTTAAAAATTTCTTAATTTTTATAAAGAAAAATTAAAAATAAAAACTTTATTCAGTTAAATTTATATATCTAAATATGTTAATCATAATTTAACATATAATTCCACATATATTTAACAAAAAACATAATTTAGTTGACTTTTTTTGCCAATTTTTTTAAAAATTTCTTAATTTGTATAAAGAAAAATTAAAAATAAAAACTTTCTTCAGTTAAATTTATATTTCTTAACATGTTTATCATAATTTAACATATAAATCAACATATATTTAACAAAAAACATAATTTTGTTGACTTCTTTTGGAATTTTTTTTTAAAAGTTTCTTACATCCTATAAAAATAAATAAAAATAAAAGCTTTTTTCAGATAAATTTATGTTTCTAAGCATGTTAATCATAATTTAACATATAATTCAACATATATTTAACAAAAAACCATAGTTTAGTTCACTTTTTTTTTGGCAATTTTTTAAAAAATTTCTTAAATTTTATAAAGAAAAATAAAAAATAACAACTTTCTTCAGCCAAATTTATATTTCTAAACATGTTCATCATAATTTAACAAATAATCGAGCATACATTTAACAAAAAACATAATTTAGTTGATTTTTTTTGCCAATTTTTTTAAAAATTTCTTAAATTTTATAAAGAAGTATTAAAAATACAACTTTATACAGTTAAATTTATATTTCTTAACATGTTAATCATAATTTAACATATAAATCAACATATATTTAACAAAAAAACATTATTTAGGTGAAATTTTTGTGACAATTTTTTTAAAAATTTCTTAAATTTTATAAAGAGAAATTCAAAATTAATACTTTATTCAGCAAAATTTATATTTCTAAATATGTTGTTCATAATTTAATATATAATTCCACATATATTTAACAAAAAAACATAATTTTGTTTAATTTTTTTTGCAATTTTTTTCAAAATTTCTTAATTTTTATAAAGAAAAATTGAAAATAAAAACTTTATTCAGTTAAATTTATATTTCTAAATATGTTTATCATAATTTAACATATAATTCCACATATATTTAACAAAAAAACATAATTTTGTTTACTTTTTTTGGCAATTTTTTTAAAAATTTCTTAAATTTTATAACGAAAAATTAAAAATAACAACTTTATTCAGCTAAATTTATATTTCTAAACATGTTATTCATAATTTAAGATATAATTCAACATAAATTTAACACAAAACATAATTTAGTTGACTTTTTTTGCCAATTTTATTAAAAATTTCTTAATTTTTATAAAGAAAATTTAAAAATAACAACTTTATTCAGCAAAATTTATATTTCTAAATATGTTTATCATAAATTAATATATAACTCCACATATATTTAACAAAAAAACATAATTTTGTTTACTTTTTTTGGCAATTTTTTTAAAAATTTCTTAAACTTTATAAAGAAAAATTAAAAATAACAACTTTATTCAGCAAAATGTATATTTTTTTTAAAAGTTTCTTACATTTTATAAAAATAAATAAAAATAAAAACTTTTTTCAGCTAAATTTATGTTTCTAAGCATGTTAATCATAATTTAACATATAATTCAACATATATTTAACAAAAAACAATAGTTTAGTTGACTTTTTTTGTCAATTTTTTTAAAAGAATTTGAAATTTTATAAAGAAAAATAATAAATAACAACTTTCTTAAGCCAAATTTATATTTCTAAACATTTCCATCATAATTTAACAAATAATAAAACAATCATTTAACAAAAAACATAATTTAGTTGATTTTTTTTGCCAATTTTTTTAAAAATTTCTTAAATTTTATAAAGAAGTATTAAAAATAACAACTTTATTCAGTTAAATTTATATTTCTAAATATGTTAATCATAATTTAACATAAAATTCCACATATATTTAACAAAAAACATAATTTAGTTGACTTTTTTTGCCAATTTTTTTAAAAATTTCTTAATTTGTATAAAGAAAAATTAAAAATAAAAACTTTATTCAGTTAAATTTATATTTCTTAACATGTTTATCATAATTTAACATATAAATCAACATATATTTAACAAAAATCATAATTTTGTTGACTTTTTTTGGAATTTTTTTTTAAAAGTTTCTTACATCTTATAAAAAAACTAAAAATAAAATCTTTTTTCAGCTAAATTTATGTTTCTAAGCATGTTAATCATAATTTAACATATAATTCAACATATATTTAACAAAAAACCATAGTTTAGTTGACTTTTTTTGGCAATTTTTTTAAAAATTTCTTAAATTTTATAAAGAAAAATAAAAAATTACAACTTTCTTCAGCCAAATTTATATTTCTAAACATGTTCATCATAATTTAACAAATAATCGAACATACATTTAACAAAAAACATAATTTAGTTGATTTTTTTTGCCAATTTTTTTAAAAATTTCTTAAATTTTATAAAGAAGTATTAAAAATAACAACTTTATACAGTTAAATTTATATTTCTTAACATGTTAATCATAATTTAACATATAAATCAACATATATTTAACAAAAACACATTATTTAGGTGAAATTTTTGGAAATTTTTTTTAAAAATTTCTTAAATTTTATAACGAAAAATTAAAAATAACAAATTTATTCAGCTAAATTTATATTTCTAAACATGTTATTCATAATTTAACATATAATTCAACATAAATTTAACAAAAAACATAATTTAGTTGACTTTTTTTGCCAATTTTTTTCAAAATTTCTTAATTTTTATAAAGAAAACTTAAAAATAAAAACTTTATTCAGTTAGATTTATATTTCTAAGCATGTTTATCATAATTTAACATATAATTCAACAGATATTTAACAAAACACCATAACTTAGTTAACTTTTTTTGCCAATTTTTTTAAAAATTTCTTAAATTTTATAACGAAAAATTAAAAATAACAACTTTATTCAGCTAAATTTATATTTCTAAACATGTTATTCATAATTTAACATATAATTCAACATAAATTTAACAAAAAACATAATTTAGTTGACTTTTTTTGCCAATTTTTTTAAAAATTTCTTAATTTTTATAAAGAAAAATAAAAAATAAAAACTTTATTCAGTTAAATTTATATTTCTAAACATGTTAATTATAATTTAACATATAAATCAACATATATCTAATAAAAACACATTATTTGAGTGAAATTTTAGTGACATTTTTTTTAAAAATTTCTTAATTTGTATAAAGAAAAATTAAAAATAAAAACTTTATTCAGTTAAATTTATATTTCTTAACATGTTAATCATAATTTAACATATAAATCAACATATATTTAACAAAAAACATAATTATGTTGACTTTTTCTGGATTTTTTTTAAAAGTTTCTTACATTTGATAAAAAAAAATAAAAATAAAAAATTTTTCAGCTAAGTTTATGTTTCTAAGCATGTTAATCATAATTTAACATACAATTCAACATACATTTACACAAAAACCATAGTTTAGTTGACTTTTTTTGGCAATTTTTTTAAAAATTTCTTAAATTTTATAACGAAAAATTAAAAATAACAACTTTATTCAGTTAAATAATTTAACATATAATTCCACATATATTTAACAAAAAACATAATTTAGTTGACTTTTTTTGTCAATTTTTTTAAAAATTTCTTAATTTGTATAAAGAAAAATTAAAAATAAAAACTTTATTCAGTTAAATTCATATTTCTTAACATGTTAATCATAATTTAACATATAATTCCACATATATTTAACAAAAAACATAATTTAGTTGACTTTTTTTGCCAATTTTTTTAAAAATTTCTTAATTTGTATAAAGAGAAATTAAAAATAAAAATTTTATTCAGTTAAATTTATATTTCTTAACAGGTTAATCATAATTTAACACATAAATCAACATAAATTTAACAAAAAACATAATTTAGTTGACTTTTTTGCCAATTTTTTTAAAAATTTCTTAATTTTTATAAAGAAAAATTAAAAATAAAAACTTTATTCAGTTAAATTTATATATCTAAATATGTTAATCATAATTTAACATATAATTCCACATATATTTAACAAAAAACATAATTTAGTTGACTTTTTTTGCCAATTTTTTTAAAAATTTCTTAATTTGTATAAAGAAAAATTAAAAATAAAAACTTTCTTCAGTTAAATTTATATTTCTTAACATGTTTATCATAATTTAACATATAAATCAACATATATTTAACAAAAAACATAATTTTGTTGACTTCTTTTGGAATTTTTTTTTAAAAGTTTCTTACATCCTATAAAAATAAATAAAAATAAAAGCTTTTTTCAGATAAATTTATGTTTCTAAGCATGTTAATCATAATTTAACATATAATTCAACATATATTTAACAAAAAACCATAGTTTAGTTCACTTTTTTTTTGGCAATTTTTTAAAAAATTTCTTAAATTTTATAAAGAAAAATAAAAAATAACAACTTTCTTCAGCCAAATTTATATTTCTAAACATGTTCATCATAATTTAACAAATAATCGAGCATACATTTAACAAAAAACATAATTTAGTTGATTTTTTTTGCCAATTTTTTTAAAAATTTCTTAAATTTTATAAAGAAGTATTAAAAATACAACTTTATACAGTTAAATTTATATTTCTTAACATGTTAATCATAATTTAACATATAAATCAACATATATTTAACAAAAAAACATTATTTAGGTGAAATTTTTGTGACAATTTTTTTAAAAATTTCTTAAATTTTATAAAGAGAAATTCAAAATTAATACTTTATTCAGCAAAATTTATATTTCTAAATATGTTGTTCATAATTTAATATATAATTCCACATATATTTAACAAAAAAACATAATTTTGTTTAATTTTTTTTGCAATTTTTTTCAAAATTTCTTAATTTTTATAAAGAAAAATTGAAAATAAAAACTTTATTCAGTTAAATTTATATTTCTAAATATGTTTATCATAATTTAACATATAATTCCACATATATTTAACAAAAAAACATAATTTTGTTTACTTTTTTTGGCAATTTTTTTAAAAATTTCTTAAATTTTATAACGAAAAATTAAAAATAACAACTTTATTCAGCTAAATTTATATTTCTAAACATGTTATTCATAATTTAAGATATAATTCAACATAAATTTAACACAAAACATAATTTAGTTGACTTTTTTTGCCAATTTTATTAAAAATTTCTTAATTTTTATAAAGAAAATTTAAAAATAACAACTTTATTCAGCAAAATTTATATTTCTAAATATGTTTATCATAAATTAATATATAACTCCACATATATTTAACAAAAAAACATAATTTTGTTTACTTTTTTTGGCAATTTTTTTAAAAATTTCTTAAACTTTATAAAGAAAAATTAAAAATAACAACTTTATTCAGCAAAATGTATATTTTTTTTAAAAGTTTCTTACATTTTATAAAAATAAATAAAAATAAAAACTTTTTTCAGCTAAATTTATGTTTCTAAGCATGTTAATCATAATTTAACATATAATTCAACATATATTTAACAAAAAACAATAGTTTAGTTGACTTTTTTTGTCAATTTTTTTAAAAGAATTTGAAATTTTATAAAGAAAAATAATAAATAACAACTTTCTTAAGCCAAATTTATATTTCTAAACATTTCCATCATAATTTAACAAATAATAAAACATACATTTAACAAAAAACATAATTTAGTTGATTTTTTTTGCCAATTTTTTTAAAAATTTCTTAAATTTTATAAAGAAGTATTAAAAATAACAACTTTATTCAGTTAAATTTATATTTCTAAATATGTTAATCATAATTTAACATAAAATTCCACATATATTTAACAAAAAACATAATTTAGTTGACTTTTTTTGCCAATTTTTTTAAAAATTTCTTAATTTGTATAAAGAAAAATTAAAAATAAAAACTTTATTCAGTTAAATTTATATTTCTTAACATGTTTATCATAATTTAACATATAAATCAACATATATTTAACAAAAATCATAATTTTGTTGACTTTTTTTGGAATTTTTTTTTAAAAGTTTCTTACATCTTATAAAAAAACTAAAAATAAAATCTTTTTTCAGCTAAATTTATGTTTCTAAGCATGTTAATCATAATTTAACATATAATTCAACATATATTTAACAAAAAACCATAGTTTAGTTGACTTTTTTTGGCAATTTTTTTAAAAATTTCTTAAATTTTATAAAGAAAAATAAAAAATTACAACTTTCTTCAGCCAAATTTATATTTCTAAACATGTTCATCATAATTTAACAAATAATCGAACATACATTTAACAAAAAACATAATTTAGTTGATTTTTTTTGCCAATTTTTTTAAAAATTTCTTAAATTTTATAAAGAAGTATTAAAAATAACAACTTTATACAGTTAAATTTATATTTCTTAACATGTTAATCATAATTTAACATATAAATCAACATATATTTAACAAAAACACATTATTTAGGTGAAATTTTTGGAAATTTTTTTTAAAAATTTCTTAAATTTTATAACGAAAAATTAAAAATAACAAATTTATTCAGCTAAATTTATATTTCTAAACATGTTATTCATAATTTAACATATAATTCAACATAAATTTAACAAAAAACATAATTTAGTTGACTTTTTTTGCCAATTTTTTTCAAAATTTCTTAATTTTTATAAAGAAAACTTAAAAATAAAAACTTTATTCAGTTAGATTTATATTTCTAAGCATGTTTATCATAATTTAACATATAATTCAACAGATATTTAACAAAACACCATAACTTAGTTAACTTTTTTTGCCAATTTTTTTAAAAATTTCTTAAATTTTATAACGAAAAATTAAAAATAACAACTTTATTCAGCTAAATTTATATTTCTAAACATGTTATTCATAATTTAACATATAATTCAACATAAATTTAACAAAAAACATAATTTAGTTGACTTTTTTTGCCAATTTTTTTAAAAATTTCTTAATTTTTATAAAGAAAAATAAAAAATAAAAACTTTATTCAGTTAAATTTATATTTCTAAACATGTTAATTATAATTTAACATATAAATCAACATATATCTAATAAAAACACATTATTTGAGTGAAATTTTAGTGACATTTTTTTTAAAAATTTCTTAATTTGTATAAAGAAAAATTAAAAATAAAAACTTTATTCAGTTAAATTCATATTTCTTAACATGTTAATCATAATTTAACATATAAGTCCACATATATTTAACAAAAAACATAATTTAGTTGACTTTTTTTGCCAATTTTTTTAAAAAATTCTTAAATTTTATAACGAAAAATTAAAAATTACAACTTTATTCAGCTAAATTTATATTTCTTAACAGGTTAATCATAATTTAACACATAAATCAACATAAATTTAACAAAAAACATAATTTAGTTGACTTTTTTGCCAATTTTTTTAAAAATTTCTTAATTTTTATAAAGAAAAATTAAAAATAAAAACTTTATTCAGTTAAATTTATATATCTAAATATGTTAATCATAATTTAACATATAATTCCACATATATTTAACAAAAAACATAATTTAGTTGACTTTTTTTGCCAATTTTTTTAAAAATTTTTTAATTTGTATAAAGAAAAATTAAAAATAAAAACTTTATTCAGTTAAATTTATATTTCTTAACATGTTTATCATAATTTAACATATAAATCAACATATATTTAACAAAAAACATAATTTTGTTGACTTCTTTTGGAATTTTTTTTTAAAAGTTTCTTACATCCTATAAAAATAAATAAAAATAAAAGCTTTTTTCAGATAAATTTATGTTTCTAAGCATGTTAATCATAATTTAACATATAATTCAACATATATTTAACAAAAAACCATAGTTTAGTTGACTTTTTTTTTGGCAATTTTTTAAAAAATTTCGTAAATTTTATAAAGAAAAATAAAAAATAACAACTTTCTTCAGCCAAATTTATATTTCTAAACATGTTCATCATAATTTAACAAATAATCGAGCATACATTTAACAAAAAACATAATTTAGTTGATTTTTTTTGCCAATTTTTTTAAAAATTTCTTAAATTTTATAAAGAAGTATTAAAAATACAACTTTATACAGTTAAATTTATATTTCTTAACATGTTAATCATAATTTAACATATAAATCAACATATATTTAACAAAAAAACATTATTTAGGTGAAATTTTTGTGACAATTTTTTTAAAAATTTCTTAAATTTTATAAAGAGAAATTCAAAATAAATACTTTATTCAGCAAAATTTATATTTCTAAATATGTTGTTCATAATTTAATATATAATTCCACATATATTTAACAAAAAAACATAATTTTGTTTAATTTTTTTTGCAATTTTTTTCAAAATTTCTTAATTTTTATAAAGAAAAATTGAAAATAAAAACTTTATTCAGTTAAATTTATATTTCTAAATATGTTAATCATAATTTAACATATAATTCCACATATATTTAACAAAAAAACATAATTTTGTTTACTTTTTTTGGCAATTTTTTTAAAAATTTCTTAAATTTTATAACGAAAAATTAAAAATAACAACTTTATTCAGCTAAATTTATATTTCTAAACATGTTATTCATAATTTAAGATATAATTCAACATAAATTTAACACAAAACATAATTTAGTTGACTTTTTTTGCCAATTTTATTAAAAATTTCTTAATTTTTATAAAGAAAATTTAAAAATAACAACTTTATTCAGCAAAATTTATATTTCTAAATATGTTTATCATAAATTAATATATAACTCCACATATATTTAACAAAAAAACATAATTTTGTTTACTTTTTTTGGCAATTTTTTTAAAAATTTCTTAAACTTTATAAAGAAAAATTAAGAATAACAACTTTATTCAGCAAAATGTATATTTTTTTTAAAAGTTTCTTACATTTTATAATAATAAATAAAAATAAAAACTTTTTTCAGCTAAATTTATGTTTCTAAGCATATTAATCATAATTTAATATATAATTCAACATATATTTAACAAAAAACAATAGTTTAGTTGACTTTTTTTGTCAATTTTTTTAAAAAAATTTGAAATTTTATAAAGAAAAATAAAAAATAACAACTTTCTTAAGCCAAATTTATATTTCTAAACATTTCCATCATAATTTAACAAATAATAAAACATACATTTAACAAAAAACATAATTTAGTTGATTTTTTTTGCCAATTTTTTTAAAAATTTCTTAAATTTTATAAAGAAGTATTAAAAATAACAACTTTATACAGTAAATTTATATTTCTTAACATGTTAATCATAATTGAACATATAATTCAACATAAATTTATCAAAAACCATAATTTAGTTGACTTTTTTGCCAATTTTTTTAAAAATTTCTTAATTTTTATAAAGAAAAATTAAAAATAAAAACTTTATTCAGTTAAATTTATATTTCTAAATATGTTAATCATAATTTAACATAAAATTCCACATATATTTAACAAAAAACATAATTTAGTTGACTTTTTTTGCCAATTTTTTTAAAAATTTCTTAATTTGTATAAAGAAAAATTAAAAATAAAAACTTTATTCAGTTAAATTTATATTTCTTAACATGTTTATCATAATTTAACATATAAATCAACATATATTTAACAAAAAACATAATTTTGTTGACTTTTTTTGGAATTTTTTTTTAAAAGTTTCTTACATCTTATAAAAAAACTAAAAATAAAATCTTTTTTCAGCTAAATTTATGTTTCTAAGCATGTTAATCATAATTTAACATATAATTCAACATATATTTAACAAAAAACCATAGTTTAGTTGACTTTTTTTGGCAATTTTTTTAAAAATTTCTTAAATTTTATAAAGAAAAATAAAAAATTACAACTTTCTTCAGCCAAATTTATATTTCTAAACATGTTCATCATAATTTAACAAATAATCGAACATACATTTAACAAAAAACATAATTTAGTTGATTTTTTTTGCCAATTTTTTTAAAAATTTCTTAAATTTTATAAAGAAGTATTAAAAATAACAACTTTATACAGTTAAATTTATATTTCTTAACATGTTAATCATAATTTGACATATAAATCAACATATATTTAACAAAAACACATTATTTAGGTGAAATTTTTGGAAATTTTTTTTAAAAATTTCTTAAATTTTATAACGAAAAATTAAAAATAACAAATTTATTCAGCTAAATTTATATTTCTAAACATGTTATTCATAATTTAACATATAATTCAACATAAATTTAACAAAAAACATAATTTAGTTGACTTTTTTTGCCAATTTTTTTCAAAATTTCTTAATTTTTATAAAGAAAACTTAAAAATAAAAACTTTATTCAGTTAGATTTATATTTCTAAGCATGTTTATCATAATTTAACATATAATTCAACAGATATTTAACAAAACACCATAACTTAGTTAACTTTTTTTGCCAATTTTTTTAAAAATTTCTTAAATTTTATAACGAAAAATTAAAAATAACAACTTTATTCAGCTAAATTTATATTTCTAAACATGTTATTCATAATTTAACATATAATTCAACATAAATTTAACAAAAAACATAATTTAGTTGACTTTTTTTGCCAATTTTTTTAAAAATTTCTTAATTTTTATAAAGAAAAATAAAAAATAAAAATTTATTCAGTTAAATTTATATTTCTAAACATGTTAATTATAATTTAACATATAAATCAACATATATTTAATAAAAACACATTATTTGAGTGAAATTTTAGTGACATTTTTTTTAAAAATTTCTTAATTTTTATGAAGAAAAATTCAAAATAACGACTTTATTCAGTTAAATTTATATTTCTAAATATGTTGATCATAATTTAATATATAATTCCACATATATTTAACAAAAAAACATAATTTTGTTTACTTTTTTTGGCAATTTTTTTAAAAAATTCTTAAATTTTATAACGAAAAATTAAAAATAACAACTTTATTCAGCTAAATTTATATTTCTAAACATGTTATTCATAATTTAACATATAATTCAACATAAATTTAACAAATAACATAATTTAGTTGATTTTTTTGCTTATTTTTTTCAAAATTTCTTAATTTTTATAAAGAAAAATTAAAAATAAAAACTTTATTTAGTTATATTTATATTTCTTAACATGTTATTCATAATTTAACATATAATTCAACATAAATTTAACAAAAAACATAATTTAGTTGACTTTTTTTGCCAATTTTTTTAAAATTTTTTTAAATTTAATAAAGAAGTATTAAAAATAACAACTTTATACAGTTAAATTTATATTTCTTAACATGTTAATCATAATTTAACATATAAATCAACATATATTTAACAAAAAAACATTATTTAGGTGAAATTTTTGTGACAATTTTTTTAAAAATTTCTTAAATTTTATAACGAAGAATTAAAAATAACAACTTTATTCAGCTAAATTTATATCTCTAAATATGTTATTCATATTTTAACATATAATTCAACAAAAATTTAACAAAAAACATAATTTAGTTGACTTTTTTTGCCAATTTTTTTAAAAATTTTTTAAATTTAATAAAGAAGTATTAAAAATAACAACTTTATACAGTTAAAGTTATATTTCTTAACATGTTAATCATAATTTAACATATAAATCAACATATATTTAACAAAAAAACATTATTTAGGTGAAATTTTTGTGACAATTTTTTTAAAAATTTCTTAAATTTTATAAAGAGAAATTCAAAATAAATACTTTATTCAGTTAAATTTATGTTTCTAAGCATGTTAATCATAATTTAACATATAATTCAACATATATTTAACAAAAAACCATAATTTAGTTGACTTTTTTTGGCAATTTTTTTAAAAAATTCTTAAATTTTATAACGAAAAATTAAAAATAACAACTTTATTCAGCTAAATTTATATTTCTAAACATGTTATTCATAATTTAACATATAATTCAACATAAATTTAACAAATAACATAATTTAGTTGATTTTTTTGCTTATTTTTCTTCAAAATTTCTTAATTTTTATAAAGAAAAATTAAAAATAAAAACTTTATTTAGTTATATTTATATTTCTTAGCATGTTTATCATAATTTAACATATAATTCCACATATATTTAACAAAAAAACATAATTTTGTTTACTTTTTTTGGCAATTTTTTTAAAAATTTCTTAAATTTTATAAAGAAAAATTAAAAATAACAACTTTATTCAGCAAAATTTATATTTCTAAATATGTTAATCATAATTTAACATATAATTTCACATATATTTAACAAAAAAACATAATTTTGTTTACTTTTTTTGGCAATTTTTTTAAAAATTTCTTAAATTTTATAACGAAAAATTAAAAATAACAACTTTATTCAGCTAAATTTATATTTCTAAACATGTTATTTATAATTTAACATATAATTCAACATATATTTAACAAAAAAACATTATTTAGGTGAAATTTTTGTGACAATTTTTTTAAAAATTTCTTAAATTTTATAACCAAGAATTAAAAATAACAACTTTATTCAGCTAAATTTATATCTCTAAACATGTTATTCATATTTTAACATATAATTCAACATAAATTTAACAAAAAACATAATTTAGTTGACTTTTTTTGCCAATTTTTTTAAAAATTTCTTAAATTTTATAACGAAAAATTAAAAATTACAATTTTATTCAGCTAAATTTATATTTCTTAACATGTTATTCATAATTTAACATATAATTCAACATAAATTTAACACAAAAAATAATTTAGTTGACTTTTTTTGCCAATTTTATTAAAAATTTCTTAATTTTTATAAAGAAAATTTAAAAATAACAACTTTATTCAGCAAAATTTATGTTTCTAAGCATGTTAATCATAATTTAACATATAATTCAACATATATTTTACAAAAAACAATAGTTTAGTTGACTTTTTTTGTCAATTTTTTTACAAAAATTTGAAATTTTATAAAGAAAAATAAAAAATAACAACTTGCTTAAGCCAAATTTATATTTCTAAACATTTCCATCATAATTTAACAAATAATAAAACATACATTTAACAAAAAACATAATTTAGTTGATTTTTTTTGCCAATTTTTTTAAAAATTTCATAAATTTTATAAAGAAGTATTAAAAATAACAACTTTATACAGTAAATTTATATTTCTTAACATGTTAATCATAATTGAACATATAATTCAACATATATTTAACAAAAAACCATAGTTTAGTTGACTTTTTTTGGCAATTTTTGTAAAAATTTCTTAAATTTTATAAAGAAAAATAAAAAATTACAACTTTCTTCAGCCAAATTTATATTTCTAAACATATTCATCATAATTTAACAAATAATCGAACATACATTTAACAAAAAACATAATTTAGTTGACTTTTTTTGCCAATTTTTTTAAAAATTTCTTAAATTTTATAAAGAAGTATTAAAAATAACAACTTTATACAGTTATATTTATATTTCTTAACATGTTAATCATAATTTAACATATAAATCAACATATATTTAACAAAAAAACATAATTTAGTTGACTTTTTTTGCCAATTTTTTTCAAAATTTCTTAATTTTTATAAAGAAAACTTAAAAATAAAAACTTTATTCAGTTAGATTTATATTTCTAAGCATGTTTATCATAATTTAACATATAATTCAACATATATTTAACAAAAAACCATAATTTAGTTGACTTTTTTTGGCAATTTTTTTAAGAATTTCTTTAATTTTATAACGAAAAATTAAAAATAACAACTTTATTCAGCTAAATTTATATTTCTAAACATGTTATTCATAATTTAACATATAATTCAACATAAATTTAACAAAAAACCATAATTTAGTTGATTTTTTTTGCCAATTTTTTTAAAAATTTCTTAAATTTTATAAAGAAGTATTAAAAATAACAACTTTATACAGTTAAATTTATATTTCTTAACATGTTAATCATAATTTAACATATAAATCAACATATATTTAACAAAAAACCATAACTTAGTTAACTTTTTTTGCCAATTTTTTTAAAAATTTCTTAAATTTTATAACGAAAAATTAAAAATAACAACTTTATTCAGCTAAATTTATATTTCTAAACATGTTTTTCATAATTTAACATATAATTCAACATAAATTTAACAAAAAACATAATTTAGTTGACTTTTTTTGCCAATTTTTTTCAAAATTTCTTAATTTTTATAAAGAAAACTTAAAAATAAAAACTTTATTCAGTTAGATTTATATTTCTAAGCATGTTTATCATAATTTAACATATAATTCAACATATATTTAACAAAAAACCATAATTTAGTTGACTTTTTTGGCAATTTTTTTAAAAATTTCTTTAATTTTATAACGAAAAATTAAAAATAACAACTTTATTCAGCTAAATTTATATTTCTAAACATGTTATTCATAATTTAACATATAATTCAACATAAATTTAACAAAAAACCATAATTTAGTTGATTTTTTTTGCCAATTTTTTAAAAAATTTCTTAAATTTTATAAAGAAGTATTAAAAATAACAACTTTATACAGTTAAATTTATATTTCTTAACATGTTAATCATAATTTAACATATAAATCAACATATATTTAACAAAAAACCATAACTTAGTTAACTTTTTTTGCCAATTTTTTTAAAAATTTCTTAAATTTGATAACGAAAAATTAAAAATAACAACTTTATTCAGCTAAATTTATATTTCTAAACATGTTATTCATAATTTAACATATAATTCAACATAAATTTAACAAAAAAAATAATTTAGTTGACTTTTTTTGCCAATTTTTTTAAAAATTTCTTAATTTTTATAAATAAAAATAAAAAATAAAAACTTTATTCAGTTAAATTTATATTTCTAAACATGTTAATTATAATTTAACATATAAATCAACATATATTTAACAAAAACACATTATTTGAGTGAAATTTTAGTGAAATTTTTTTTAAAAATTTCTTAATTTTTATGAAGAAAAATTCAAAATAACGACTTTATTCAGTTAAATTTATATTTCTAAATATGTTGATCATAATTCAATATATAATTCCACATATATTTAACAAAAACACATAATTTTGTTTACTTTTTTTGGCAATTTATTTAAAAATTTCTTATATTTTATAAAGAAGTATTAAAAATAACAACTTTATTAAGCAAAATTTATATTTCTAAACATGTTATTCATAATTTAACATATAATTCAACATAAATTTAACAAAAAACATAATTTAGTTGACTTTTTTTGGCAATTTTTTTAAAAATTTCTTAAATTTTATAACGAAGAATTAAAAATAAAAACTTTATTCAGTTAAATTTATATTTCTAAATATGTTAATCATAATTTAACATATAATACCACATATATTTAACAAAAAACATAATTTTGTTGACTTTTTTTGGAATTTTTTTTAAAAAGTTTCTTACATCTTATAAAAAAAATAAAAATAAAATCTTTTTTCAGCTAAATTTATGTTTCTAAGCATGTTAATCATAATTTAACATATAATTCAACATATATTTAACAAAAAACCATAGTTTAGTTGACTTTTTTTGGCAATTTTTGTAAAAATTTCTTAAATTTTATAAAGAAAAATAAAAAATTACAACTTTCTTCAGCCAAATTTATATTTCTAAACATATTCATCATAATTTAACAAATAATCGAACATACATTTAACAAAAAACATAATTTAGTTGACTTTTTTTGCCAATTTTTTTAAAAATTTCTTAAATTTTATAAAGAAGTATTAAAAATAACAACTTTATACAGTTAAATTTATATTTCTTAACATGTTAATCATAATTTAACATATAAATCAACATATATTTAACAAAAAAACATAATTTAGTTGACTTTTTTTGCCAATTTTTTTCAAAATTTCTTAATTTTTATAAAGAAAACTTAAAAATAAAAACTTTATTCAGTTAGATTTATATTTCTAAGCATGTTTATCATAATTTAACATATAATTCAACATATATTTAACAAAAAACCATAATTTAGTTGACTTTTTTTGGCAATTTTTTTAAAAATTTCTTTAATTTTATAACGAAAAATTAAAAATAACAACTTTATTGAGCTAAATTTATATTTCTAAACATGTTATTCATAATTTAACATATAATTCAACATAAATTTAACAAAAAACCATAATTTAGTTGATTTTTTTTGCCAATTTTTTTAAAAATTTCTTAAATTTTATAAAGAAGTATTAAAAATAACAACTTTATACAGTTAAATTTATATTTCTTAACATGTTAATCATAATTTAACATATAAATCAACATATATTTAACAAAAAACCATAACTTAGTTAACTTTTTTTGCCAATTTTTTTAAAAATTTCTTAAATTTTATAACGAAAAATTAAAAATAACAACTTTATTCAGCTAAATTTATATTTCTAAACATGTTTTTCATAATTTAACATATAATTCAACATAAATTTAACAAAAAACATAATTTAGTTGACTTTTTTTGCCAATTTTTTTCAAAATTTCTTAATTTTTATAAAGAAAACTTAAAAATAAAAACTTTATTCAGTTAGATTTATATTTCTAAGCATGTTTATCATAATTTAACATATAATTCAACATATATTTAACAAAAAACCATAATTTAGTTGACTTTTTTGGCAATTTTTTTAAAAATTTCTTTAATTTTATAACGAAAAATTAAAAATAACAACTTTATTCAGCTAAATTTATATTTCTAAACATGTTATTCATAATTTAACATATAATTCAACATAAATTTAACAAAAAACCATAATTTAGTTGATTTTTTTTGCCAATTTTTTAAAAAATTTCTTAAATTTTATAAAGAAGTATTAAAAATAACAACTTTATACAGTTAAATTTATATTTCTTAACATGTTAATCATAATTTAACATATAAATCAACATATATTTAACAAAAAACCATAACTTAGTTAACTTTTTTTGCCAATTTTTTTAAAAATTTCTTAAATTTTATAACGAAAAATTAAAAATAACAACTTTATTCAGCTAAATTTATATTTCTAAACATGTTATTCATAATTTAACATATAATTCAACATAAATTTAACAAAAAAAATAATTTAGTTGACTTTTTTTGCCAATTTTTTTAAAAATTTCTTAATTTTTATAAATAAAAATAAAAAATAAAAACTTTATTCAGTTAAATTTATATTTCTAAACATGTTAATTATAATTTAACATATAAATCAACATATATTTAACAAAAACACATTATTTGAGTGAAATTTTAGTGAAATTTTTTTTAAAAATTTCTTAATTTTTATGAAGAAAAATTCAAAATAACGACTTTATTCAGTTAAATTTATATTTCTAAATATGTTGATCATAATTCAATATAAAATTCCACATATATTTAACAAAAAAACATAATTTTGTTTACTTTTTTTGGCAATTTTTTTAAAAATTTCTTATATTTTATAAAGAAGTATTAAAAATAACAACTTTATTAAGCAAAATTTATATTTCTAAACATGTTATTCATAATTTAACATATAATTCAACATAAATTTAACAAAAAACATAATTTAGTTGACTTTTTTTGGCAATTTTTTTAAAAATTTCTTAAATTTTATAACGAAGAATTAAAAATAACAACTTTATTCAGCTAAATTTATATCTCTAAACATGTTATTCATATTTTAACATATAATTCAACATAAATTTAACAAAAAACATAATTTAGTTGACTTTTTTTGCAAATTTTTTTAAAAATTTCTTAAATTTTATAACGAAAAATTAAAAATAACAACTTTATTCAGCTAAATTTATATTTCTAAACATGTTATTCATAATTTAACATATAATTCAACATAAATTTAACAAAAAACATAATTTAGTTGACTTTTTTTGCCAATTTTTTTTGCCAATTCAACTTTATTCAGCTAAATTTATATTTCTAAACATGTTTTTCATAATTTAACATATAATTCAACATAAATTTAACAAAAAACATAATTTAGTTGACTTTTTTTGCCAATTTTTTTCAAAATTTCTTAATTTTTATAAAGAAAACTTAAAAATAAAAACTTTATTCAGTTAGATTTATATTTCTAAGCATGTTTATCATAATTTAACGTATAATTCAACATATATTTAACAAAAAACCATAATTTAGTTGACTTTTTTGGCAATTTTTTTAAAAATTTCTTTAATTTTATAACGAAAAATTAAAAATAACAACTTTATTCAGCTAAATTTATATTTCTAAACATGTTATTCATAATTTAACATATAATTTAACATAAATTTAACAAAAAACCATAATTTAGTTGATTTTTTTTGCCAATTTTTTAAAAAATTTCTTAAATTTTATAAAGAAGTATTAAAAATAACAACTTTATATAGTTAAATTTATATTTCTTAACATGTTAATCATAATTTAACATATAAATCAACATATATTTAACAAAAAACCATAACTTAGTTAACTTTTTTTGCCAATTTTTTTAAAAATTTCTTAAATTTTATAACGAAAAATTAAAAATAACAACTTTATTCAGCTAAATTTATATTTCTAAACATGTTATTCATAATTTAACATATAATTCAACATAAATTTAACAAAAAAAATAATTTAGTTGACTTTTTTTGCCAATTTTTTAAAAAATTTCTTAATTTTTATAAATAAAAATAAAAAATAAAAACTTTATTCAGTTAAATTTATATTTCTAAACATGTTAATTATAATTTAACATATAAATCAACATATATTTAACAAAAACACATTATTTGAGTGAAATTTTAGTGAAATTTTTTTTAAATATTTCTTAATTTTTATGAAGAAAAATTCAAAATAACGACTTTATTCAGTTAAATTTATATTTCTAAATATGTTGATCATAATTCAATATATAATTCCACATATATTTAACAAAAAAACATAATTTTGTTTACTTTTTTTGGCAATTTTTTTAAAAATTTCTTATATTTTATAAAGAAGTATTAAACTTTATTAAGCAAAATTTATATTTCTAAACATGTTGTTCATAATTTAACATATAATTCAACATAAATTTAACAAAAAACATAATTTAGTTGACTTTTTTTGGCAATTTTTTTAAAAATTTCTTAAATTTTATAACGAAGAATTAAAAATAACAACTTTATTCAGCTAAATTTATATCTCTAAACATGTTATTCATATTTTAACATATAATTCAACATAAATTTAACAAAAAACATAATTTAGGTGACTTTTTTTGCCAATTTTTTTAAAAATTTCTTAATTTTTATAAAGAAAAATTAAAAATAAAAACTTTGTTCAGTTAAATTTATGTTTCTAAGCATGTTAATCATAGTTTAACATATAATTCAACATATATTTAACAAAAAACCATAATTTAGTTGACTTTTTTTGGCAATTTTTTTAAAAATTTCTTTAATTTTATAACGAAAAATTAAAAATTACAACTTTATTCAGCCAAATTTATATTTCTAAACATGTCCATCATAATTTAACATATAATAAAACATACATTTAACAAAAAACATAATTTAGTTGATTTTTTTTGCCAATTTTTTTAAAAATTTCTTAAATTTAATAAAGAAGTATTAAAAATAACAACTTTATACAGTTAAATTTATATTTCTTAACATGTTAATCATAATTTAACATATAAATCAACATATATTTAACAAAAAAACATTATTTAGGTGAAATTTTAGTGACAATTTTTTTAAAAATTTCTTAAATTTTATAAAGAGAAATTCAAAATAAATACTTTATTCAGCTTAATTTATGTTTGTAAGCATGCTAATCATAATTTAACATATAATTCAACATATATTTAACAAAAAACCATAATTTAGTTGACTTTTTTTGGCAATTTTTTTAAAAAATTCTTAAATTTTATAACGAAAAATTAAAAATAACAACTTTATTCAGCTAAATTTATATTTCTAAACATGTTATTCATCAACATAAATTTAACAAATAACATAATTTAGTTGATTTTTTTGCTTATTTTTTTCAAAATTTCTTAATTTTTATAAAGAAAAATTAAAAATAAAAACTTTATTCAGTTAGATTAAAGTTAGATTTATATTCTAAGCATGTTTATCATAATTTAACATATAATTCCACATATATTTAACAAAAAAACATAATTTTGTTTACTTTTTTTGGCAAATTTTTTAAAAATTTCTTAAATTTTATAAAGAAAAATTAAAAATAACAACTTTATTCAGCAAAATTTATATTTCTAAATATGTTGATCATAATTTAATATATAATTCCACATATATTTAACCATAATTCAGTTGACTTTTTTTGTCAATTTTTTTAAAAATTTCTTTAATTTTATAACGAAAAATTAAAAATTACAACTTTATTCAGCCAAATTTATATTTCTAAACATGTCCATCATAATGTAACATATAATAAAACATACATTTAACAAAAAACATAATTTAGTTGATTTTTTTTGCCAATTTTTTTAAAAATTTCTTAAATTTAATAAAGAAGTATTAAAAATAAGAACTTTATACAGTTAAATTTATATTTCTTAACATGTTAATCATAATTTAACATATAAATCAACATATATTTAACAAAAAAACATTATTTAGGTGAAATTTTTGTGACAATTTTTTAAAAAAATTTTTAAATTTTATAAAGAGAAATTCAAAATAAATACTTTATTCAGCTAAATTTATGTTTCTAAGCATGTTAATCATAATTTAACATATAATTCAACATATATTTAATAAAAAACCATAATTTAGTTGACTTTTTTTGGCAATTTTTTTAAAAATTCTTAAATTTTATAACGAAATATAAAAATAACAACTTTATTCAGCTAAATTTATATTTCTAAACATGTTATTCATAATTTAACATATAATTCAACATAAAATTAACAAAAAACATAATTTAGTTGATTTTTTTGCCAATTTTTTTTCAAAATTTCTTAATTTTTATAAAGAAAAATTAAAAATAAAAACTTTATTCAGTTAGATTTATATTTCTAAGCATGTTTATCAGAATTTAACATATAATTCCACATATATTTAACAAAAAAACATAATTTTGTTTAATTTTTTTTGCAACTTTTTTCAAAATTTCTTAAATTTTATAACGAAAAATTAAAAATAACAACTTTATTCAGCTAAATTTATATTTCTAAACATGTTAGTCATAATTGAATATATAGTTGAACATAAATTTAACAAAAAACATAACTTAGTTGACTTTTTTGCCAATTTTTTAAAAAATTTCTTAAATTTTATAAAGAAGTATTAAAAATAACAACTTTATATAGTTAAATTTATATTTCTTAACATGTTAATCATAATTTAACATATAAATCAACATATATTTAACAAAAAACCATAACTTAGTTAACTTTTTTTGCCAATTTTTTTAAAAATTTCTTAAATTTTATAACGAAAAATTAAAAATAACAACTTTATTCAGCTAAATTTATATTTCTAAACATGTTATTCATAATTTAACATATAATTCAACATAAATTTAACAAAAAAAATAATTTAGTTGACTTTTTTTGCCAATTTTTTTAAAAATTTCTTAATTTTTATAAATAAAAATAAAAAATAAAAACTTTATTCAGTTAAATTTATATTTCTAAACATGTTAATTATAATTTAACATATAAATCAACATATATTTAACAAAAACACATTATTTGAGTGAAATTTTAGTGAAATTTTTTTTAAAAATTTCTTAATTTTTATGAAGAAAAATTCAAAATAACGACTTTATTCAGTTAAATTTATATTTCTAAATATGTTGATCATAATTCAATATATAATTCCACATATATTTAACAAAAAAACATAATTTTGTTTACTTTTTTTGGCAATTTTTTTAAAAATTTCTTATATTTTATAAAGAAGTATTAAAAATAACAACTTTATTAAGCAAAATTTATATTTCTAAACATGTTATTCATAATTTAACATATAATTCAACATAAATTTAACAAAAAACATAATTTAGTTGACTTTTTTTGGCAATTTTTTTAAAAATTTCTTAAATTTTATAACGAAGAATTAAAAATAACAACTTTATTCAGCTAAATTTATATCTCTAAACATGTTATTCATATTTTAACATATAATTCAACATAAATTTAACAAAAAACATAATTTAGTTGACTTTTTTTGCCAATTTTTTTAAAAATTTCTTAATTTTTATAAAGAAAAATTAAAAATAAAAACTTTATTCAGTTAAATTTATGTTTCTAAGCATGTTAATCATAGTTTAACATATAATTCAACATATATTTAACAAAAAACCATAATTTAGTTGACTTTTTTGGCAATTTTTTTAAAAATTTCTTTAATTTTATAACGAAAAATTAAAAATTACAACTTTATTCAGCCAAATTTATATTTCTAAACATGTCCATCATAATTTAACATATAATAAAACATACATTTAACAAAAAACATAATTTAGTTGATTTTTTTTGCCAATTTTTTTAAAAATTTCTTAAATTTAATAAAGAAGTATTAAAAATAACAACTTTATACAGTTAAATTTATATTTCTTAACATGTTAATCATAATTTAACATATAAATCAACATATATTTAACAAAAAAACATAATTTAGTTGACTTTTTTTGCCAATTTTTTTCAAAATTTCTTAATTTTTATAAAGAAAACTTAAAAATAAAAACTTTATTCAGTTAGATTTATATTTCTAAGCATGTTTATCATAATTTAACATATAATTCAACATATATTTAACAAAAAACCATAATTTAGTTGACTTTTTTTGGCAATTTTTTTAAAAATTTCTTTAATTTTATAACGAAAAATTAAAAATAACAACTTTATTCAGCTAAATTTATATTTCTAAACATGTTATTCATAATTTAACATATAATTCAACATAAATTTAACAAAAAACCATAATTTAGTTGATTTTTTGTGCCAATTTTTTAAAAAATTTCTTAAATTTTATAAAGAAGTATTAAAAATAACAACTTTATACAGTTAAATTTATATTTCTTAACATGTTAATCATAATTTAACATATAAATCAACATATATTTAACAAAAAACCATAACTTAGTTAACTTTTTTTGCCAATTTTTTTAAAAATTTCTTAAATTTTATAACGAAAAATTAAAAATAACAACTTTATTCAGCTAAATTTATATTTCTAAACATGTTATTCATAATTTAACATATAATTCAACATAAATTTAACAAAAAAAATAATTTAGTTGACTTTTTTTGCCAATTTTTTTAAAAATTTCTTAATTTTTATAAATAAAAATAAAAAATAAAAACTTTATTCAGTTAAATTTATATTTCTAAACATGTTAATTATAATTTAACATATAAATCAACATATATTTAACAAAAACACATTATTTGAGTGAAATTTTAGTGAAATTTTTTTTAAAAATTTCTTAATTTTTATGAAGAAAAATTCAAAATAACGACTTTATTCAGTTAAATTTATATTTCTAAATATGTTGATCATAATTCAATATAAAATTCCACATATATTTAACAAAAAAACATAATTTTGTTTACTTTTTTTGGCAATTTTTTTAAAAATTTCTTATATTTTATAAAGAAGTATTAAAAATAACAACTTTATTAAGCAAAATTTATATTTCTAAACATGTTATTCATAATTTAACATATAATTCAACATAAATTTAACAAAAAACATAATTTAGTTGACTTTTTTTGGCAATTTTTTTAAAAATTTCTTAAATTTTATAACGAAGAATTAAAAATAACAACTTTATTCAGCTAAATTTATATCTCTAAACATGTTATTCATATTTTAACATATAATTCAACATAAATTTAACAAAAAACATAATTTAGTTGACTTTTTTTGCCAATTTTTTTAAAAATTTCTTAATTTTTATAAAGAAAAATTAAAAATAAAAACTTTATTCAGTTAAATTTATGTTTCTAAGCATGTTAATCATAGTTTAACATATAATTCAACATATATTTAACAAAAAACCATAATTTAGTTGACTTTTTTGGCAATTTTTTTAAAAATTTCTTTAATTTTATAACGAAAAATTAAAAATTACAACTTTATTCAGCCAAATTTATATTTCTAAACATGTCCATCATAATTTAACATATAATAAAACATACATTTAACAAAAAACATAATTTAGTTGATTTTTTTTGCCAATTTTTTTAAAAATTTCTTAAATTTAATAAAGAAGTATTAAAAATAACAACTTTATACAGTTAAATTTATATTTCTTAACATGTTAATCATAATTTAACATATAAATCAACATATATTTAACAAAAAAACATAATTTAGTTGACTTTTTTTGCCAATTTTTTTCAAAATTTCTTAATTTTTATAAAGAAAACTTAAAAATAAAAACTTTATTCAGTTAGATTTATATTTCTAAGCATGTTTATCATAATTTAACATATAATTCAACATATATTTAACAAAAAACCATAATTTAGTTGACTTTTTTTGGCAATTTTTTTAAAAATTTCTTTAATTTTATAACGAAAAATTAAAAATAACAACTTTATTCAGCTAAATTTATATTTCTAAACATGTTATTCATAATTTAACATATAATTCAACATAAATTTAACAAAAAACCATAATTTAGTTGATTTTTTTTGCCAATTTTTTAAAAAATTTCTTAAATTTTATAAAGAAGTATTAAAAATAACAACTTTATACAGTTAAATTTATATTTCTTAACATGTTAATCATAATTTAACATATAAATCAACATATATTTAACAAAAAACCATAACTTAGTTAACTTTTTTTGCCAATTTTTTTAAAAATTTCTTAAATTTTATAACGAAAAATTAAAAATAACAACTTTATTCAGCTAAATTTATATTTCTAAACATGTTATTCATAATTTAACATATAATTCAACATAAATTTAACAAAAAAAATAATTTAGTTGACTTTTTTTGCCAATTTTTTTAAAAATTTCTTAATTTTTATAAATAAAAATAAAAAATAAAAACTTTATTCAGTTAAATTTATATTTCTAAACATGTTAATTATAATTTAACATATAAATCAACATATATTTAACAAAAACACATTATTTGAGTGAAATTTTAGTGAAATTTTTTTTAAAAATTTCTTAATTTTTATGAAGAAAAATTCAAAATAACGACTTTATTCAGTTAAATTTATATTTCTAAATATGTTGATCATAATTCAATATAAAATTCCACATATATTTAACAAAAAAACATAATTTTGTTTACTTTTTTTGGCAATTTTTTTAAAAATTTCTTATATTTTATAAAGAAGTATTAAAAATAACAACTTTATTAAGCAAAATTTATATTTCTAAACATGTTATTCATAATTTAACATATAATTCAACATAAATTTAACAAAAAACATAATTTAGTTGACTTTTTTTGGCAATTTTTTTAAAAATTTCTTAAATTTTATAACGAAGAATTAAAAATAACAACTTTATTCAGCTAAATTTATATCTCTAAACATGTTATTCATATTTTAACATATAATTCAACATAAATTTAACAAAAAACATAATTTAGTTGACTTTTTTTGCAAATTTTTTTAAAAATTTCTTAAATTTTATAACGAAAAATTAAAAATAACAACTTTATTCAGCTAAATTTATATTTCTAAACATGTTATTCATAATTTAACATATAATTCAACATAAATTTAACAAAAAACATAATTTAGTTGACTTTTTTTGCCAATTTTTTTTGCCAATTCAACTTTATTCAGCTAAATTTATATTTCTAAACATGTTTTTCATAATTTAACATATAATTCAACATAAATTTAACAAAAAACATAATTTAGTTGACTTTTTTTGCCAATTTTTTTCAAAATTTCTTAATTTTTATAAAGAAAACTTAAAAATAAAAACTTTATTCAGTTAGATTTATATTTCTAAGCATGTTTATCATAATTTAACGTATAATTCAACATATATTTAACAAAAAACCATAATTTAGTTGACTTTTTTGGCAATTTTTTTAAAAATTTCTTTAATTTTATAACGAAAAATTAAAAATAACAACTTTATTCAGCTAAATTTATATTTCTAAACATGTTATTCATAATTTAACATATAATTTAACATAAATTTAACAAAAAACCATAATTTAGTTGATTTTTTTTGCCAATTTTTTAAAAAATTTCTTAAATTTTATAAAGAAGTATTAAAAATAACAACTTTATATAGTTAAATTTATATTTCTTAACATGTTAATCATAATTTAACATATAAATCAACATATATTTAACAAAAAACCATAACTTAGTTAACTTTTTTTGCCAATTTTTTTAAAAATTTCTTAAATTTTATAACGAAAAATTAAAAATAACAACTTTATTCAGCTAAATTTATATTTCTAAACATGTTATTCATAATTTAACATATAATTCAACATAAATTTAACAAAAAAAATAATTTAGTTGACTTTTTTTGCCAATTTTTTAAAAAATTTCTTAATTTTTATAAATAAAAATAAAAAATAAAAACTTTATTCAGTTAAATTTATATTTCTAAACATGTTAATTATAATTTAACATATAAATCAACATATATTTAACAAAAACACATTATTTGAGTGAAATTTTAGTGAAATTTTTTTTAAAAATTTCTTAATTTTTATGAAGAAAAATTCAAAATAACGACTTTATTCAGTTAAATTTATATTTCTAAATATGTTGATCATAATTCAATATATAATTCCACATATATTTAACAAAAAAACATAATTTTATTTACTTTTTTTGGCAATTTTTTTAAAAATTTCTTATATTTTATAAAGAAGTATTAAAAATAACAACTTTATTAAGCAAAATTTATATTTCTAAACATGTTGTTCATAATTTAACATATAATTCAACATAAATTTAACAAAAAACATAATTTAGTTGACTTTTTTTGGCAATTTTTTTAAAAATTTCTTAAATTTTATAACGAAGAATTAAAAATAACAACTTTATTCAGCTAAATTTATATCTCTAAACATGTTATTCATATTTTAACATATAATTCAACATAAATTTAACAAAAAACATAATTTAGGTGACTTTTTTTGCCAATTTTTTTAAAAATTTCTTAATTTTTATAAAGAAAAATTAAAAATAAAAACTTTATTCAGTTAAATTTATGTTTCTAAGCATGTTAATCATAGTTTAACATATAATTCAACATATATTTAACAAAAAACCATAATTTAGTTGACTTTTTTTGGCAATTTTTTTAAAAATTTCTTTAATTTTATAACGAAAAATTAAAAATTACAACTTTATTCAGCCAAATTTATATTTCTAAACATGTCCATCATAATTTAACATATAATAAAACATACATTTAACAAAAAACATAATTTAGTTGATTTTTTTTGCCAATTTTTTTAAAAATTTCTTAAATTTAATAAAGAAGTATTAAAAATAACAACTTTATACAGTTAAATTTATATTTCTTAACATGTTAATCATAATTTAACATATAAATCAACATATATTTAACAAAAAAACATTATTTAGGTGAAATTTTAGTGACAATTTTTTTAAAAATTTCTTAAATTTTATAAAGAGAAATTCAAAATAAATACTTTATTCAGCTTAATTTATGTTTGTAAGCATGCTAATCATAATTTAACATATAATTCAACATATATTTAACAAAAAACCATAATTTAGTTGACTTTTTTTGGCAATTTTTTTAAAAAATTCTTAAATTTTATAACGAAAAATTAAAAATAACAACTTTATTCAGCTAAATTTATATTTCTAAACATGTTATTCATCAACATAAATTTAACAAATAACATAATTTAGTTGATTTTTTTGCTTATTTTTTTCAAAATTTCTTAATTTTTATAAAGAAAAATTAAAAATAAAAACTTTATTCAGTTAGATTAAAGTTAGATTTATATTCTAAGCATGTTTATCATAATTTAACATATAATTCCACATATATTTAACAAAAAAACATAATTTTGTTTACTTTTTTTGGCAAATTTTTTAAAAATTTCTTAAATTTTATAAAGAAAAATTAAAAATAACAACTTTATTCAGCAAAATTTATATTTCTAAATATGTTGATCATAATTTAATATATAATTCCACATATATTTAACCATAATTCAGTTGACTTTTTTTGTCAATTTTTTTAAAAATTTCTTTAATTTTATAACGAAAAATTAAAAATTACAACTTTATTCAGCCAAATTTATATTTCTAAACATGTCCATCATAATGTAACATATAATAAAACATACATTTAACAAAAAACATAATTTAGTTGATTTTTTTTGCCAATTTTTTTAAAAATTTCTTAAATTTAATAAAGAAGTATTAAAAATAACAACTTTATACAGTTAAATTTATATTTCTTAACATGTTAATCATAATTTAACATATAAATCAACATATATTTAACAAAAAAACATTATTTAGGTGAAATTTTTGTGACAATTTTTTAAAAAAATTTTTAAATTTTATAAAGAGAAATTCAAAATAAATACTTTATTCAGCTAAATTTATGTTTCTAAGCATGTTAATCATAATTTAACATATAATTCAACATATATTTAATAAAAAACCATAATTTAGTTGACTTTTTTTGGCAATTTTTTTAAAAAATTCTTAAATTTTATAACGAAATATAAAAATAACAACTTTATTCAGCTAAATTTATATTTCTAAACATGTTATTCATAATTTAACATATAATTCAACATAAATTTAACAAAAAACATAATTTAGTTGATTTTTTTGCCAATTTTTTTTCAAAATTTCTTAATTTTTATAAAGAAAAATTAAAAATAAAAACTTTATTCAGTTAGATTTATATTTCTAAGCATGTTTATCAGAATTTAACATATAATTCCACATATATTTAACAAAAAAACATAATTTTGTTTAATTTTTTTTGCAACTTTTTTCAAAATTTCTTAAATTTTATAACGAAAAATTAAAAATAACAACTTTATTCAGCTAAATTTATATTTCTAAACATGTTAGTCATAATTGAATATATAGTTGAACATAAATTTAACAAAAAACATAACTTAGTTGACTTTTTTGCCAATTTTTTAAAAAATTTCTTAAATTTTATAAAGAAGTATTAAAAATAACAACTTTATATAGTTAAATTTATATTTCTTAACATGTTAATCATAATTTAACATATAAATCAACATATATTTAACAAAAAACCATAACTTAGTTAACTTTTTTTGCCAATTTTTTTAAAAATTTCTTAAATTTTATAACGAAAAATTAAAAATAACAACTTTATTCAGCTAAATTTATATTTCTAAACATGTTATTCATAATTTAACATATAATTCAACATAAATTTAACAAAAAAAATAATTTAGTTGACTTTTTTTGCCAATTTTTTTAAAAATTTCTTAATTTTTATAAATAAAAATAAAAAATAAAAACTTTATTCAGTTAAATTTATATTTCTAAACATGTTAATTATAATTTAACATATAAATCAACATATATTTAACAAAAACACATTATTTGAGTGAAATTTTAGTGAAATTTTTTTTAAAAATTTCTTAATTTTTATGAAGAAAAATTCAAAATAACGACTTTATTCAGTTAAATTTATATTTCTAAATATGTTGATCATAATTCAATATATAATTCCACATATATTTAACAAAAAAACATAATTTTGTTTACTTTTTTTGGCAATTTTTTTAAAAATTTCTTATATTTTATAAAGAAGTATTAAAAATAACAACTTTATTAAGCAAAATTTATATTTCTAAACATGTTATTCATAATTTAACATATAATTCAACATAAATTTAACAAAAAACATAATTTAGTTGACTTTTTTTGGCAATTTTTTTAAAAATTTCTTAAATTTTATAACGAAGAATTAAAAATAACAACTTTATTCAGCTAAATTTATATCTCTAAACATGTTATTCATATTTTAACATATAATTCAACATAAATTTAACAAAAAACATAATTTAGTTGACTTTTTTTGCCAATTTTTTTAAAAATTTCTTAATTTTTATAAAGAAAAATTAAAAATAAAAACTTTATTCAGTTAAATTTATGTTTCTAAGCATGTTAATCATAGTTTAACATATAATTCAACATATATTTAACAAAAAACCATAATTTAGTTGACTTTTTTGGCAATTTTTTTAAAAATTTCTTTAATTTTATAACGAAAAATTAAAAATTACAACTTTATTCAGCCAAATTTATATTTCTAAACATGTCCATCATAATTTAACATATAATAAAACATACATTTAACAAAAAACATAATTTAGTTGATTTTTTTTGCCAATTTTTTTAAAAATTTCTTAAATTTAATAAAGAAGTATTAAAAATAACAACTTTATACAGTTAAATTTATATTTCTTAACATGTTAATCATAATTTAACATATAAATCAACATATATTTAACAAAAAAACATTATTTAGGTGAAATTTTAGTGACAATTTTTTTAAAAATTTCTTAAATTTTATAAAGAGAAATTCAAAATAAATACTTTATTCAGCTTAATTTATGTTTGTAAGCATGCTAATCATAATTTAACATATAATTCAACATATATTTAACAAAAAACCATAATTTAGTTGACTTTTTTTGGCAATTTTTTTAAAAAATTCTTAAATTTTATAACGAAAAATTAAAAATAACAACTTTATTCAGCTAAATTTATATTTCTAAACATGTTATTCATCAACATAAATTTAACAAATAACATAATTTAGTTGATTTTTTTGCTTATTTTTTTCAAAATTTCTTAATTTTTATAAAGAAAAATTAAAAATAAAAACTTTATTCAGTTAGATTAAAGTTAGATTTATATTCTAAGCATGTTTATCATAATTTAACATATAATTCCACATATATTTAACAAAAAAACATAATTTTGTTTACTTTTTTTGGCAAATTTTTTAAAAATTTCTTAAATTTTATAAAGAAAAATTAAAAATTACAACTTTATTCAGCCAAATTTATATTTCTAAACATGTCCATCATAATGTAACATATAATAAAACATACATTTAACAAAAAACATAATTTAGTTGATTTTTTTTGCCAATTTTTTTAAAAATTTCTTAAATTTAATAAAGAAGTATTAAAAATAACAACTTTATACAGTTAAATTTATATTTCAACATGTTAATCATAATTTAACATATAAATCAACATATATTTAACAAAAAAACATTATTTAGGTGAAATTTTTGTGACAATTTTTTAAAAAAAATTTTAAATTTTATAAAGAGAAATTCAAAATAAATACTTTATTCAGCTAAATTTATGTTTCTAAGCATGTTAATCATAATTTAACATATAATTCAACATATATTTAATAAAAAATCATAATTTAGTTGACTTTTTTTGGCAATTTTTTTAAAAAATTCTTAAATTTTATAACGAAATATAAAAATAACAACTTTATTCAGCTAAATTTATATTTCTAAACATGTTATTCATAATTTAACATATAATTCAACATAAATTTAACAAAAAACATAATTTAGTTGATTTTTTTGCCAATTTTTTTTCAAAATTTCTTAATTTTTATAAAGAAAAATTAAAAATAAAAACTTTATTCAGTTAGATTTATATTTCTAAGCATGTTTATCAGAATTTAACATATAATTCCACATATATTTAACAAAAAAACATAATTTTGTTTAATTTTTTTTGCAACTTTTTTCAAAATTTCTTAAATTTTATAACGAAAAATTAAAAATAACAACTTTATTCAGCTAAATTTATATTTCTAAACATGTTAGTCATAATTGAATATATAGTTGAACATAAATTTAACAAAAAACATAACTTAGTTGACTTTTTTGCCAATTTTTTTAAAAATTTCTTAAATTTTATAAAGAAAAAGTAAAAATAAAAACTTTATTCAGTTAAATTTATGTTTCTAAGCATGTTAATCATAATTTAACATATAATTCAACATATATTTAACAAAAAACCATAATTTAGTTGACTTTTTTTGGCAATTTTTTTAAAAATTTCTTTAATTTTATAACGAAAAATTAAAAATTACAACTTTATTCAGCCAAATTTATATTTCTTAACATGTCCATCATAATTTGACATATAGTAAAACATACATTTAACAAAAACCATAATTTAGTTGATTTTTTTTGCCAATTTTTTTAAAAATTTCTTAAATTTAATAAAGAAGTATTAAAAATAACAACTTTATACAGTTAAATGTATATTTCTTAACATGTTAATCATAATTTAACATATAAATCAACATATATTTAACAAAAAAACATTATTTAGGTGAAATTTTTGTGACAATTTTTTTAAAAATTTCTTAAATTTTATAAAGAGAAATTCAAAATAAATACTTTATTCAGCTAAATTTATGTTTCTAAGCATGTTAATCATAATTTAACATATAATTCAACATATATTTAACAAAAAACCATAATTTAGTTGACTTTTTTTGGCAATTTTTTTAAAAAATTCTTAAATTTTATAACGAAAAATTAAAAATCACAACTTTATTCAGCTAAATTTATATTTCTAAACATGTTATTCATAATTTAACATATAATTCAACATAAATTTAACAAAAAACATAATTTAGTTGATTTTTTTGCCAATTTTTTTCAAAATTTCTTAATTTTTATAAAGAAAAATTAAAAATAAAAACTTTATTCAGTTAGATTTAAATCTAAGCATGTTTATCATAATTTAACATATAATTCCACATATATTTAACAAAAAAACATAATTTTGTTTACTTTTTTTGGCAAATTTTTTAAAAATTTCTTAAATTTTATAAAGAAAAATTAAAAATAACAACTTTATTCAGCAAAATTTATATTTCTAAATATGTTGATCATAATTTAATATATAATTCCACATATATTTAACCATAATTTAGTTGACTTTTTTTGGCAATTTTTTTTAAAATTTCTTTAATTTTGTAACGAAAAATTAAAAATTACAACTTTATTCAGCCAAATTTATATTTCTAAACATGTCCATCATAATTTAACATATAATAAAACATACATTTAACAAAAAACATAATTTAGTTGTTTTTTTTGCCAATTTTTTTAAAAATTTCTTAAATTTAATAAAGAAGTATTAAAAATAACAACTTTATACAGTTAAACTTATATTTCTTAACATGTTAATCATAATTTAACATATAAATCAACATATATTTAACAAAAAACATTATTTAGGTGAAATTTTTGTGACAATTTTTTTAAAAATTTCTTAAATTTTATAAAGAGAAATTCAAAATAAATACTTTATTCAGCTAAATTTATGTTTCTAAGCATGTTAATCATAATTTAACATATAATTCCACATATATTTAACAAAAAAACATAATTTTGTTTACTTTTTTTGGCCATTTTTTTAAAAATTTCTTAAATTTTATAAAGAAAAATTAAAAATAACAACTTTATTCAGCAAAATTTATATTTCTAAATATGTTGATCATAATTTAATATATAATTCCACATATATTTAACCATAATTTAGTTGACTTTTTTTGGCAATTTTTTTAAAAATTTCTTTAATTTTATAACGAAAAATTAAAAATTACAACTTTATTCAGCCAAATTTATATTTCTAAACATGTCCATCATAATTTAACATATAATAAAACATACATTTAACAAAAAACATAATTTAGTTGTTTTTTTTGCCAATTTTTTTAAACATTTCTTAAATTTAATAAAGAAGTATTAAAAATAACAACTTTATACAGTTAAATATTTCTTAACATGTTAATCATAATTTAACATATAAATCAACATATATTTAACAAAAAAACATTATTTAGGTGAAATTTTTGTGACAATTTTTTTAAAAATTTCTTAAATTTTATAAAGAGAAATTCAAAATAAATACTTTATTCAGCTATATTTATGTTTCTAAGCATGTTAATCATAATTTAACATATAATTCAACATATATTTAATAAAAAACCATAATTTAGTTGACTTTTTTTGGCAATTTTTTTAAAAAATTCTTAAATTTTATAACGAAAAATAAAAATAACAACTTTATTCAGCTCAATTTATATTTCTAAACATGTTATTCATAATTTAACATATAATTCAACATAAATTTAACAAAAAATATAATTTAGTTGATTTTTATGCCAATTTTTTTCAAAATTTCTTAATTTTTATAAAGAAAAATTAAAAATAAAAACTTTATTCAGTTAGATTTATATTTCTAAGCATGTTTATCATAATTTAACATATAATTCCACATATATTTAACAAAAAAACATAATTTTGTTTACTTTTTTTGGCAATTTTTTTAAAAATTTCTTAAATTTTATAAAGAAAAATTAAAAATAACAACTTTATTCAGCAAAATTTATATTTCTAAATATGTTGATCATAATTTAATATATAATTCCACATATATTTAACAAAAAAACATAATTTTGTTTAATTTTTTTTGCAATTTTTTTCAAAATTTCTTAAATTTTATAACGAAAAATTAAAAATAACAACTTTATTCAGCTAAATTTATATTTCTAAACATGTTAGTCATAATTGAATATATAATTCTACATAAATTTAACAAAAAACATAATTTAGTTGACTTTTTTGCCAATTTTTTTAAAAATTTCTTAATTTTTATAAAGAAAAATTAAAAATAAAAACTTTATTCAGTTAAATTTATATTTCTAAATATGTTCTTCATAATTTAACATATAATTCCACATATATTTAAAAAAAAAACATAATTTTGTTTACTTTTTTTGGCAATTTTTTTAAAAATTTCTTAAATTTTATAACGAAAAATTAAAAATAACAACTTTATTCAGCTAAATTTATATTTCTAAACATGTTATTCATAATTTAACATATAATTCAACATAAATTTAACACAAAACATAATTTAGTTGACTTTTTTTGCCAATTTTATTAAAAATTTCTTAATTTTTATAAAGAAAATTTAAAAATAACAACTTTATTCAGCAAAATTTATATTTCTAAATATGTTAATCATAATTTAATATATATTTCCACATATATTTAACAAAAAAACATAATTTTGTTTACTTTTTTTGGCAATTTTTTTAAAAATTTCTTAAACTTTATAAAGAAAAATTAAAAATAACAACTTTATTCAGCAAAATTTATATTTTTTTTAAAAGTTTCTTACATTTTATAAAAATAAATAAAAATAATAAGTTTTTTCAGCTAAATTTATGTTTGTAAGCATGTTAATCATAATTTAACATATAATTCAACATATATTTAACAAAAAACAGTAGTTTAGTTGACTTTTTTTGTCAATTTTTTAAAAAAAAATTGAAATTTTATAAAGAAAAATAAAAAATAACAACTTTCTTAAGCCAAATTTATATTTCTAAACATGTTCATCATAATTTAACAAATAATCGAACATACATTTAACAAAAAACATAATTTAGTTGATTTTTTTGCCAATTTTTTTAAAAATTTCTTAAATTTTATAAAGAAGTATTAAAAATAACAACTTTATACAGTTAAATTTATATTTCTTAAAATGTTAATCATAATTTAACATATAAATCAACATATATTTAACAAAAAAACCTTATTGAGGTGAAATTTTTGTGAAATTTTTTTTACAAATTTCTTAAATTTTATAAAGAGAAATTCAAAATAAATACTTTATTCAGCTAAATTTATGTTTCTAAGCATGTTAATCATAATTTAACATATAATTCAACATATATTTAACAAAAAACCATAATTTAGTTGACTTTTTTTGGCAATTTTTTTAAAAAATTCTTAAATTTTATAACGAAAAATTAAAAATAACAACTTTATTCAGCTAAATTTATATTTCTAAATATGTTGATCATAATTTAATATATAATTCAACATATATTTAACAAAAAACCATAGTTTAGTTGACTTTTTTTTGGCGATTTTTTTAAAAAAAATTTAAATTATATAACGAAAAATTAAAAAAAACAACTTTATTCAGCTAAATTTATATTTCTAAACATGTTATTTATAATTTAACATATAATTCAACATAAATTTAACTAAAAACATAATTTAATTGACTTTTTTTGCCAATTTTTTTAAAAATTTCTTAATTTTTATAAAGAAAAATTAAAAATAAAAACTTTATTCAGTTAAATTTATATTTCTAAATATGTTAATCATAATTTAACATATAATTCCACATATATTTTACAAAAAACATAATTTAGTTGACATTTTTTGCCAATTTTTGTTAAAATTTCTTAAATTTTATAAAGAAAAATTAAAAATAAAAACTTTATTCAGCTAAATTTATATTTCTAAACATGTTAATTATAATTTAACATATAAATCACCATATATTTAACAAAAACACATTATTTGAATAAAATTTTAGTGACAATTTTTTTAAAAATTTCTTAATTTTTATGAAGAAAAATTCAAAATAACGACTTTATTCAGTTAAAATTATATTTCTAAATATGTTGATCATAATTTAATATATAATTCCACATATATTTAACAAAAAAACATAATTTTGTTTACTTTTTTTGGCAATTTTTTTAAAAATTTCTTAAATTTTATAAAGAAGTATTAAAAATAACAACTTTATTCAGCAAAATTTATATTTCTAAACATGTTATTCATAATTTAACATATAATTCAACATATATTTACCAAAAAACCATAATTTAGTTGACTTTTTTTGGCAATTTTTTTAAAAATTTCTTTAATTTTATAACGAAAAATTAAAAATTACAACTTTATTCATCTAAATTTATATTTCTAAATATGTTGATCATAATTTAATATATAATTCAACATATATTTAACAAAAAACCATAGTTTAGTTGACTTTTTTTTGGCGATTTTTTTAAAAAAAATTTAAATTTTATAACGAAAAATTAAAAATAAGAATTTTATTCAGCTAAATTTATATTTCTAAACATGTTATTTATAATTTAACATATAATTCAACATAAATTTAACTAAAACCATAACTTAGTTGAATTTTTTTGGCAATGTTTTTAAAAATTTCTTAAATTTTATAACGAAAAATTTAAAATAACAAATTTATTCAGCTAAATTTATATTTTTAAACATGTTATTCATAATTTAACATATAATTCAACATAAATTTAGCAAAAAACATAATTTAGTTGACTTTTTTTGCCAATTTTTTTAAAAATTTCTTAATTTTTATAAAGAAAAATTAAAAATAAAAACTTTATTCAGTTAAATTTATATTTCTAAACATGTTAATTATAATTTAACATATAAATTACCATATATTTAACAAAAACACATTATTTGAATGAAATTTTAGTGACAACTTTTTTAAAAAGTTCTTAATTTTTATGAAGAACAATTCAAAATAACGACTTTATTCAGTTAAATTTATATTTCTAAATATGTAGATCATAATTTAATATATAATTCCACATATATTTAACAAAAAAACATAATTTTGTTTACTTTTTTTTGCAATTTTTTTAAAAATTTCTTAAATTTTATAAAGAAGTATTAAATATAACAACTTTATTCAGCAAAATTTATATTTCTAAACATGTTATTCATAATTTAACATATAATTCAACATAAATTTAACAAAAAACATAATTTAGTTGACTTTTTTTGGAATTTTTTTTAAAAATTTCTTAAATTTTATAACGAAGAATTAAAAATAACAACTTTATTCAGCTAAATTTATATTTCTAAACATGTTCATCATAATTTAACAAATAATAAAACATACATTTAACAAAAAACATAATTTAGTTGACTTTTTTTGCCAATTTTTTTAAAAATTTCTTAATTTTTATAAAGAAAAATTAAAAATAAAAACTTTATTCAGTTAAATTTATATTTCTAAACATGTTAGTCATAATTTAACATATAAATCAACATATATTTAACAAAAAAAAATAATTTTGTTGACTTTTTTTGGCAATTTTTTTAAAAAATTCTTAAATTTTATAACGAAAAATTAAAAATAACAACTTTATTCAGCTAAATTTATATTTCTAAACATGTTATTCATTATTTAACATATAATTCAACATAAATTTAACAAAAAACATAATTTAGTTGACTTTTTTTGCCAATTTTTTTCAAAATTTCTTAATTTTTATAAAGAAAAATTAAAAATAAAAACTTTATTCAGTTAGATTTATATTTCTTAACATGTTAATCATAATTTAACATATAAATCAACATATATTTAACAAAAAAACATTATTTAGGTGAAATTTTTGTGACAATTTTTTTAAAAATTTCTTAAATTTTATAAAGAGAAATTCAAAATAAATACTTTATTCAGCTAAATTTATGTTTCTAAGCATGTTAATCATAATTTAACATATAATTCAACATATATTTAACAAAAAACCATAATTTAGTTGACTTTTTTTGGCAATTTTTTTAAAAAATTCTTAAATTTTATAACGAAAAATTAAAAATCACAACTTTATTCAGCTAAATTTATATTTCTAAACATGTTATTCATAATTTAACATATAATTCAACATAAATTTAACAAAAAACATAATTTAGTTGATTTTTTTGCCAATTTTTTTCAAAATTTCTTAATTTTTATAAAGAAAAATTAAAAATAAAAACTTTATTCAGTTAGATTTAAATCTAAGCATGTTTATCATAATTTAACATATAATTCCACATATATTTAACAAAAAAACATAATTTTGTTTACTTTTTTTGGCAAATTTTTTAAAAATTTCTTAAATTTTATAAAGAAAAATTAAAAATAACAACTTTATTCAGCAAAATTTATATTTCTAAATATGTTGATCATAATTTAATATATAATTCCACATATATTTAACCATAATTTAGTTGACTTTTTTTGGCAATTTTTTTTAAAATTTCTTTAATTTTGTAACGAAAAATTAAAAATTACAACTTTATTCAGCCAAATTTATATTTCTAAACATGTCCATCATAATTTAACATATAATAAAACATACATTTAACAAAAAACATAATTTAGTTGTTTTTTTTGCCAATTTTTTTAAAAATTTCTTAAATTTAATAAAGAAGTATTAAAAATAACAACTTTATACAGTTAAACTTATATTTCTTAACATGTTAATCATAATTTAACATATAAATCAACATATATTTAACAAAAAACATTATTTAGGTGAAATTTTTGTGACAATTTTTTTAAAAATTTCTTAAATTTTATAAAGAGAAATTCAAAATAAATACTTTATTCAGCTAAATTTATGTTTCTAAGCATGTTAATCATAATTTAACATATAATTCCACATATATTTAACAAAAAAACATAATTTTGTTTACTTTTTTTGGCCATTTTTTTAAAAATTTCTTAAATTTTATAAAGAAAAATTAAAAATAACAACTTTATTCAGCAAAATTTATATTTCTAAATATGTTGATCATAATTTAATATATAATTCCACATATATTTAACCATAATTTAGTTGACTTTTTTTGGCAATTTTTTTAAAAATTTCTTTAATTTTATAACGAAAAATTAAAAATTACAACTTTATTCAGCCAAATTTATATTTCTAAACATGTCCATCATAATTTAACATATAATAAAACATACATTTAACAAAAAACATAATTTAGTTGTTTTTTTTGCCAATTTTTTTAAACATTTCTTAAATTTAATAAAGAAGTATTAAAAATAACAACTTTATACAGTTAAATATTTCTTAACATGTTAATCATAATTTAACATATAAATCAACATATATTTAACAAAAAAACATTATTTAGGTGAAATTTTTGTGACAATTTTTTTAAAAATTTCTTAAATTTTATAAAGAGAAATTCAAAATAAATACTTTATTCAGCTATATTTATGTTTCTAAGCATGTTAATCATAATTTAACATATAATTCAACATATATTTAATAAAAAACCATAATTTAGTTGACTTTTTTTGGCAATTTTTTTAAAAAATTCTTAAATTTTATAACGAAAAATAAAAATAACAACTTTATTCAGCTCAATTTATATTTCTAAACATGTTATTCATAATTTAACATATAATTCAACATAAATTTAACAAAAAATATAATTTAGTTGATTTTTATGCCAATTTTTTTCAAAATTTCTTAATTTTTATAAAGAAAAATTAAAAATAAAAACTTTATTCAGTTAGATTTATATTTCTAAGCATGTTTATCATAATTTAACATATAATTCCACATATATTTAACAAAAAAACATAATTTTGTTTACTTTTTTTGGCAATTTTTTTAAAAATTTCTTAAATTTTATAAAGAAAAATTAAAAATAACAACTTTATTCAGCAAAATTTATATTTCTAAATATGTTGATCATAATTTAATATATAATTCCACATATATTTAACAAAAAAACATAATTTTGTTTAATTTTTTTTGCAATTTTTTTCAAAATTTCTTAAATTTTATAACGAAAAATTAAAAATAACAACTTTATTCAGCTAAATTTATATTTCTAAACATGTTAGTCATAATTGAATATATAATTCTACATAAATTTAACAAAAAACATAATTTAGTTGACTTTTTTGCCAATTTTTTTAAAAATTTCTTAATTTTTATAAAGAAAAATTAAAAATAAAAACTTTATTCAGTTAAATTTATATTTCTAAATATGTTCTTCATAATTTAACATATAATTCCACATATATTTAAAAAAAAAACATAATTTTGTTTACTTTTTTTGGCAATTTTTTTAAAAATTTCTTAAATTTTATAACGAAAAATTAAAAATAACAACTTTATTCAGCTAAATTTATATTTCTAAACATGTTATTCATAATTTAACATATAATTCAACATAAATTTAACACAAAACATAATTTAGTTGACTTTTTTTGCCAATTTTATTAAAAATTTCTTAATTTTTATAAAGAAAATTTAAAAATAACAACTTTATTCAGCAAAATTTATATTTCTAAATATGTTAATCATAATTTAATATATATTTCCACATATATTTAACAAAAAAACATAATTTTGTTTACTTTTTTTGGCAATTTTTTTAAAAATTTCTTAAACTTTATAAAGAAAAATTAAAAATAACAACTTTATTCAGCAAAATTTATATTTTTTTTAAAAGTTTCTTACATTTTATAAAAATAAATAAAAATAATAAGTTTTTTCAGCTAAATTTATGTTTGTAAGCATGTTAATCATAATTTAACATATAATTCAACATATATTTAACAAAAAACAGTAGTTTAGTTGACTTTTTTTGTCAATTTTTTAAAAAAAAATTGAAATTTTATAAAGAAAAATAAAAAATAACAACTTTCTTAAGCCAAATTTATATTTCTAAACATGTTCATCATAATTTAACAAATAATCGAACATACATTTAACAAAAAACATAATTTAGTTGATTTTTTTGCCAATTTTTTTAAAAATTTCTTAAATTTTATAAAGAAGTATTAAAAATAACAACTTTATACAGTTAAATTTATATTTCTTAAAATGTTAATCATAATTTAACATATAAATCAACATATATTTAACAAAAAAACCTTATTGAGGTGAAATTTTTGTGAAATTTTTTTTACAAATTTCTTAAATTTTATAAAGAGAAATTCAAAATAAATACTTTATTCAGCTAAATTTATGTTTCTAAGCATGTTAATCATAATTTAACATATAATTCAACATATATTTAACAAAAAACCATAATTTAGTTGACTTTTTTTGGCAATTTTTTTAAAAAATTCTTAAATTTTATAACGAAAAATTAAAAATAACAACTTTATTCAGCTAAATTTATATTTCTAAATATGTTGATCATAATTTAATATATAATTCAACATATATTTAACAAAAAACCATAGTTTAGTTGACTTTTTTTTGGCGATTTTTTTAAAAAAAATTTAAATTATATAACGAAAAATTAAAAAAAACAACTTTATTCAGCTAAATTTATATTTCTAAACATGTTATTTATAATTTAACATATAATTCAACATAAATTTAACTAAAAACATAATTTAATTGACTTTTTTTGCCAATTTTTTTAAAAATTTCTTAATTTTTATAAAGAAAAATTAAAAATAAAAACTTTATTCAGTTAAATTTATATTTCTAAATATGTTAATCATAATTTAACATATAATTCCACATATATTTTACAAAAAACATAATTTAGTTGACATTTTTTGCCAATTTTTGTTAAAATTTCTTAAATTTTATAAAGAAAAATTAAAAATAAAAACTTTATTCAGCTAAATTTATATTTCTAAACATGTTAATTATAATTTAACATATAAATCACCATATATTTAACAAAAACACATTATTTGAATAAAATTTTAGTGACAATTTTTTTAAAAATTTCTTAATTTTTATGAAGAAAAATTCAAAATAACGACTTTATTCAGTTAAAATTATATTTCTAAATATGTTGATCATAATTTAATATATAATTCCACATATATTTAACAAAAAAACATAATTTTGTTTACTTTTTTTGGCAATTTTTTTAAAAATTTCTTAAATTTTATAAAGAAGTATTAAAAATAACAACTTTATTCAGCAAAATTTATATTTCTAAACATGTTATTCATAATTTAACATATAATTCAACATATATTTACCAAAAAACCATAATTTAGTTGACTTTTTTTGGCAATTTTTTTAAAAATTTCTTTAATTTTATAACGAAAAATTAAAAATTACAACTTTATTCATCTAAATTTATATTTCTAAATATGTTGATCATAATTTAATATATAATTCAACATATATTTAACAAAAAACCATAGTTTAGTTGACTTTTTTTTGGCGATTTTTTTAAAAAAAATTTAAATTTTATAACGAAAAATTAAAAATAAGAATTTTATTCAGCTAAATTTATATTTCTAAACATGTTATTTATAATTTAACATATAATTCAACATAAATTTAACTAAAACCATAACTTAGTTGAATTTTTTTGGCAATGTTTTTAAAAATTTCTTAAATTTTATAACGAAAAATTTAAAATAACAAATTTATTCAGCTAAATTTATATTTTTAAACATGTTATTCATAATTTAACATATAATTCAACATAAATTTAGCAAAAAACATAATTTAGTTGACTTTTTTTGCCAATTTTTTTAAAAATTTCTTAATTTTTATAAAGAAAAATTAAAAATAAAAACTTTATTCAGTTAAATTTATATTTCTAAACATGTTAATTATAATTTAACATATAAATTACCATATATTTAACAAAAACACATTATTTGAATGAAATTTTAGTGACAACTTTTTTAAAAAGTTCTTAATTTTTATGAAGAACAATTCAAAATAACGACTTTATTCAGTTAAATTTATATTTCTAAATATGTAGATCATAATTTAATATATAATTCCACATATATTTAACAAAAAAACATAATTTTGTTTACTTTTTTTTGCAATTTTTTTAAAAATTTCTTAAATTTTATAAAGAAGTATTAAATATAACAACTTTATTCAGCAAAATTTATATTTCTAAACATGTTATTCATAATTTAACATATAATTCAACATAAATTTAACAAAAAACATAATTTAGTTGACTTTTTTTGGAATTTTTTTTAAAAATTTCTTAAATTTTATAACGAAGAATTAAAAATAACAACTTTATTCAGCTAAATTTATATTTCTAAACATGTTCATCATAATTTAACAAATAATAAAACATACATTTAACAAAAAACATAATTTAGTTGACTTTTTTTGCCAATTTTTTTAAAAATTTCTTAATTTTTATAAAGAAAAATTAAAAATAAAAACTTTATTCAGTTAAATTTATATTTCTAAACATGTTAGTCATAATTTAACATATAAATCAACATATATTTAACAAAAAAAAATAATTTTGTTGACTTTTTTTGCCAATTTTTTTAAAAATTTCTTAATTTTTATAAAGAAAAATTGAAAATAAAAACTTTATTCAGTTAAATTTATATTTCTTAACATGTTAATCATAATTTAACATATAAATCAACATATATTTAACAAAAAAACATTATTTAGGTGAAATTTTTGTGACAATTTTTTTGAAAATTTCTTAAATTTTATAAAGAAAAATTCAAAATAAATACTTTATTCAGCTAAATTTATGTTTCTAAGCATGTGAGTCATAATTTAACATATAATTCAACATATATTTAACAAAAAACCATAATTTAGTTGACTTTTTTTGGCAATTTTTTTAGAATTTCTTAAATTTTATAACGAAAAATTAAAAATAACAAATTTATTCAGCTAAATTTATATTTCTAAACATGTTCATCATAATTTAAATAATAATAAAACCTACATTTAACAAAAAACATAATTTAGTTGATTTTTTTGCCAATTTTTTTAAAAATTTCTTAAATTTTATAACGAAAAATTAAAAATTACAACTTTATTCATCTAAATTTATATTTCTAAATATGTTGATCATAATTTAATATATAATTCAACATATATTTAACAAAAAACCATAGTTTAGTTGACTTTTTTTTGGCGATTTTTTTAAAAAAATTTTAAATTTTATAACGAAAAATTAAAAATAAGAACTTTATTCAGCTAAATTTATATTTCTAAACATGTTATTTATAATTTAACATATAATTCAACATAAATTTAACTAAAACCATAACTTAGTTGAATTTTTTTGGCAATGTTTTTAAAAATTTCTTAAATTTTATAACGAAAAATTTAAAATAACAAATTTATTCAGCTAAATTTATATTTTTAAACATGTTATTCATAATTTAACATATAATTCAACATAAATTTAGCAAAAAACATAATTTAGTTGACTTTTTTTGCCAATTTTTTTAAAAATTTCTTAATTTTTATAAAGAAAAATTAAAAATAAAAACTTTATTCAGTTAAATTTATATTTCTAAACATGTTAATTATAATTTAACATATAAATTACCATATATTTAACAAAAACACATTATTTGAATGAAATTTTAGTGACAATTTTTTTAAAAAGTTCTTAATTTTTATGAAGAAAAATTCAAAATAACGACTTTATTCAGTTAAATTTATATTTCTAAATATGTAGATCATAATTTAATATATAATTCCACATATATTTAACAAAAAAACATAATTTTGTTTACTTTTTTTTGCAATTTTTTTAAAAATTTCTTAAATTTTATAAAGAAGTATTAAATATAACAACTTTATTCAGCAAAATTTATATTTCTAAACATGTTATTCATAATTTAACATATAATTCAACATAAATTTAACAAAAAACATAATTTAGTTGACTTTTTTTGGAATTTTTTTTAAAAATTTCTTAAATTTTATAACGAAGAATTAAAAATAACAACTTTATTCAGCTAAATTTATATTTCTAAACATGTTCATCATAATTTAACAAATAATAAAACATACATTTAACAAAAAACATAATTTAGTTGACTTTTTTTGCCAATTTTTTTAAAAATTTCTTAATTTTTATAAAGAAAAATTAAAAATAAAAACTTTATTCAGTTAAATTTATATTTCTAAACATGTTAGTCATAATTTAACATATAAATCAACATATATTTAACAAAAAAAAATAATTTTGTTGACTTTTTTTGCCAATTTTTTTAAAAATTTCTTAATTTTTATAAAGAAAAATTAAAAATAAAAACTTTATTCAGTTAAATTTATATTTCTTAACATGTTAATCATAATTTAACATATAAATCAACATATATTTAACAAAAAAACATTATTTAGGTGAAATTTTTGTGACAATTTTTTTGAAAATTTCTTAAATTTTATAAAGAAAAATTCAAAATAAATACTTTATTCAGCTAAATTTATGTTTCTAAGCATGTGAGTCATAATTTAACATATAATTCAACATATATTTAACAAAAAACCATAATTTAGTTGACTTTTTTTGGCAATTTTTTTAGAATTTCTTAAATTTTATAACGAAAAATTAAAAATAACAACTTTATTCAGCTAAATTTATATTTCTAAACATGTTCATCATAATTTAAATAATAATAAAACATACATTTAACAAAAAACATAATTTAGTTGATTTTTTTGCCAATTTTTTTAAAAATTTCTTAAATTTTATAAAAAAAATTAAAAATAACAACTTTAGACAGCTAAATTTATGTTTCTAAACATATTAATCAAGATATAATAAAACATACATTTAACAAAAAACATTATTTTGTTGACTTTTTTTGGAATTTTTTTTAAAAGTTTCTTACATTTTATAAAAAAAAATAATAAAAACTTTTTTCAGCTGAATTTATGTTTCTAAGCATGTTAGTCATAATTTAACATATAATTCAACATATATTTTACAAAAACCAAAGTTTAGTTGACTTTTTTTGGCAATTTTTTTTAAAAATTTCTTAAATTTTATAAAGAAAAATTAAAAATAACAATTTTATTCACCTAAATTTATATTTCTAAACATGTTGATCATAATTTAACAAATAATAAAACATATATTTAACAAAAAAACATAATTTTGTTGACTTTTTTTGGAATTTTTTTTAAAAGTTTCTTACATTTTTTAAAAAAATAAATAAAGCTAAATTTATGTTTCTAAACATGCTAATCATAATTTCACATATAATTCAACATATATTTAACAAAAAACTATATTTACTTGACTTTTTTGTGACAATTTTTTTAAAAAATTCTTAATTTTTATAACGAAAAATTCAAAATAACGACTTTATTCAGCTAAATTTATGTTTGTAAACATGTTAATCATAATTTAACATATAAATCAACATATATTTAACAAAAAAACTTTCTTATATTTTTCTCATTAAAAATTTCTTCTATTTTATAAAAAAATAAATAAAAATAAAAACTCTTTCCAGCTAAATTTATATTTCTAAACATGTTCATCATAATTGAACAAATAATAAAACATACATTTAACAAAAAACATAATTTAGTTGACTTTTTTTGCCAATTTTTTTAAAAATTTCTTAATTTTTATAAAGAAAAATTAAAAATAAAAACTTTATTCAGTTAAATTTATATTTCTAAACATGTTAGTCATAATTTAACATATAAATCAACATATATTTAACAAAAAAACATAATTTTGTTGACTTTTTTTGCCAATTTTTTTAAAAATTTCTTAATTTTTATAACGAAAAATTAAAAATAAAAACTTTATTCAGTTAAATTTATATTTCTTAACATGTTTATCATAATTTAACATATAAATCAACATATATTTAACAAAAAAACATTATTTAGGTGAAATTTTTGTGACAATTTTTTTGAAAATTTCTTAAATTTTATAAAGAAAAAATAAAAATAACAACTTTATTCAGCTAAATTTATATTTCTAAACATGTTCATCATAATTTAACAAATAATAAAACATACATTTAACAAAAAACATAATTTAGTTGATTTTTTTGCCCATTTTTTTAAAAATTTCTTAAATTTTATAAAGAAAAATTAAAAATAACAACTTTAGACAGCTAAACTTATGTCTCTAAACATATTAATCAAGATATAATAAAACATACATTTAACAAAAAACATAATTTTGTTGACTTTTTTTGGAATTTTTCTTTAAAAGTTTCTTACATTTTATAAAAAAAAAATAATAAAAACTTTTTTCAGCTGAATTTATGTTTCTAATCATGTTAGTCATAATTTAACATATAATTCAACATATATTTTACAAAAAACCAAAGTTTAGTTGACTTTTTTTGGCAATTTTTTTAAAAAATTCTAAATTTTTATAACGAAAAATTCAAAATAACTACTTTATTCAGCTAAATTTATGTTTTTAAACATGTTAATCATAATTTAACATATAAATTAACATATATTTAACAAAAAAACATAATTTTGTTGACTTTTTTTGGAATTTTTTTTAAAATTTCTTATATTTTATAAAAAAATAAATAAAAATAAAAACTTTTTCCAGCTAAATTTATATTTCTAAACATGTTCATCATAATTGAACAAATAATAAAACATACATTTAACAAAAAACATATTTTGGTTGACTTTTTTTGCCAATTTTTTTAAAAATTTCTTAATTTTTATAAAGAAAAATAAAAAATAAAAACTTTATTCAGTTAAATTTATATTTCTAAAAATGTTAATCATAATTTAACATATAAATCAACATATATTTAACAAAAAAACATAATTTTGTTGACTTTTTTTGGAATTTTTTTTAAAAGTTTCTTACATTTTATAAAAAAATAAATAAAGCTAAATTTATGTTTCTAAACATGCTAATAATAATTTTACATATAATTCAACATATATTTAACAAAAAACTATATTTACTAGACTTTTTTGTGACAATTTTTTTAAAAAAATCTTAATTTTTATACCGAAAAAATCAAAATAACGACTTTATTCAGCTAAATTTTTGTTTGTAATCATGTTAGTCATAATTTAACATATAAATCAACATATATTTAACAAAAAAACACAATTTTGGTGACTTTTTTTGGAATTTTTTTTTAAATTTCTTATATTTTATAAAAAAATAAATAAAAATAAAAATTTTTTCCAGCTAAATTTATATTTCTAAACATGTTCATCATAATTTAACAAATAATAAAACATACATTTAACAAAAAACATAATTTAGTTGACTTTTTTTGCCAATTTTTTTAAAAATTTCTTAATTTTTATAAAGAAAAATTAAAAATAAAAACTTTATTCAGTTAAATTTATATTTCTAAACATGTTAGTCATAATTTAACATATAAATCAACATATATTTAACAAAAAAAAATAATTTTGTTGACTTTTTTTGCCAATTTTTTTAAAAATTTCTTAATTTTTATAAAGAAAAATTAAAAATAAAAACTTTATTCAGTTAAATTTATATTTCTTAACATGTTAATCATAATTTAACATATAAATCAACATATATTTAACAAAAAAACATTATTTAGGTGAAATTTTTGTGACAATTTTTTTGAAAATTTCTTAAATTTTATAAAGAAAAATTCAAAATAAATACTTTATTCAGCTAAATTTATGTTTCTAAGCATGTGAGTCATAATTTAACATATAATTCAACATATATTTAACAAAAAACCATAATTTAGTTGACTTTTTTTGGCAATTTTTTTAGAATTTCTTAAATTTTATAACGAAAAATTAAAAATAACAAATTTATTCAGCTAAATTTATATTTCTAAACATGTTCATCATAATTTAAATAATAATAAAACCTACATTTAACAAAAAACATAATTTAGTTGATTTTTTTGCCAATTTTTTTAAAAATTTCTTAAATTTTATAACGAAAAATTAAAAATTACAACTTTATTCATCTAAATTTATATTTCTAAATATGTTGATCATAATTTAATATATAATTCAACATATATTTAACAAAAAACCATAGTTTAGTTGACTTTTTTTTGGCGATTTTTTTAAAAAAATTTTAAATTTTATAACGAAAAATTAAAAATAAGAACTTTATTCAGCTAAATTTATATTTCTAAACATGTTATTTATAATTTAACATATAATTCAACATAAATTTAACTAAAACCATAACTTAGTTGAATTTTTTTGGCAATGTTTTTAAAAATTTCTTAAATTTTATAACGAAAAATTTAAAATAACAAATTTATTCAGCTAAATTTATATTTTTAAACATGTTATTCATAATTTAACATATAATTCAACATAAATTTAGCAAAAAACATAATTTAGTTGACTTTTTTTGCCAATTTTTTTAAAAATTTCTTAATTTTTATAAAGAAAAATTAAAAATAAAAACTTTATTCAGTTAAATTTATATTTCTAAACATGTTAATTATAATTTAACATATAAATTACCATATATTTAACAAAAACACATTATTTGAATGAAATTTTAGTGACAATTTTTTTAAAAAGTTCTTAATTTTTATGAAGAAAAATTCAAAATAACGACTTTATTCAGTTAAATTTATATTTCTAAATATGTAGATCATAATTTAATATATAATTCCACATATATTTAACAAAAAAACATAATTTTGTTTACTTTTTTTTGCAATTTTTTTAAAAATTTCTTAAATTTTATAAAGAAGTATTAAATATAACAACTTTATTCAGCAAAATTTATATTTCTAAACATGTTATTCATAATTTAACATATAATTCAACATAAATTTAACAAAAAACATAATTTAGTTGACTTTTTTTGGAATTTTTTTTAAAAATTTCTTAAATTTTATAACGAAGAATTAAAAATAACAACTTTATTCAGCTAAATTTATATTTCTAAACATGTTCATCATAATTTAACAAATAATAAAACATACATTTAACAAAAAACATAATTTAGTTGACTTTTTTTGCCAATTTTTTTAAAAATTTCTTAATTTTTATAAAGAAAAATTAAAAATAAAAACTTTATTCAGTTAAATTTATATTTCTAAACATGTTAGTCATAATTTAACATATAAATCAACATATATTTAACAAAAAAAAATAATTTTGTTGACTTTTTTTGCCAATTTTTTTAAAAATTTCTTAATTTTTATAAAGAAAAATTAAAAATAAAAACTTTATTCAGTTAAATTTATATTTCTTAACATGTTAATCATAATTTAACATATAAATCAACATATATTTAACAAAAAACATTATTTAGGTGAAATTTTTGTGACAATTTTTTTGAAAATTTCTTAAATTTTATAAAGAAAAATTCAAAATAAATACTTTATTCAGCTAAATTTATGTTTCTAAGCATGTGAGTCATAATTTAACATATAATTCAACATATATTTAACAAAAAACCATAATTTAGTTGACTTTTTTTGGCAATTTTTTTAGAATTTCTTAAATTTTATAACGAAAAATTAAAAATAACAACTTTATTCAGCTAAATTTATATTTCTAAACATGTTCATCATAATTTAAATAATAATAAAACATACATTTAACAAAAAACATAATTTAGTTGATTTTTTTGCCAATTTTTTTAAAAATTTCTTAATTTTTATAAAGAAAAATTAAAAATAAAAACTTTATTCAGTTAAATTTATATTTCTAAACATGTTAATTATAATTTAACATATAAATTACCATATATTTAACAAAAACACATTATTTGAATGAAATTTTAGTGACAATTTTTTTAAAAAGTTCTTAATTTTTATGAAGAAAAATTCAAAATAACGACTTTATTCAGTTAAATTTATATTTCTAAATATGTAGATCATAATTTAATATATAATTCCACATATATTTAACAAAAAAACATAATTTTGTTTACTTTTTTTTGCAATTTTTTTAAAAATTTCTTAAATTTTATAAAGAAGTATTAAATATAACAACTTTATTCAGCAAAATTTATATTTCTAAACATGTTATTCATAATTTAACATATAATTCAACATAAATTTAACAAAAAACATAATTTAGTTGACTTTTTTTGGAATTTTTTTTAAAAATTTCTTAAATTTTATAACGAAGAATTAAAAATAACAACTTTATTCAGCTAAATTTATATTTCTAAACATGTTCATCATAATTTAACAAATAATAAAACATACATTTAACAAAAAACATAATTTAGTTGACTTTTTTTGCCAATTTTTTTAAAAATTTCTTAATTTTTATAAAGAAAAATTAAAAATAAAAACTTTATTCAGTTAAATTTATATTTCTAAACATGTTAGTCATAATTTAACATATAAATCAACATATATTTAACAAAAAAAAATAATTTTGTTGACTTTTTTTGCCAATTTTTTTAAAAATTTCTTAATTTTTATAAAGAAAAATTAAAAATAAAAACTTTATTCAGTTAAATTTATATTTCTTAACATGTTAATCATAATTTAACATATAAATCAACATATATTTAACAAAAAACATTATTTAGGTGAAATTTTTGTGACAATTTTTTTGAAAATTTCTTAAATTTTATAAAGAAAAATTCAAAATAAATACTTTATTCAGCTAAATTTATGTTTCTAAGCATGTGAGTCATAATTTAACATATAATTCAACATATATTTAACAAAAAACCATAATTTAGTTGACTTTTTTTGGCAATTTTTTTAGAATTTCTTAAATTTTATAACGAAAAATTAAAAATAACAACTTTATTCAGCTAAATTTATATTTCTAAACATGTTCATCATAATTTAAATAATAATAAAACATACATTTAACAAAAAACATAATTTAGTTGATTTTTTTGCCAATTTTTTTAAAAATTTCTTAAATTTTATAAAAAAAATTAAAAATAACAACTTTAGACAGCTAAATTTATGTTTCTAAACATATTAATCAAGATATAATAAAACATACATTTAACAAAAAACATTATTTTGTTGACTTTTTTTGGAATTTTTTTTAAAAGTTTCTTACATTTTATAAAAAAAAATAATAAAAACTTTTTTCAGCTGAATTTATGTTTCTAAGCATGTTAGTCATAATTTAACATATAATTCAACATATATTTTACAAAAACCAAAGTTTAGTTGACTTTTTTTGGCAATTTTTTTTAAAAATTTCTTAAATTTTATAAAGAAAAATTAAAAATAACAATTTTATTCACCTAAATTTATATTTCTAAACATGTTGATCATAATTTAACAAATAATAAAACATATATTTAACAAAAAAACATAATTTTGTTGACTTTTTTTGGAATTTTTTTTAAAAGTTTCTTACATTTTTTAAAAAAATAAATAAAGCTAAATTTATGTTTCTAAACATGCTAATCATAATTTCACATATAATTCAACATATATTTAACAAAAAACTATATTTACTTGACTTTTTTGTGACAATTTTTTTAAAAAATTCTTAATTTTTATAACGAAAAATTCAAAATAACGACTTTATTCAGCTAAATTTATGTTTGTAAACATGTTAATCATAATTTAACATATAAATCAACATATATTTAACAAAAAAACTTTCTTATATTTTTCTCATTAAAAATTTCTTCTATTTTATAAAAAAATAAATAAAAATAAAAACTCTTTCCAGCTAAATTTATATTTCTAAACATGTTCATCATAATTGAACAAATAATAAAACATACATTTAACAAAAAACATAATTTAGTTGACTTTTTTTGCCAATTTTTTTAAAAATTTCTTAATTTTTATAAAGAAGAATTAAAAATAAAAACTTTATTCAGTTAAATTTATATTTCTAAACATGTTAGTCATAATTTAACATATAAATCAACATATATTTAACAAAAAAACATAATTTTGTTGACTTTTTTTGCCAATTTTTTTAAAAATTTCTTAATTTTTATAACGAAAAATTAAAAATAAAAACTTTATTCAGTTAAATTTATATTTCTTAACATGTTTATCATAATTTAACATATAAATCAACATATATTTAACAAAAAAACATTATTTAGGTGAAATTTTTGTGACAATTTTTTTGAAAATTTCTTAAATTTTATAAAGAAAAAATAAAAATAACAACTTTATTCAGCTAAATTTATATTTCTAAACATGTTCATCATAATTTAACAAATAATAAAACATACATTTAACAAAAAACATAATTTAGTTGATTTTTTTGCCCATTTTTTTAAAAATTTCTTAAATTTTATAAAGAAAAATTAAAAATAACAACTTTAGACAGCTAAACTTATGTCTCTAAACATATTAATCAAGATATAATAAAACATACATTTAACAAAAAACATAATTTTGTTGACTTTTTTTGGAATTTTTCTTTAAAAGTTTCTTACATTTTATAAAAAAAAAATAATAAAAACTTTTTTCAGCTGAATTTATGTTTCTAATCATGTTAGTCATAATTTAACATATAATTCAACATATATTTTACAAAAAACCAAAGTTTAGTTGACTTTTTTTGGCAATTTTTTTAAAAAATTCTAAATTTTTATAACGAAAAATTCAAAATAACTACTTTATTCAGCTAAATTTATGTTTTTAAACATGTTAATCATAATTTAACATATAAATTAACATATATTTAACAAAAAAACATAATTTTGTTGACTTTTTTTGGAATTTTTTTTAAAATTTCTTATATTTTATAAAAAAATAAATAAAAATAAAAACTTTTTCCAGCTAAATTTATATTTCTAAACATGTTCATCATAATTGAACAAATAATAAAACATACATTTAACAAAAAACATATTTTGGTTGACTTTTTTTGCCAATTTTTTTAAAAATTTCTTAATTTTTATAAAGAAAAATAAAAAATAAAAACTTTATTCAGTTAAATTTATATTTCTAAAAATGTTAATCATAATTTAACATATAAATCAACATATATTTAACAAAAAAACATAATTTTGTTGACTTTTTTTGGAATTTTTTTTAAAAGTTTCTTACATTTTATAAAAAAATAAATAAAGCTAAATTTATGTTTCTAAACATGCTAATAATAATTTTACATATAATTCAACATATATTTAACAAAAAACTATATTTACTAGACTTTTTTGTGACAATTTTTTTAAAAAAATCTTAATTTTTATACCGAAAAAATCAAAATAACGACTTTATTCAGCTAAATTTTTGTTTGTAATCATGTTAGTCATAATTTAACATATAAATCAACATATATTTAACAAAAAAACATAATTTTGGTGACTTTTTTTGGAATTTTTTTTTAAATTTCTTATATTTTATAAAAAAATAAATAAAAATAAAAATTTTTTCCAGCTAAATTTATATTTCTAAACATGTTTATCATAATTTAACAAATAATAACACATACATTTAACAAAAAACATAATTTAGTTGATTTTTTTTGCCATTTTTTTTAAAAATTTCTCAAATTTTATAAAGAAGAATTAAAAATAACAACTTTATACAGCTAAATTTATGTTCCTAAACATATTAATCATAATTTAATATATAATTCACCATAAATTTAACAAAAAACATAATTTAGTTGATTTTTTTTGCCAATTTTTTTAAAAATTTCTTACATTTTATAAAAAAAATAAATAAAAATAAAAACTTTTTTCAGCTAAATTTATGTTTCTAAACATGTTAATCATAATTTTACATATAATTCAACATATATTAACCAAAAAAACATAATTTAGTTGACTTTTTTATCCAATTTGTTTAAAAATTTCTTAAATTTTATAAAGAAAAATTCAAAATAAAAACTTTATTCAGTTAAATTTATGTTTCTTTTGGTAATCATAATGTAACATATAATTCAACATATATTTAACAAAAAACCATAATTTAGTTGACTTTTTTTAGCAATTTTTTTAAAAATTTCTTAAATTTTATAACGAAAAATTAAAAATTACAACTTTATTCAGCTAAATTTATATTTCTAAACATGTTCATCATAATTTAACAAATAATAAAACATACATTTAACAAAAAACATAATTTAGTTGACTTTTTTTGCCAATTTTTTTAAAAATTTCTTAATTTTTATAAAGAAAAATTAAAAATAAAAACTTTATTCAGTTAAATTTATATTTCTAAACATGTTAGTCATAATTTAACATATAAATCAACATATATTTAACAAAAAAAAATAATTTTGTTGACTTTTTTTGCCAATTTTTTTAAAAATTTCTTAATTTTTATAAAGAAAAATTAAAAATAAAAACTTTATTCAGTTAAATTTATATTTCTTAACATGTTAATCATAATTTAACATATAAATCAACATATATTTAACAAAAAAACATTATTTAGGTGAAATTTTTGTGACAATTTTTTTGAAAATTTCTTAAATTTTATAAAGAAAAATTCAAAGTAAATACTTTATTCAGTTAAATTTATGTTTCTAAGCATGTGAGTCATAATTTAACATATAATTCAACATATATTTAACAAAAAACCATAATTTAGTTGACTTTTTTTGGCAATTTTTTTAGAATTTCTTAAATTTTATAACGAAAAATTAAAAATAACAACTTTATTCAGCTAAATTTATATTTCTAAACATGTTCATCATAATTTAACAAATAAATAAAACATACATTTAACAAAAAACATAATTTAGTTGATTTTTTTGCCAATTTTTTTAAAAATTTCTTAAATTTTATAAAAAAAATTAAAAATAACAACTTTAGACAGCTAAATTTATGTTTCTAAACATATTAATCAATATATAATAAAACATACATTTAACAAAAAACATTATTTTGTTGACTTTTTTTGGAATTTTTTTTAAAAGTTTCTTACATTTTATAAAAAAAAAATAATAAAAACTTTTTTCAGCTGAATTTATGTTTCTAAGCATGTTAGTCATAATTTAACATATAATTCAACATATATTTTACAAAAACCAAAGTTTAGTTGACTTTTTTTGGCAATTTTTTTTAAAAATTTCTTAAATTTTATAAAGAAAAATTAAAAATAACAATTTTATTCACCTAAATTTATATTTCTAAACATGTTGATCATAATTTAACAAATAATAAAACATATATTTAACAAAAAAACATAATTTTGTTGACTTTTTTTGGAATTTTTTTTAAAAGTTTCTTACATTTTATAAAAAAATAAATAAAGCTAAATTTATGTTTCTAAACATGCTAATCATAATTTCACATATAATTCAACATATATTTAACAAAAAACTATATTTACTTGACTTTTTTGTGACAATTTTTTTAAAAAATTCTTAATTTTTATAACGAAAAATTCAAAATAACGACTTTATTCAGCTAAATTTATGTTTGTAAACATGTTAATCATAATTTAACATATAAATCAACATATATTTAACAAAAAAACTTTCTTATATTTTTCTCATTAAAAATTTCTTATATTTTATAAAAAAATAAATAAAAATAAAAACTCTTTCCAGCTAAATTTATATTTCTAAACATGTTCATCATAATTGAACAAATAATAAAACATACATTTAACAAAAAACATAATTTAGTTGACTTTTTTTGCCAATTTTTTTAAAAATTTCTTAATTTTTATAAAGAAAAATTAAAAATAAAAACTTTATTCAGTTAAATTTATATTTCTAAACATGTTAGTCATAATTTAACATATAAATCAACATATATTTAACAAAAAAACATAATTTTGTTGACTTTTTTTGCCAATTTTTTTAAAAATTTCTTAATTTTTATAACGAAAAATTAAAAATAAAAACTTTATTCAGTTAAATTTATATTTCTTAACATGTTTATCATAATTTAACATATAAATCAACATATATTTAACAAAAAAACATTATTTAGGTGAAATTTTTGTGAAATTTTTTTTGAAAATTTCTTAAATTTTATAAAGAAAAAATAAAAATAACAACTTTATTCAGCTAAATTTATATTTCTAAATATGTTCATCATAATTTAACAAATAATAAAACATACATTTAACAAAAAACATAATTTAGTTGATTTTTTTGCCCATTTTTTTAAAAATTTCTTAAATTTTATAAAGAAAAATTAAAAATAACAACTTTAGACAGCTAAACTTATGTCTCTAAACATATTAATCAAGATATAATAAAACATACATTTAACAAAAAACATAATTTTGTTGACTTTTTTTGGAATTTTTCTTTAAAAGTTTCTTACATTTTATAAAAAAAAAATAATAAAAACTTTTTTCAGCTGAATTTATGTTTCTAATCATGTTAGTCATAATTTAACATATAATTCAACATATATTTTACAAAAAACCAAAGTTTAGTTGACTTTTTTTGGCAATTTTTTTAAAAATTTCTTAAATTTTATAAAGAAAAATTAAAAATAACAATTTTATTCACCTAAATTTATATTTCTAAACATGTTGATCATAATTTAACAAATAATAAAACATATATTTAACAAAAAAACATAATTTTGTTGACTTTTTTTGGAATTTTTTTTTAAATTTCTTATATTTTATAAAAAAATAAATAAAAATAAAAACTTTTCAAGCTAAATTTATATTTCTAAACATGTTATTCATAACTGAACAAATAATAAAACATACATTTAACAAAAAACATAATTTAGTTGACTTTTTATGCCAATTTTTTTAAAAATTTCTTAATTTTTATAAAGAAAAATTAAAAATAAAAACTTTATTCAGTTAAATTTATATTTCTAAACATTTTAATCATAATTTAACATATAAATCAACATATATTTAACAAAAAAACATAATTTTGTTGACTTTTTTTGCCAATTTTTTAATAAAACATTTCTTAATTTTTATAAAGAAAAATTAAAAATAAAAACTTTATTCAGTTAAATTTATATTTCTTAACATGTTAATCATAATTTAACATACAAATCAACATATATTTAACAAAAAAACATTATTTAGGTGAAATTTTTGTGACAATTTTTTTGAAAATTTCTTAAATTTTATAAAGAAAAATTCAAAGTAAATACTTTATTCAGCTAAATTTATGTTTCTAAGCATGTGAGTCATAATTTAACATATAATTCAACATATATTTAACAAAAAACCATAATTTAGTTGACTTTTTTTGGCAATTTTTTTAGAATTTCTTAAATTTTATAACGAAAAATTAAAAATAACAACTTTAGACAGCTAAATTTATGTTTCTAAACATATTAATCAAGATATAATAAAACATACATTTAACAAAAAACATAATTTTGTTGACTTTTTTCGGAATTTTTTTTTAAAAGTTTCTTATATTTTATAAAAAAAAATAATAAAAACTTTTTTCAGCTGAATTTATGTTTCTAATCATGTTAGTCATAATTTAACATATAATTCAACATATATTTTACAAAAAACCAAAGTTTAGTTTTTTTTTTTTGGCAATTTTTTTAAAAATTTCTTAAATTTTATAAAGAGAAATTAAAAATAACAATTTTATTCTCCTAAATTTATATTTCTAAACATGTTGATCATAATTTAACAAAAAATAAAACATATATTTAACAAAAAAACATAATTTTGTTGACTTTTTTTGGAATTTTTTTTAAAAGTTTCTTACATTTTATAAAAAAATAAATAAAGCTAAATTTATGTTTCTAAACATGCTAATCATAATTTCACATATAATTCAACATATATTTAACAAAAAACTATATTTACTTGACTTTTTTGTGACAATTTTTTTAAAAAATTCTAAATTTTTATAACGAAAAATTCAAAATAACTACTTTATTCAGCTAAGTTTATGTTTTTAAACATGTTAATCATAATTTAACATATAAATTAACATATATTTAACAAAAAAACATAATTTTGTTGACTTTTTTTGGAATTTTTTTTTAAATTTCTTATATTTTATAAAAAAATAAATAAAAATAAAAACTTTTTCCAGCTAAATTTATATTTCTAAACATGTTCATCATAATTGAACAAATAATAAAACATACATTTAACAAAAAACATAATTTAGTTGACTTTTTTTGCCAATTTTTTTAAAAATTTCTTAATTTTTATAAAGAAAAATAAAAAATAAAAACTTTATTCAGTTAAATTTATATTTCTAGAAATGTTAATCATAATTTAACATATAAATCAACATATATTTAACAAAAAAACATAATTTTGTTGACTTTTTTTGGAATTTTTTTTAAAAGTTTCTTACATTTTATAAAAAAATAAATAAAGCTAAATTTATGTTTCTAAATATGCTAATCATAATTTTACATATAATTCAACATATATTTAACAAAAAACTATATTTACTAGACTTTTTTGTGACAATTTTTTTAAAAAATTCTTAATTTTTATACCGAAAAAATCAAAATAACGACTTTGTTCAGCTAAATTTTTGTTTGTAATCATGTTAGTCATAATTTAACATATAAATCAACATATATTTAACAAAAAAATATAATTTTGGTGACTTTTTTTGGAATTTTTTTTAAAATTTCTTATATTTTATAAAAAAATAAATAAAAATAAAAACTTTTTCCAGCTAAATTTATATTTCTAAACATGTTTATCATAATTTAACAAATAATAACACATACATTTAACAAAAAACATAATTTAGTTGATTTTTTTTGCCAATTTTTTTAAAAATTTCTTAAATTTTATAAAGAAGAATTAAAAATAACAACTTTATACAGCTAAATTTATGTTCCTAAACATATTAATCATAATTTAATATATAATTCACCATAAATTTAACAAAAAACATAATTTAGTTGATTTTGTTTGCCAATTTTTTTAAAAATTTCTTACATTTTATAAAAAAATAAATAAAAATAAAAACTTTTTTCGGCTAAATTTATGTTTCTAAACATGTTAATCATAATTTTACATATAATTCAACATATATTAACCAAAAAAACATAATTTAGTTGACTTTTTTATCCAATTTGTTTAAAAATTTCTTAAATTTTATAAAGAAAAATTCAAAATAAAAACTTTATTCAGTTAAATTTATGTTTCTTTTGTTAATCATAATGTAACATATAATTGAACATATATTTAACAAAAAACCATAATTTAGTTGACTTTTTTTAGCAATTTTTTTAAAAATTTCTTAAATTTTATAACGAAAAATTAAAAATGACAACTTTATTCAGCTAAATTTATATTTCTTAACATGTTAATCATAATTTAACATATAATTTAACATAAATTTAACAAAAAACATAATTTATTTGACTTTTTTTGCCAATTTTTTTAAAAATTTCTTAATTTTTATAAAGAAAAATTAAAAATAAAAACTTTATTCAGTTAAATTTATAATTCTTAACATGTTAATAATAATTTAACATATAAATCAACATATATTTAACAAAAAAACATTATTTAGGTGAAATTTTTGTGACAATTTTTTTGAAAATTTCTTAAATTTTATAAAGAAAAATTCAAAGTATTCAGCTAAATTTATGTTTCTAAGCATATTATTCATAATTTAACATATAATTTAACATAAATTTAACAAAAACATAATTTAGTTGACTTTTTTTGCCAATTTTTTTAAAAATTTCTTACATTTTATAAAAAAATAAATAAAAATAAAAACTTTTTTCAGCTAAATTTATATTTCTAAACATGTTAGTCATAATTTTACATATAGTTCAACATATTTTAACCAAAAAAAAACATAATTTAGTTGACTTTTTTTGCCAATTTTTTTAAAAAAATTTTAAATTTTATAAAGAAAAATTCAAAATAAATACTTTATTGAGTTAAATTTATGTCTCTTCTGTTAATCATAATTTAACATATATTTAACAAAAAACCATAATTTAGTTGACTTTTTTTGGCAATTTTTTTAAAAATTTCTTAAATTTTATAACGAAAAATTAAAAATAACAACTTTATTCAGCTAAATTTATATTTCTAAACATGGTAAACATAATTTAACATATAATTCAACATATATTTAACAAAAAACATAATTTAGTTGACTTTTTTGCCAATTTTTTTAAAAATTTCTTAATTTGTATAAAGAAAAATTAAAAATAAAAACTTTGTTCAGTTAAATTTATATTTCTTAAAATGTTAATCATAATTTAACATATAAATCAACATATATTTAACAAAAAAAACATTATTTAGGTGAAATTTTTGTGCCAATTTTTTTAAAAATTTCTTAAATTTTAAATAGAAAAATTTAAAATAAATACTTTATTCAGCTAAATTTATGTTTCTAAGCATGTTAATCATAATTTAACATATAATTAAACATATATTTAACAAAAAACCATAATTTAGTTGACTTTTTTTGCCAATCTTTTTAAAAATTTCTTAATTTTCATAAAGAAAATTAAAAATTAAAACTTTATTCAGCTAAATTTATATTTCTAAACATGTTATTCATAATTTAACATACAATTCAACATAAATTTAACAAAAAACATAATTTGGTTGACTTTTTTTGCAAATTTTTTTAAAAATTTCTTAATTTTTATAAAGAAAAATTAAAAAAAAAACTTTATTCAGTTAAATTTATATTTCTAAATATGTTAATCATAATTTAACATATAATTCCACATATATTTAACAAAAAAACATAATTTTGTTTACTTTTTTTAGCAATTTTTTAAAAAATTTCTTAAATTTTATAACGAAAAATTAAAAATAACAACTTTATTCAGCTAAATTTATATTTCTAAACATGTTGATCATAATTTAACATATAATTCAACATAAATTTAACAAAAAACATAATTTAGTTGACTTTTTTTGCCAATTTTTTTAAAAATTTCTTAATTTTTATAAAGAAAAATTAAAAATAACAACTTTATTCAGCTAAATTTATATTTCTGAACATGTTATTCATAATTTAACATATAATTCAACATAAATTTAACTAAAAACATAATTTAGTTGACTTTTTTTGCCAATTTTTTTAAAAATTTCTTAATTTTTATAAAGAAAAATTAAAAATAAACACTTTATTCAGTTAAATTTATATTTCTAAATATGTTAATCATAATTTAACATATAATTCCACATATATTTAACAAAAAACATAATTTTGTTGACTTCTTTTGGAATTTTTTTTAAAACTTTCTTACATTTTATAAAAAAAAATAAAAATAAAAAATTTTTCAGCTAAATTTATGTTTTAAAGAATGTTAATTATAATTTAACATATAATTCAAGATATATTTAACAAAAAACCATAGTTTAGTTGACTTTTTTTGGCAATTTTTTTAAAAATTTCTTAAATTTTATAAAGAAAAATAACAAATAACAACTTTCTTCAGCCAAATTTATATTTCTAAACATGTTATTCATAATTAAACAAATAATAAAACATACATTTAACAAAAAACAAAATTTAGTTGATTTTTTTGCCATTTTTTTTTTAAATTTCTTAAATTTTATAAAGAAGTATTAAAAATAACAACTTTATACAGTTAAATTTATATTTCTTAACATGTTAATCATAATTTAACATATAATAAAACATACATTTAACAAAAAACATAATTTAGTTGTTTTTTTTTGCCAATTTTTTTAAAAATTTCTTAAATTTAATAAAGAAGTATTAAAAATAACAACTTTATACAGTTAAACTTATATTTCTTAACATGTTAATCATAATTTAACATATAAATCAACATATATTTAACAAAAAAACATTATTTAGGTGCAATTTTTGTGACAATTTTTTTAAAAATTTCTTAAATTTTATAAAGAGAAATTCAAAATAAATACTTTATTCAGCTAAATTTATGTTTCTAAGCATGTTAATCATAATTTAACATATAATTCAACATATATTTAATAAAAAACCATAATTTAGTTGACTTTTTTTGGCAATTTTTTTAAAAAATTCTTAAATTTTATAACGAAAAATAAAAATAACAACTTTATTCAGCTCAATTTATATTTCTAAACATGTTATTCATAATTTAACATATATTTCAACATAAATTTAACAAAAAATATAAGTTAGTTGATTTTTTTGCCAATTTTTTTCAAAATTTCTTAATTTTTATAAAGAAAAATTAAAAATAAAAACTTTATTCAGTTAGATTTATATTTATAAGCATGTTTATCATAATTTAACATATAATTCCACATATATTTAACAAAAAAACATAATTTTGTTTACTTTTTTTGGCAATTTTTTTAAAAATTTCTTAAATTTTATAAAGAAAAATTAAAAATAACAACTTTATTCAGCAAAATTTATATTTCTAAATATGTTGATCATAATTTAATATATAATTCCACATATATTTAACAAAAAAACATAATTTTGTTTAATTTTTTTTGCAATTTTTTTCAAAATTTCTTAAATTTTATAACGAAAAATTAAAAATAACAACTTTATTCAGCTAAATTTATATTTATAAACATGTTTGTCATAAGTGAATATATAATTCAACATAAATTTAACAAAAAACATAATTTAGTTGACTTTTTTGCCAATTTTTTTAAAAATTTCTTAATTTTTATAAAGAAAAATTAAAAATAAAAACTTTATTCAGTTAAATTTATATTTCTAAATATGTTATTCATAATTTAACATATAATTCCACATATATTTAACAAAAAAACATAATTTAGTTGACTTTTTTGCCAATTTTTTTAAAAATTTCTTAATTTTTATAAAGAAAAATTAAAAATAACAACTTTATTCAGCTAAATTTATATTTCTAAACATGTTATTCATAATTTAACATATAATTCAACATAAATTTAACTAAAAACATAATTTAGTTGACTTTTTTTGCCAATTTTTTTAAAAATTTCTTAATTTTTATAAAGAAAAATTAAAAATAAACACTTTATTCAGTTAAATTTATATTTCTAAATATGTTAATCATAATTTAACATATAATTCCACATATATTTAACAAAAAAACATAATTTAGGTGAAATTTTTGTGACAATTTTTTTGAAAATTTCTTAAATTTTATAAAGAAAAATTCAAAGTAAATACTTTATTCAGCTAAATTTATGTTTCTAAGCATGTGAGTCATAATTTAACAAATAAATAAAACATACATTTAACAAAAAACATAATTTAGTTGATTTTTTTGCCAATTTTTTTAAAAATTTCTTAAATTTTATAAAAAAAATTAAAAATAACAACTTTAGACAGCTAAATTTATGTTTCTAAACATATTAATCAAGATATAATAAAACATACATTTAACAAAAAACATTATTTTGTTGACTTTTTTTGGAATTTTTTTTAAAAGTTTCTTACATTTTATAAAAAAAAAATAATAAAAACTTTTTTCAGCTGAATTTATGTTTCTAAGCATGTTAGTCATAATTTAACATATAATTCAACATATATTTTACAAAAACCAAAGTTTAGTTGACTTTTTTTGGCAATTTTTTTTAAAAATTTCTTAAATTTTATAAAGAAAAATTAAAAATAACAATTTTATTCACCTAAATTTATATTTCTAAACATATTGATCATAATTTAACAAATAATAAAACATATATTTAACAAAAAAACATAATTTTGTTGACTTTTTTTGGAATTTTTTTTAAAAGTTTCTTACATTTTATAAAAAAATAAATAAAGCTAAATTTATGTTTCTAAACATGCTAATCATAATTTCACATATAATTCAACATATATTTAACAAAAAACTATATTTACTTGACTTTTTTGTGACAATTTTTTTAAAAAATTCTTAATTTTTATAACGAAAAATTCAAAATAACGACTTTATTCAGCTAAATTTATGTTTGTAAACATGTTAATCATAATTTAACATATAAATCAACATATATTTAACAAAAAAACTTTCTTATATTTTTCTCATTAAAAATTTCTTATATTTTATAAAAAAATAAATAAAAATAAAAACTCTTTCCTGCTAAATTTATATTTCTAAACATGTTCATCATAATTGAACAAATAATAAAACATACATTTAACAAAAAACATAATTTAGTTGACTTTTTTTGCCAATTTTTTTAAAAATTTCTTAATTTTTATAAAGAAAAATTAAAAATAAAAACTTTATTCAGTTAAATTTATATTTCTAAACATGTTAGTCATAATTTAACATATAAATCAACATATATTTAACAAAAAAACATAATTTTGTTGACTTTTTTTGCCAATTTTTTTAAAAATTTCTTAATTTTTATAACGAAAAATTAAAAATAAAAACTTTATTCAGTTAAATTTATATTTCTTAACATGTTTATCATAATTTAACATATAAATCAACATATATTTAACAAAAAAACATTATTTAGGTGAAATTTTTGTGACAATTTTTTTGAAAATTTCTTAAATTTTATAAAGAAAAAAGAAAAATAACAACTTTATTCAGCTAAATTTATATTTCTAAACATGTTCATCATAATTTAACAAATAATAAAACATACATTTAACAAAAAACATAATTTAGTTGATTTTTTTGCCCATTTTTTTAAAAATTTCTTAAATTTTATAAAGAAAAATTAAAAATAACAACTTTAGACAGCTAAACTTATGTCTCTAAACATATTAATCAAGATATAATAAAACATACATTTAACAAAAAACATAATTTTGTTGACTTTTTTTGGAATTTTTCTTTAAAAGTTTCTTACATTTTATAAAAAAAAAATAATAAAAACTTTTTTCAGCTGAATTTATGTTTCTAATCATGTTAGTCATAATTTAACATATAATTCAACATATATTTTACAAAAAACCAAAGTTTAGTTGACTTTTTTTGGCAATTTTTTTAAAAATTTCTTAAATTTTATAAAGAAAAATTAAAAATAACAATTTTATTCACCTAAATTTATATTTCTAAACATGTTGATCATAATTTAACAAATAATAAAACATATATTTAACAAAAAAACATAATTTTGTTGACTTTTTTTGGAATTTTTTTTTAAATTTCTTATATTTTATAAAAAAATAAATAAAAATAAAAACTTTTCAAGCTAAATTTATATTTCTAAACATGTTATTCATAACTGAACAAATAATAAAACATACATTTAACAAAAAACATAATTTAGTTGACTTTTTATGCCAATTTTTTTAAAAATTTCTTAATTTTTATAAAGAAAAATTAAAAATAAAAACTTTATTCAGTTAAATTTATATTTCTAAACATTTTAATCATAATTTAACATATAAATCAACATATATTTAACAAAAAAACATAATTTTGTTGACTTTTTTTGCCAATTTTTTAACAAAACATTTCTTAATTTTTATAAAGAAAAATTAAAAATAAAAACTTTATTCAGTTAAATTTATATTTCTTAACATGTTAATCATAATTTAACATACAAATCAACATATATTTAACAAAAAAACATTATTTAGGTGAAATTTTTGTGACAATTTTTTTGAAAATTTCTTAAATTTTATAAAGAAAAATTCAAAGTAAATACTTTATTCAGCTAAATTTATGTTTCTAAGTATGTGAGTCATAATTTAACATATAATTCAACATATATTTAACAAAAAACCATAATTTAGTTGACTTTTTTTGGCAATTTTTTTAGAATTTCTTAAATTTTATAACGAAAAATTAAAAATAACAACTTTAGACAGCTAAATTTATGTTTCTAAACATATTAATCAAGATATAATAAAACATACATTTAACAAAAAACATAATTTTGTTGACTTTTTTCGGAATTTTTTTTTAAAAGTTTCTTATATTTTATAAAAAAAAATAATAAAAACTTTTTTCAGCTGAATTTATGTTTCTAATCATGTTAGTCATAATTTAACATATAATTCAACATATATTTTACAAAAAACCAAAGTTTAGTTTTTTTTTTTGGCAATTTTTTTAAAAATTTCTTAAATTTTATAAAGAGAAATTAAAAATAACTATTTTATTCTCCTAAATTTATATTTCTAAACATGTTGATCATAATTTAACAAAAAATAAAACATATATTTAACAAAAAAACATAATTTTGTTGACTTTTTTTGGAATTTTTTTTAAAAGTTTCTTACATTTTATAAAAAAATAAATAAAGCTAAATTTATGTTTCTAAAAATGCTAATCATAATTTCACATATAATTCAACATATATTTAACAAAAAACTATATTTACTTTACTTTTTTGTGACAATTTTTTTAAAAAATTCTAAATTTTTATAACGAAAAATTCAAAATAACTAATTTATCCAGCTAAATTTATGTTTTTAAACATGTTAATCATAATTTAACATATAAATTAACATATATTTAACAAAAAAACATAATTTAGTTGACTTTTTTTGGATTTTTTTTTTAAATTTCTTATATTTTATAAAAAAATAAATAAAAATAAAAACTTTTCAAGCTAAATTTATATTTCTAAACATGTTATTCATAACTGAACAAATAATAAAACATACATTTAACAAAAAACATAATTTAGTTGACTTTTTATGCCAATTTTTTTAAAAATTTCTTAATTTTTATAAAGAAAAATTAAAAATAAAAACTTTATTCAGTTAAATTTATATTTCTAAACATTTTAATCATAATTTAACATATAAATCAACATATATTTAACAAAAAAACATAATTTTGTTGACTTTTTTTGCCAATTTTTTAATAAAACATTTCTTAATTTTTATAAAGAAAAATTAAAAATAAAAACTTTATTCAGTTAAATTTATATTTCTTAACATGTTAATCATAATTTAACATACAAATCAACATATATTTAACAAAAAAACATTATTTAGGTGAAATTTTTGTGACAATTTTTTTGAAAATTTCTTAAATTTTATAAAGAAAAATTCAAAGTAAATACTTTATTCAGCTAAATTTATGTTTCTAAGCATGTGAGTCATAATTTAACGTATAATTCAACATATATTTAACAAAAAACCATAATTTAGTTGACTTTTTTTGGCAATTAAAAATAACAACTTTAGACAGCTAAATTTATGTTTCTAAACATATTAATCAAGATATAATAAAACATACATTTAACAAAAAACATAATTTTGTTGACTTTTTTCGGAATTTTTTTTTAAAAGTTTCTTATATTTTATAAAAAAAAATAATAAAAACTTTTTTCAGCTGAATTTATGTTTCTAATCATGTTAGTCATAATTTAACATATAATTCAACATATATTTTACAAAAAACCAAAGTTTAGTTTTTTTTTTTGGCAATTTTTTTAAAAATTTCTTAAATTTTATAAAGAGAAATTAAAAATAACAATTTTATTCTCCTAAATTTATATTTCTAAACATGTTGATCATAATTTAACAAAAAATAAAACATATATTTAACAAAAAAACATAATTTTGTTGACTTTTTTTGGAATTTTTTTTAAAAGTTTCTTACATTTTATAAAAAAATAAATAAAGCTAAATTTATGTTTCTAAACATGCTAATCATAATTTCACATATAATTCAACATATATTTAACAAAAAACTATATTTACTTGACTTTTTTGTGACAATTTTTTTAAAAAATTCTAAATTTTTATAACGAAAAATTCAAAATAACTACTTTATTCAGCTAAATTTATGTTTTTAAACATGTTAATCATAATTTAACATATAAATTAACATATATTTAACAAAAAAACATAATTTTGTTGACTTTTTTTGGAATTTTTTTTAAAATTTCTTATATTTTATAAAAAAATAAATAAAAATAAAAACTTTTTCCAGCTAAATTTATATTTCTAAACATGTTCATCATAATTGAACAAATAATAAAACATACATTTAACAAAAAACATAATTTAGTTGACTTTTTTTGCCAATTTTTTTAAAAATTTCTTAATTTTTATAAAGAAAAATAAAAAATAAAAACTTTATTCAGTTAAATTTATATTTCTAAAAATGTTAATCATAATTTAACATATAAATCAACATATATTTAACAAAAAAACATCATTTTGTTGACTTTTTTTGGATTTTTTTTTAAAAGTTTCTTACATTTTATAAAAAAATAAATAAAGCTAAATTTATGTTTCTAAACATGCTAATCATAATTTTACATATAATTCAACATATATTTAACAAAAAACTATATTTACTAGACTTTTTTGTGACAATTTTTTTTTAAAAATTCTTAATTTTTATACCGAAAAAATCAAAATAACGACTTTATTCAGCTAAATTTTTGTTTGTAATCATGTTAGTCATAAATTAACATATAAATCAACATATATTTAACAAAAAAACATAATTTTGGTGACTTTTTTTGGAATTTTTTTTAAAATTTCTTATATTTTATAAAAAAATAAATAAAAATAAAAACTTTTTTCAGCTAAATTTATATTTCTAAACATGTTCATCATAATTGAACAAATAATAACACATACATTTAACAAAAAACATAATTTAGTTGATTTTTTTTGCCAATTTTTTTAAAAATTTCTTAAATTTTATAAAGAAGAATTAAAAATAACAACTTTATACAGCTAAATTTATGTTCCTAAACATATTAATCATAATTTAATATATAATTCACCATAAATTTAACAAAAAACATAATTTAGTTGATTGTTTTTGCCAATTTTTTTAAAAATTTCTTACATTTTATAAAAAAATAAATAAAAATAAAAACTTTTTTCAGCTAAATTTATGTTTCTAAACATGTTAATCAAAAAAACATAATTTAGTTGACTTTTTTATCCAATTTGTTTAAAAATTTCTTAAATTTTATAAAGAAAAATTCAAAATAAAAACTTTATTCAGTTAAATTTATGTTTCTTTTGTTAATCATAATGTAACATATAATTCAACATATATTTAACAAAAAACCATAATTTAGTTGACTTTTTTTAGCAATTTTTTTAAAAATTTCTTAAATTTTATAACGAAAAATTAAAAATGACAACTTTATTCAGCTAAATTTATATTTCTTAACATGTTAATCATAATTTAACATATAATTCAACATAAATTTAACAAAAAACATAATTTATTTGACTTGTTTTGCCAATTTTTTTAAAAATTTCTTAATTTTTATAAAGAAAAATTAAAAATAAAAACTTTATTCAGTTAAATTTATAATTCTTAACATGTTAATAATAATTTAACATATAAATCAACATATATTTAACAAAAAAACATTATTTAGGTGAAATTTTTGTGACAATTTTTTTGAAAATTTCTTAAATTTTATAAAGAAAAATTCAAAGTATTCAGCTAAATTTATGTTTCTAAGCATATTATTCATAATTTAACATATAATTTAACATAAATTTAACAAAAACATAATTTAGTTGACTTTTTTTGCCAATTTTTTTAAAAATTTCTTACATTTAATAAAAAAATAAATAAAAATAAAATCTTTTTTCAGCTAAATTTATATTTCTAAACATGTTAGTCATAATTTTACATATAGTTCAACATATTTTAACCAAAAAAAAACATAATTTAGTTGACTTTTTTTGCCAATTTTTTTAAAAAAATTTTAAATTTTATAAAGAAAAATTCAAAATAAATACTTTATTGAGTTAAATTTATGTCTCTTCTGTTAATCATAATTTAACATATATTTAGCAAAAAACCATAATTTAGTTGACTTTTTTTGGCAATTTTTTTAACAATTTCTTAAATTTTATAACGAAAAATTAAAAATAACAACTTTATTCAGCTAAATTTATATTTCTAAACATGTTAATCATAATTTAACATATAATTCAACATAAATTTAGCAAAAAACATAATTTAGTTGACTTTTTTTGGCAATTTTTTTAAAAATTTCTTAATTTGTATAAAGAAAAATTAAAAATAACAACTTTATTCAGCTAAATTTATATTTATTAACTTTGTTAAACATAATTTAACATATAAATCAACATACATTTAACAAAAAAAACATTATTTAGTTGAAATTTTTGTGACAATTTTTTTAGAAATTTCTTAAATTTTATAAAGAAAAATTCAAAATAAATACTTTATTCAGCTAAATTTATGTTTCTAAGCACGTTAATCATAATTTAACATATAATTCAACATATATTTAACAAAAAACCATAATTTAGTTGACTTTTTTTGGCAATTTTTTAAAAATTTCCTAAATTTTATAACGAAAAATTAAAAATAACAACTTTATTCAGCTAATTTTATATTTTTAAACATGTTATTCATAATTTAACATATAATTCAACAAAAATTTAACAAAAAACATAATTTAGTTGACTTTTTTTGCCAATTTTTTTAAAAATTTCTTACATTTTATAAAAAAATAAATAAAAATAAAAACTTTTTTCAGCTAAATTTATATTTCTAAACACGTTAATCATAATTTTACATATAATTCAACATATATTAATAAAAAAAAACATAATTTAGTTGACTTTTTTTGCCAATTTTTTTAAAAATTTCTTAAATTTTATAAAGAAAAATTCAAAATAAATACTTTATTCAGTTAAATTTATTTTTCTTCTGTGAATCATAATTTAACATATAATTCAACATATATTTAACAAAAAACCATAATTTAGTTGACTTTTTTTGGCAATTTTTTTAAAAATTTCTTAAATTTTATAACGAAAAATTAAAAATAACAACTTTCTTCAGCTAAATTTATATTTCTAAACATGGTAAACATAATTTAACATATAATTCAACATATATTTAACAAAAAACATAATTTAGTTGACTTTTTTGCCAATTTTTTTAAAAATTTCTTAATTTGTATAAAGAAAAATTAAAAATAAAAACTTTGTTCAGTTAAATTTATATTTCTTAACATGTTAATCATAATTTAACATATAAATCAACATATATTTAACAAAAAAACATTATTTAGGTGAAATTTTTGTGCCAATTTTTTTAAAAATTTCTTAAATTTTAAATAGAAAAATTTAAAATAAATACTTTATTCAGCTAAATTTATGTTTCTAAGCATGTTAATCATAATTTAACATATAATTAAACATATATTTAACAAAAAACCATAATTTAGTTGACTTTTTTTGCCAATCTTTTTAAAAATTTCTTAATTTTCATAAAGAAAATTAAAAATTGAAACTTTATTCAGCTAAATTTATATTTCTAAACATGTTATTCATAATTTAACATACAATTCAACATAAATTTAACAAAAAACATAATTTGGTTGACTTTTTTTGCAAATTTTTTTAAAAATTTCTTAATTTTTATAAAGAAAAATTAAAAAAAAAACTTTATTCAGTTAAATTTATATTTCTAAATATGTTAATCATAATTTAACATATAATTCCACATATATTTAACAAAAAAACATAATTTTGTTTACTTTTTTAGCAATTTTTTAAAAAATTTCTTAAATTTTATAACGAAAAATTAAAAATAACAACTTTATTCAGCTAAATTTATATTTCTAAACATGTTGATCATAATTTAACATATAATTCAACATAAATTTAACAAAAAACATAATTTAGTTGACTTTTTTTGCCAATTTTTTTAAAAATTTCTTAATTTTTATAAAGAAAAATTAAAAATAACAACTTTATTCAGCTAAATTTATATTTCTGAACATGTTATTCATAATTTAACATATAATTCAACATAAATTTAACTAAAAACATAATTTAGTTGACTTTTTTTGCCAATTTTTTTAAAAATTTCTTAATTTTTATAAAGAAAAATTAAAAATAAACACTTAATTCAGTTAAATTTATATTTCTAAATATGTTAATCATAATTTAACATATAATTCCACATATATTTAACAAAAAACATAATTTTGTTGACTTCTTTTGGAATTTTTTTTAAAACTTTCTTACATTTTATAAAAAAAAATAAAAATAAAAAATTTTTCAGCTAAATTTATGTTTTAAAGAATGTTAATTATAATTTAACATATAATTCAAGATATATTTAACAAAAAACCATAGTTTAGTTGACTTTTTTTGGCAATTTTTTTAAAAATTTCTTAAATTTTATAAAGAAAAATAACAAATAACAACTTTCTTCAGCCAAATTTATATTTCTAAACATGTTATTCATAATTAAACCAATAATAAAACATACATTTAACAAAAAACATAATTTAGTTGATTTTTTTGCCATTTTTTTTTTAAATTTCTTAAATTTTATAAAGAAGTATTAAAAATAACAACTTTATACAGTTAAATTTATATTTCTTAACATGTTAATCATAATTTAACATATAATAAAACATACATTTAACAAAAAACATAATTTAGTTGTTTTTTTTTGCCAATTTTTTTAAAAATTTCTTAAATTTAATAAAGAAGTATTAAAAATAACAACTTTATACAGTTAAACTTATATTTCTTAGCATGTTAATCATAATTTAACATATAAATCAACATATATTTAACAAAAAAACATTATTTAGGTGAAATTTTTGTGACAATTTTTTTAAAAATTTCTTAAATTTTATAAAGAGAAATTCAAAATAAATACTTTATTCAGCTAAATTTATGTTTCTAAGCATGTTAATCATAATTTAACATATAATTCAACATATATTTAATAAAAAACCATAATTTAGTTGACTTTTTTTGGCAATTTTTTTAAAAAATTCTTAAATTTTATAACGAAAAATAAAAATAACAACTTTATTCAGCTCAATTTATATTTCTAAACATGTTATTCATAATTTAACATATAATTCAACATAAATTTAACAAAAAATATAAGTTAGTTGATTTTTTTGCCAATTTTTTTCAAAATTTCTTAATTTTTATAAAGAAAAATTAAAAATAAAAACTTTATTCAGTTAGATTTATATTTCTAAGCATGTTTATCATAATTTAACATATAATTCCACATATATTTAACAAAAAAACATAATTTTGTTTACTTTTTTTGGCAATTTTTTTCAAAATTTCTTAAATTTTATAACGAAAAATTAAAAATAACAACTTTATTCAGCTAAATTTATATTTATAAACATGTTAGTCATAATTGAATATATAATTCAACATAAATTTAACAAAAAACATAATTTAGTTGACTTTTTTGCCAATTTTTTTAAAAATTTCTTAATTTTTATAAAGAAAAATTAAAAATAAAAACTTTATTCAGTTAAATTTATATTTCTAAATATGTTATTCATAATTTAACATATAATTCCACATATATTTAACAAAAAAACATAATTTTGTTTACTTTTTTAAAAATTTCTTAAATTTTATAAGGAAAAATTAAAAATAACAACTTTATTCAGCTAAATTTATATTTCTAAACATGTTATTCATAATTTAACATATAATTCAACATAAATTTAACACAAAATATAATTTAGTTGACTTTTTTTGCCAATTTTATTAAAAATTTCTTAATTTTTATAAAGAAAATTTAAAAATAACAACTTTATTCAGCAAAATTTATATTTCTAAATATGTTAATCATAATTTAATATATATTTCCACATATATTTAACAAAAAAACATAATTTTGTTTACTTTTTTTGGTAATTTTTTAAAAATTTCTTAAACTTTATAAAGAAAAATTAAAAATAACACCTTTATTCAGCAAAATTTATATTTTTTTTAAAAGTTTCTTACATTTTATAAAAATAAATAAAAATAATAACTTTTTATAGCTAAATTTATGTTTCTAAGCATGTTAATCATAATTTAACATATAATTCAACATATATTTAACAAAAAACAATAGTTTAGTTGACATTTTTTGTCAATTTTTTTAAAAAAATTTGAAATTTTATAAAGAAAAATAAAAAATAACAACTTTCTTAAGCCAAATTTATATTTCTAAACATGTCCATCATAATTTAACAAATAATAAAACATACATTTAACAAAAAACATAATTTAGTTTATTTTTTTTGCCAATTTTTTTAAAAATTTCTTAAATTTTATAAAGAAGTATTAAAAATAAAAACTTTATACAGTTAAATTTATATTTCTTAACATGTTAATCATAATTGAACATATAATTCAACATAAATTTAACAAAAAACATAATTTAGTTGACTTTTTTGCCAATTTTTTTAAAAATTTCTTAATTTTTATAAAGAAAAATTAAAAATAAAAACTTTATTCAGTTAAATTTATATTTCTAAATATGTTAATCATAATTTAACATATAATTCCACATATATTTAACAAAAAACATAATTTAGTTGACTTTTTTTGCCAATTTTTTTAAAAATTTCATAATTTGTATAAAGAAAAATTAAAAATAAAAACTTTATTCAGTTAAATTTATATTTCTTAACATGTTTATCATAATTTAACATATAAATCAACATATATTTAACAAAAAACATAATTTTGTTGACTTTTTTTGGAATTTTTTTTTAAAAGTTTCTTACATCTTATAAAAAAAATAAAAATAAAAACTTTTTTCAGCTAAATTTATGTTTCTAAGCATGTTAATCATAATTTAACATATAATTCAACATATATTTAACAAAAAACCATAGTTTAGTTGACTTTTTTTGGCAATTTTTTTAAAAATTTCTTAAATTTTATAAAGAAAAATAAAAAATAACAACTTTCTTCAGCCAAATTTATATTTCTAAACATGTTCATCATAATTTAACAAATAATCGAACATACATTTAACAAAAAACATAATTTAGTTGATTTTTTTTGCCAATTTTTTTAAAAATTTCTTAAATTTTATAAAGAAGTATTAAAAATAACAACTTTATACAGTTAAATTTATATTTCTTAACATGTTAATCATAAGTTAACATATAAATCAACATATATTTAACAAAAAAACATTATTTAGGTGAAATTTTTGTGAAATTTTTTTTACAAATTTCTTAAATTTTATAAAGAGAAATTCAAAATAAATACTTTATTCAGCTAAATTTATGTTTCTAAGCATGTTAATCATAATTTAACATATAATTCAACATATATTTAACAAAAAACCATAATTTAGTTGACTTTTTTTGGCAATTTTTTTAAAAAATTCTTAAATTTTATAACGAAAAATTAAAAATAACAACTTTATTCAGCTAAATTTATATTTCTAAACATGTTATTCATTATTTAACATATAATTCAACATAAATTTAACAAAAAACATAATTTAGTTGACTTTTTTTGCCATTTTTTTTCAAAATTTCTTAATTTTTATAAAGAAAAATTAAAAATAAAAACTTTATTCAGTTAAATTTATATTTCTAAATATGTTAATCATAATTTAACATATAATTCCACATATATTTAACAAAAAACATAATTTAGTTGACTTTTTTTGCCAATTTTTTTAAAAATTTCTTAATTTGTATAAAGAAAAATTAAAAATAAAAACTTTATTCAGTTAAATTTATATTTCTTAACATGTTTATCATAATTTAACATATAAATCAACATATATTTAACAAAAAACATAATTTTGTTGACTTTTTTTGGAATTTTTTTTTAAAAGTTTCTTACATCTTATAAAAAAAATAAAAATAAAAACTTTTTTCAGCTAAATTTATGTTTCTAAGCATGTTAATCATAATTTAACATATAATTCAACATATATTTAACAAAAAACCATAGTTTAGTTGACTTTTTTTGGCAATTTTTTTAAAAATTTCTTAAATTTTATAAAGAAAAATAAAAAATAACAACTTTCTTCAGCCAAATTTATATTTCTAAACATGTTCATCATAATTTAACAAATAATCGAACATACATTTAACAAAAAACATAATTTAGTTGATTTTTTTTGCCAATTTTTTTAAAAATTTCTTAAATTTTATAAAGAAGTATTAAAAATAACAACTTTATACAGTTAAATTTATATTTCTTAACATGTTAATCATAAGTTAACATATAAATCAACATATATTTAACAAAAAAACATTATTTAGGTGAAATTTTTGTGAAATTTTTTTTACAAATTTCTTAAATTTTATAAAGAGAAATTCAAAATAAATACTTTATTCAGCTAAATTTATGTTTCTAAGCATGTTAATCATAATTTAACATATAATTCAACATATATTTAACAAAAAACCATAATTTAGTTGACTTTTTTTGGCAATTTTTTTAAAAAATTCTTAAATTTTATAACGAAAAATTAAAAATAACAACTTTATTCAGCTAAATTTATATTTCTAAACATGTTATTCATTATTTAACATATAATTCAACATAAATTTAACAAAAAACATAATTTAGTTGACTTTTTTTGCCAATTTTTTTCAAAATTTCTTAATTTTTATAAAGAAAAATTAAAAATAAAAACTTTATTCAGTTAGATTTATATTTCTAAGCATGTTTATCATAATTTAACATATAATTCAACATATATTTAACAAAAAACCATAACTTAGTTGACTTTTTTTGGCAATTTTTTTAAAAATTTCTTAAATTTTATAACGAAAAATTAAAAATAAAAACTTTATTCAGTTAAATTTATATTTCTAAACATGTTAATTATAATTTAACATATAAATCAACATATATTTAACAAACACACATTATTTGAGTGAAATTTTAGTGACAATTTTTTTAAAAATTTCTTAATATTTATGAAGAAAAATTCAAAATAACGACTTTATTCAGTTAAATTTATATTTCGAAATATGTTGATCATAATTTAATATATAATTCCACATATATTTAACAAAAAAACATAATTTTGTTTACTTTTTTTGGCAATTTTTTTAAAAATTTCTTAAATTTTATAAAGAAGTATTAAAAATAACAACTTTATTCAGCAAAATTTATATTTCTAAACATGTTATTCATAATTTAACATATAATTCAACATATATTTACCAAAAAACCATAATTTAGTTGACTTTTTTTGCCAATTTTTTTAAAAATTTCTTAAATTTTATAAAGAAGTATTAAAAATAACAACTTTATACAGTTAAATTTATATTTCTTAACATGTTAATCATAAGTTAACATATAAATCAACATATATTTACCAAAAAAACATTATTTAGGTGAAATTTTTGTGAAATTTTTTTTACAAATTTCTTAAATTTTATAAAGAGAAATTCAAAATAAATACTTTATTCAGCTAAATTTATGTTTCTAAGCATGTTAATCATAATTTAACATATAATTCAACATATATTTAACAAAAAACCATAATTTAGTTGACTTTTTTTGGCAATTTTTTTAAAAAATTCTTAAATTTTATAACGAAAAATTAAAAATAACAACTTTATTCAGCTAAATTTATATTTCTAAACATGTTATTCATTATTTAACATATAATTCAACATAAATTTAACAAAAAACATAATTTAGTTGACTTTTTTTGCCAATTTTTTTCAAAATTTCTTAATTTTTATAAAGAAAAATTAAAAATAAAAACTTTATTCAGTTAGATTTATATTTCTAAGCATGTTTATCATAATTTAACATATAATTCAACATATATTTAACAAAAAACCATAACTTAGTTGACTTTTTTTGGCAATTTTTTTAAAAATTTCTTAAATTTTATAACGAAAAATTAAAAATAAAAACTTTATTCAGTTAAATTTATATTTCTAAACATGTTAATTATAATTTAACATATAAATCAACATATATTTAACAAAAACACATTATTTGAGTGAAATTTTAGTGACAATTTTTTTAAAAATTTCTTAATATTTATGAAGAAAAATTCAAAATAACGACTTTATTCAGTTAAATTTATATATCGAAACATGTTGATCATAATTTAATATATAATTCCACATATATTTAACAAAAAAACATAATTTTGTTTACTTTTTTTTGCAATTTTTTTAAAAATTTCTTAAATTTTATAAAAAAGTATTAAAAATAACAACTTTATTCAGCAAAATTTATATTTCTAAACATGTTATTCATAATTTAACATATAATTCAACATACATTTACCAAAAAACCATAATTTAGTTGACTTTTTTTGGCAATTTTTTTAAAAATTTCTTTAATTTTATAACGAAAAATTAAAAATTACAACTTTATTCATCTAAATTTATATTTCTAAATATGTTGATCATAATTTAATATATAATTCAACATATATTTAACAAAAAACCATAGTTTAGTTGACTTTTTTTTGGCGATTTTTTTAAAAGAAATTTAAATTTTATAACGAAAAATTAAAAATAACAACTTTATTCAGCTAAATTTATATTTCTAAACATGTTTTTTATAATTTAACATATAATTCAACATAAATTTAACTAAAAACATAATTTAATTGACTTTTTTTGCCAATTTTTTTAAAAATTTCTTAATTTTTATAAAGAAAAATTAAAAATAAAAACTTTATTCAGTTAAATTTATATTTCTAAATATGTTAATCATAATTTAACATATAATTCCACATATATTTTACAAAAAACATAATTTAGTTGACATTTTTTGCCAATTTTTGTTAAAATTTCTTAAATTTTATAACGAAACTTTAAAAATTACAACTTTATTCAGCTAAATTTATATTTCTAAACATGTGAATTATAATTTAACATATAAATCACCATATATTTAACAAAAACACATTATTTGAATGAAATTTTAGTGACAATTTTTTTAAAAATTTCTTAATTTTTATGAAGAAAAATTCAAAATAACGACTTTATTCAGTTAAATTTATATTTCTAAATATGTTGATCATAATTTAATATATAATTCCACATATATTTAACAAAAAAACATAATTTTGTTTACTTTTTTTGTCAATTTTTTTAAAAAAATTTGAAATTCTATAAAGAAAAATAAAAAATAACAACTTTCTTAAGCCAAATTTATATTTCTAAACATGTCCATCATAATTTAACAAATAATAAAACATACATTTAACAAAAAACATAATTTAGTTTATTTTTTTTGCCAATTTTTTTAAAAATTTCTTAAATTTTATAAAGAAGTATTGAAAATAAAAACTTTATACAGTTAAATTTATATTTCTTAACATGTTAATCATAATTGAACATATAATTCAACATAAATTTAACAAAAAACATAATTTAGTTGACTTTTTTGCCAATTTTTTTAAAAGTTTCTTACATTTTATAAAAATAAATAAAAATAATAACTTTTTATAGCTAAATTTATGTTTCTAAGCATGTTAATCATAATTTAACATATAATTCAACATATATTTAACAAAAAACAATAGTTTAGTTGACTTTTTTTGTCAATTTTTTTAAAAAAATTTGAAATTTTATAAAGAAAAATAAAAAATAACAACTTTCTTAAGCCAAATTTATATTTCTAAACATGTCCATCATAATTTAACAAATAATAAAACATACATTTAACAAAAAACATAATTTAGTTTATTTTTTTTGCCAATTTTTTTAAAAATTTCTTAAATTTTATAAAGAAGTATTAAAAATAAAAACTTTATACAGTTAAATTTATATTTCTTAACATGTTAATCATAATTGAACATATAATTCAACATAAATTTAACAAAAAACATAATTTAGTTGACTTTTTTGCCAATTTTTTTAAAAATTTCTTAATTTTTATAAAGAAAAATTAAAAATAAAAACTTTATTCAGTTAAATTTATATTTCTAAATATGTTAATCATAATTTAACATATAATTCCACATATATTTAACAAAAAACATAATTTAGTTGACTTTTTTTGCCAATTTTTTTAAAAATTTCTTAATTTGTATAAAGAAAAATTAAAAATAAAAACTTTATTCAGTTAAATTTATATTTCTTAACATGTTTATCATAATTTAACATATAAATCAACATATATTTAACAAAAAACATAATTTTGTTAACTTTTTTTGGAATTTTTTTTTAAAAGTTTCTTACATCTTATAAAAAAAATAAAAATAAAAACTTTTTTCAGCTAAATTTATGTTTCTAGGCATGTTAATCATAATTTAACATATAATTCAACATATATTTAACAAAAAACCATAGTTTAGTTGACTTTTTTTGGCAATTTTTTTAAAAATTTCTTAAATTTTATAAAGAAAAATAAAAAATAACAACTTTCTTCAGCCAAATTTATATTTCTAAACATGTTCATCATAATTTAACAAATAATCGAACATACATTTAACAAAAAACATAATTTAGTTGATTTTTTTTGCCAATTGTTTTAAAAATTTCTTAAATTTTATAAAGAAGTATTAAAAATAACAACTTTATACAGTTAAATTTATATTTCTTAACATGTTAATCATAAGTTAACATATAAATCAACATATATTTAACAAAAAAACATTATTTAGGTGAAATTTTTGTGAAATTTTTTTTACAAATTTCTTAAATTTTATAAAGAGAAATTCAAAATAAATACTTTATTCAGCTAAATTTATGTTTCTAAGCATGTTAATCATAATTTAACATATAATTCAACATATATTTAACAAAAAACCATAATTTAGTTGACTTTTTTTGGCAATTTTTTTAAAAAATTCTTAAATTTTATAACGAAAAATTAAAAATAACAACTTTATTCAGCTAAATTTATATTTCTAAACATGTTATTCATTATTTAACATATAATTCAACATAAATTTAACAAAAAACATAATTTAGTTGACTTTTTTTGCCAATTTTTTTCAAAATTTCTTAATTTTTATAAAGAAAAATTAAAAATAAAAACTTTATTCAGTTAGATTTATATTTCTAAGCATGTTTATCATAATTTAACATATAATTCAACATATATTTAACAAAAAACCATAACTTAGTTGACTTTTTTTGGCAATTTTTTTAAAAATTTCTTAAATTTTATAACGAAAAATTAAAAATAAAAACTTTATTCAGTTAAATTTATATTTCTAAACATGTTAATTATAATTTAACATATAAATCAACATATATTTAACAAACACACATTATTTGAGTGAAATTTTAGTGACAATTTTTTTAAAAATTTCTTAATATTTATGAAGAAAAATTCAAAATAACGACTTTATTCAGTTAAATTTATATTTCGAAATATGTTGATCATAATTTAATATATAATTCCACATATATTTAACAAAAAAACATAATTTTGTTTACTTTTTTTGGCAATTTTTTTAAAAATTTCTTAAATTTTATAAAGAAGTATTAAAAATAACAACTTTATTCAGCAAAATTTATATTTCTAAACATGTTATTCATAATTTAACATATAATTCAACATATATTTACCAAAAAACCATAATTTAGTTGACTTTTTTTGCCAATTTTTTTAAAAATTTCTTAAATTTTATAAAGAAGTATTAAAAATAACAACTTTATACAGTTAAATTTATATTTCTTAACATGTTAATCATAAGTTAACATATAAATCAACATATATTTAACAAAAAAACACTATTTAGGTGAAATTTTTGTGAAATTTTTTTTACAAATTTCTTAAATTTTATAAAGAGAAATTCAAAATAAATACTTTATTCAGCTAAATTTATGTTTCTAAGCATGTTAATCATAATTTAACATATAATTCAACATATATTTAACAAAAAACCATAATTTAGTTGACTTTTTTGCCAATTTTTTTAAAAATTTCTTAATTTTTATAAAGAAAAATTAAAAATAAAAACTTTATTCAGTTAAATTTATATTTCTAAATATGTTAATCATAATTTAACATATAATTCCACATATATTTAACAAAAAACATAATTTAGTTGACTTTTTTTGCCAATTTTTTTAAAAATTTCTTAATTTGTATAAAGAAAAATTAAAAATAAAAACTTTATTCAGTTAAATTTATATTTCTTAACATGTTTATCATAATTTAACATATAAATCAACATATATTTAACAAAAAACATAATTTTGTTGACTTTTTTTGGAATTTTTTTTTAAAAGTTTCTTACATCTTATAAAAAAAATAAAAATAAAAACTTTTTTCAGCTAAATTTATGTTTCTAAGCATGTTAATCATAATTTAACATATAATTAAACATATATTTAACAAAAAACCATAGTTTAGTTGACTTTTTTTGGCAATTTTTTTAAAAATTTCTTAAATTTTATAAAGAAAAATAAAAAATAACAACTTTCTTCAGCCAAATTTATATTTCTAAACATGTTCATCATAATTTAACAAATAATCGAACATACATTTAACAAAAAACATAATTTAGTTGATTTTTTTTGCCAATTTTTTTAAAAATTTCTTAAATTTTATAAAGAAGTATTAAAAATAACAACTTTATACAGTTAAATTTATATTTCTTAACATGTTAATCATACGTTAACATATAAATCAACATATATTTAACAAAAAAACATTATTTAGGTGAAATTTTTGTGAAATTTTTTTTACAAATTTCTTAAATTTTATAAAGAGAAATTCAAAATAAATACTTTATTCAGCTAAATTTATGTTTCTAAGCATGTTAATCATAATTTAACATATAATTCAACATATATTTAACAAAAAACCATAATTTAGTTGACTTTTTTTGGCAATTTTTTTAAAAAATTCTTAAATTTTATAACGAAAAATTAAAAATAACAACTTTATTCAGCTAAATTTATATTTCTAAACATGTTATTCATTATTTAACATATAATTCAACATAAATTTAACAAAAAACATAATTTAGTTGACTTTTTTTGCCAATTTTTTTCAAAATTTCTTAATTTTTATAAAGAAAAATTAAAAATAAAAACTTTATTCAGTTAGATTTATATTTCTAAGCATGTTTATCATAATTTAACATATAATTCAACATATATTTAACAAAAAACCATAACTTAGTTGACTTTTTTTGGCAATTTTTTTAAAAATTTCTTAAATTTTATAACGAAAAATTAAAAATAACAACTTTATTCAGTTAAATTTATATTTCTTAACATGTTAATCATACGTTAACATATAAATCAACATATATTTAACAAAAAAACATTATTTAGGTGAAATTTTTGTGAAATTTTTTTTACAAATTTCTTAAATTTTATAAAGAGAAATTCAAAATAAATACTTTATTCAGCTAAATTTATGTTTCGAAATATGTTGATCATAATTTAATATATAATTCAACATATATTTAACAAAAAAACATAATTTTGTTTACTTTTTTTGGCAATTTTTTTAAAAAATTCTTAAATTTTATAACGAAAAATTAAAAATAACAACTTTATTCAGCTAAATTTATATTTCTAAACATGTTATTCATTATTTAACATATAATTCAACATAAATTTAACAAAAAACATAATTTAGTTGACTTTTTTTGCCAATTTTTTTCAAAATTTCTTAATTTTTATAAAGAAAAATTAAAAATAAAAACTTTATTCAGTTAGATTTATATTTCTAAGCATGTTTATCATAATTTAACATATAATTCAACATATATTTAACAAAAAACCATAACTTAGTTGACTTTTTTTGGCAATTTTTTTAAAAATTTCTTAAATTTTATAACGAAAAATTAAAAATAAAAACTTTATTCAGTTAAATTTATATTTCTAAACATGTTAATTATAATTTAACATATAAATCAACATATATTTAACAAACACACATTATTTGAGTGAAATTTTAGTGACAATTTTTTTAAAAATTTCTTAATATTTATGAAGAAAAATTCAAAATAACGACTTTATTCAGTTAAATTTATATTTCGAAATATGTTGATCATAATTTAATATATAATTCCACATATATTTAACTAAAAAACATAATTTTGTTTACTTTTTTTGGCAATTTTTTTAAAAATTTCTTAAATTTTATAAAGAAGTATTAAAAATAACAACTTTATTCAGCAAAATTTATATTTCTAAACATGTTATTCATAATTTAACATATAATTCAACATATATTTACCAAAAAACCATAATTTAGTTGACTTTTTTTGCCAATTTTTTTAAAAATTTCTTAAATTTTATAAAGAAGTATTAAAAATAACAACTTTATACAGTTAAATTTATATTTCTTAACATGTTAATCATAAGTTAACATATAAACCAACATATATTTAACAAAAAAACATTATTTAGGTGAAATTTTTGTGAAATTTTTTTTACAAATTTCTTAAATTTTATAAAGAGAAATTCAAAATAAATACTTTATTCAGCTAAATTTATGTTTCTAAGCATGTTAATCATAATTTAACATATAATTCAACATATATTTAACAAAAACCATAATTTAGTTGACTTTTTTTGGCAATTTTTTTAAAAAATTCTTAAATTTTATAACGAAAAATTAAAAATAACAACTTTATTCAGCTAAATTTATATTTCTAAACATGTTATTCATTATTTAACATATAATTCAACATAAATTTAACAAAAAACATAATTTAGTTGACTTTTTTTGCCAATTTTTTTCAAAATTTCTTAATTTTTATAAAGAAAAATTAAAAATAAAAACTTTATTCAGTTAGATTTATATTTCTAAGCATGTTTATCATAATTTAACATATAATTCAACATATATTTAACAAAAAACCATAACTTAGTTGACTTTTTTTGGCAATTTTTTTAAAAATTTCTTAAATTTTATAACGAAAAATTAAAAATAAAAACTTTATTCAGTTAAATTTATATTTCTAAACATGTTAATTATAATTTAACATATAAATCAACATATATTTAACAAACACACATTATTTGAGTGAAATTTTAGTGACAATTTTTTTAAAAATTTCTTAATATTTATGAAGAAAAATTCAAAATAACGACTTTATTCAGTTAAATTTATATTTCGAAATATGTTGATCATAATTTAATATATAATTCCACATATATTTAACAAAAAAACATAATTTTGTTTACTTTTTTTGGCAATTTTTTTAAAAATTTCTTAAATTTTATAAAGAAGTATTAAAAATAACAACTTTATTCAGCAAAATTTATATTTCTAAACATGTTATTCATAATTTAACATATAATTCAACATATATTTACCAAAAAACCATAATTTAGTTGACTTTTTTTGCCAATTTTTTTAAAAATTTCTTAAATTTTATAAAGAAGTATTAAAAATAACAACTTTATACAGTTAAATTTATATTTCTTAACAAGTTAATCATAAGTTAACATATAAATCAACATATATTTAACAAAAAAACATTATTTAGGTGAAATTTTTGTGAAATTTTTTTTACAAATTTCTTAAATTTTATAAAGAGAAATTCAAAATAAATACTTTATTCAGCTAAATTTATGTTTCTAAGCATGTTAATCATAATTTAACATATAATTCAACATATATTTAACAAAAAACCATAATTTAGTTGACTTTTTTGCCAATTTTTTTAAAAATTTCTTAATTTTTATAAAGAAAAATTAAAAATAAAAACTTTATTCAGTTAAATTTATATTTCTAAATATGTTAATCATAATTTAACATATAATTCCACATATATTTAACAAAAAACATAATTTAGTTGACTTTTTTTGCCAATTTTTTTAAAAATTTCTTAATTTGTATAAAGAAAAATTAAAAATAAAAACTTTATTCAGTTAAATTTATATTTCTTAACATGTTTATCATAATTTAACATATAAATCAACATATATTTAACAAAAAACATAATTTTGTTGACTTTTTTTGGAATTTTTTTTTAAAAGTTTCTTACATCTTATAAAAAAAATAAAAATAAAAACTTTTTTCAGCTAAATTTATGTTTCTAAGCATGTTAATCATAATTTAACATATAATTCAACATATATTTAACAAAAAACCATAGTTTAGTTGACTTTTTTTGGCAATTTTTTTAAAAATTTCTTAAATTTTATAAAGAAAAATAAAAAATAACAACTTTCTTCAGCCAAATTTATATTTCTAAACATGTTCATCATAATTTAACAAATAATCGAACATACATTTAACAAAAAACATAATTTAGTTGATTTTTTTTGCCAATTTTTTTAAAAATTTCTTAAATTTTATAAAGAAGTATTAAAAATAACAACTTTATACAGTTAAATTTATATTTCTTAACATGTTAATCATACGTTAACATATAAATCAACATATATTTAACAAAAAAACATTATTTAGGTGAAATTTTTGTGAAATTTTTTTTACAAATTTCTTAAATTTTATAAAGAGAAATTCAAAATAAATACTTTATTCAGCTAAATTTATGTTTCTAAGCATGTTAATCATAATTTAACATATAATTCAACATATATTTAACAAAAAACCATAATTTAGTTGACTTTTTTTGGCAATTTTTTTAAAAAATTCTTAAATTTTATAACGAAAAATTAAAAATAACAACTTTATTCAGCTAAATTTATATTTCTAAACATGTTATTCATTATTTAACATATAATTCAACATAAATTTAACAAAAAACATAATTTAGTTGACTTTTTTTGCCAATTTTTTTCAAAATTTCTTAATTTTTATAAAGAAAAATTAAAAATAAAAACTTTATTCAGTTAGATTTATATTTCTAAGCATGTTTATCATAATTTAACATATAATTCAACATATATTTAACAAAAAACCATAACTTAGTTGACTTTTTTTGGCAATTTTTTTAAAAATTTATTAAATTTTATAACGAAAAATTAAAAATAACAACTTTATTCAGTTAAATTTATATTTCTTAACATGTTAATCATACGTTAACATATAAATCAACATATATTTAACAAAAAAACATTATTTAGGTGAAATTTTTGTGAAATTTTTTTTACAAATTTCTTAAATTTTATAAAGAGAAATTCAAAATAAATACTTTATTCAGCTAAATTTATGTTTCGAAATATGTTGATCATAATTTAATATATAATTCAACATATATTTAACAAAAAAACATAATTTTGTTTACTTTTTTTGGCAATTTTTTTAAAAAATTCTTAAATTTTATAACGAAAAATTAAAAATAACAACTTTATTCAGCTAAATTTATATTTCTAAACATGTTATTCATTATTTAACATATAATTCAACATAAATTTAACAAAAAACATAATTTAGTTGACTTTTTTTGCCAATTTTTTTCAAAATTTCTTAATTTTTATAAAGAAAAATTAAAAATAAAAACTTTATTCAGTTAGATTTATATTTCTAAGCATGTTTATCATAATTTAACATATAATTCAACATATATTTAACAAAAAACCATAACTTAGTTGACTTTTTTTGGCAATTTTTTTAAAAATTTCTTAAATTTTATAACGAAAAATTAAAAATAAAAACTTTATTCAGTTAAATTTATATTTCTAAACATGTTAATTATAATTTAACATATAAATCAACATATATTTAACAAACACACATTATTTGAGTGAAATTTTAGTGACAATTTTTTTAAAAATTTCTTAATATTTATGAAGAAAAATTCAAAATAACGACTTTATTCAGTTAAATTTATATTTCGAAATATGTTGATCATAATTTAATATATAATTCCACATATATTTAACAAAAAAACATAATTTTGTTTACTTTTTTTGGCAATTTTTATAAAAATTTCTTAAATTTTATAAAGAAGTATTAAAAATAACAACTTTATTCAGCAAAATTTATATTTCTAAACATGTTATTCATAATTTAACATATAATTCAACATAAATTTAACAAAAAACATAATTTAGTTGACTTTTTTTGCCAATTTTTTTCAAAATTTCTTAAATTTTATAAAGAAAAATTAAAAATAAAAACTTTATTCAGTTAGATTTATATTTCTAAGCATGTTTATCATAATTTAACATATAATTCAACATATATTTAACAAAAAACCATAACTTAGTTGACTTTTTTTGGCAATTTTTTTAAAAATATCTTAAATTTTATAACGAAAAATTAAAAATAAAAACTTTATTCAGTTAAATTTATATTTCTAAACATGTTAATTATAATTTAACATATAAATCAACATATATTTAACAAAAACACATTATTTGAGTGAAATTTTAGTGACAATTTTTTTAAAAATTTCTTAATATTTATGAAGAAAAATTCAAAATAACGACTTTATTCAGTTAAATTTATATATCGAAACATGTTGATCATAATTTAATATATAATTCCACATATATTTAACAAAAAAACATAATTTTGTTTACTTTTTTTTGCAATTTTTTTAAAAATTTCTTAAATTTTATAAAGAAGTATTAAAAATAACAACTTTATTCAGCAAAATTTATATTTCTAAACATGTTATTCATAATTTAACATATAATTCAACATACATTTACCAAAAAACCATAATTTAGTTGACTTTTTTTGGCAATTTTTTTAAAAATTTCTTTAATTTTATAACGAAAAATTAAAAATTACAACTTTATTCATCTAAATTTATATTTCTAAATATGTTGATCATAATTTAATATATAATTCCACATATATTTAACAAAAAAACATAATTTTGTTTACTTTTTTTGTCAATTTTTTTAAAAAAATTTGAAATTCTATAAAGAAAAATAAAAAATAACAACTTTCTTAAGCCAAATTTATATTTCTAAACATGTCCATCATAATTTAACAAATAATAAAACATACATTTAACAAAAAACATAATTTAGTTTATTTTTTTTGCCAATTTTTTTAAAAATTTCTTAAATTTTATAAAGAAGTATTGAAAATAAAAACTTCATACAGTTAAATTTATATTTCTTAACATGTTAATCATAATTGAACATATAATTCAACATAAATTTAACAAAAAACATAATTTAGTTGACTTTTTTGCCAATTTTTTTAAAAGTTTCTTACATTTTATAAAAATAAATAAAAATAATAACTTTTTATAGCTAAATTTATGTTTCTAAGCATGTTAATCATAATTTAACATATAATTCAACATATATTTAACAAAAAACAATAGTTTAGTTGACTTTTTTTGTCAATTTTTTTAAAAAAATTTGAAATTTTATAAAGAAAAATAAAAAATAACAACTTTCTTAAGCCAAATTTATATTTCTAAACATGTCCATCATAATTTAACAAATAATAAAACATACATTTAACAAAAAACATAATTTAGTTTATTTTTTTTGCCAATTTTTTAAAAATTTCTTAAATTTTATAAAGAAGTATTAAAAATAAAAACTTTATACAGTTAAATTTATATTTCTTAACATGTTAATCATAATTGAACATATAATTCAACATAAATTTAACAAAAAACATAATTTAGTTGACTTTTTTGCCAATTTTTTTAAAAATTTCTTAATTTTTATAAAGAAAAATTAAAAATAAAAACTTTATTCAGTTAAATTTATATTTCTAAATATGTTAATCATAATTTAACATATAATTCCACATATATTTAACAAAAAACATAATTTAGTTGACTTTTTTTGCCAATTTTTTTAAAAATTTCTTAATTTGTATAAAGAAAAATTAAAAATAAAAACTTTATTCAGTTAAATTTATATTTCTTAACATGTTTATCATAATTTAACATATAAATCAACATATATTTAACAAAAAACATAATTTTGTTGACTTTTTTTGGAATTTTTTTTTAAAAGTTTCTTACATCTTATAAAAAAAATAAAAATAAAAACTTTTTTCAGCTAAATTTATGTTTCTAAGCATGTTAATCATAATTTAACATATAATTCAACATATATTTAACAAAAAACCATAGTTTAGTTGACTTTTTTTGGCAATTTTTTTAAAAATTTCTTAAATTTTATAAAGAAAAATAAAAAATAACAACTTTCTTCAGCCAAATTTATATTTCTAAACATGTTCATCATAATTTAACAAATAATCGAACATACATTTAACAAAAAACATAATTTAGTTGATTTTTTTTGCCAATTGTTTTAAAAATTTCTTAAATTTTATAAAGAAGTATTAAAAATAACAACTTTATACAGTTAAATTTATATTTCTTAACATGTTAATCATAAGTTAACATATAAATCAACATATATTTAACAAAAAAACATTATTTAGGTGAAATTTTTGTGAAATTTTTTTTACAAATTTCTTAAATTTTATAAAGAGAAATTCAAAATAAATACTTTATTCAGCTAAATTTATGTTTCTAAGCATGTTAATCATAATTTAACATATAATTCAACATATATTTAACAAAAAACCATAATTTAGTTGACTTTTTTTGGCAATTTTTTTAAAAAATTCTTAAATTTTATAACGAAAAATTAAAAATAACAACTTTATTCAGCTAAATTTATATTTCTAAACATGTTATTCATTATTTAACATATAATTCAACATAAATTTAACAAAAAACATAATTTAGTTGACTTTTTTTGCCAATTTTTTTCAAAATTTCTTAATTTTTATAAAGAAAAATTAAAAATAAAAACTTTATTCAGTTAGATTTATATTTCTAAGCATGTTTATCATAATTTAACATATAATTCAACATATATTTAACAAAAAACCATAACTTAGTTGACTTTTTTTGGCAATTTTTTTAAAAATTTCTTAAATTTTATAACGAAAAATTAAAAATAAAAACTTTATTCAGTTAAATTTATATTTCTAAACATGTTAATTATAATTTAACATATAAATCAACATATATTTAACAAACACACATTATTTGAGTGAAATTTTAGTGACAATTTTTTTAAAAATTTCTTAATATTTATGAAGAAAAATTCAAAATAACGACTTTATTCAGTTTAATTTATATTTCGAAATATGTTGATCATAATTTAATATATAATTCCACATATATTTAACAAAAAAACATAATTTTGTTTACTTTTTTTGGCAATTTTTTTAAAAATTTCTTAAATTTTATAAAGAAGTATTAAAAATAACAACTTTATTCAGCAAAATTTATATTTCTAAACATGTTATTCATAATTTAACATATAATTCAACATATATTTACCAAAAAACCATAATTTAGTTGACTTTTTTTGCCAATTTTTTTAAAAATTTCTTAAATTTTATAAAGAAGTATTAAAAATAACAACTTTATACAGTTAAATTTATATTTCTTAACATGTTAATCATAAGTTAACATATAAATCAACATATATTTAACAAAAAAACATTATTTAGGTGAAATTTTTGTGAAATTTTTTTTACAAATTTCTTAAATTTTATAAAGAGAAATTCAAAATAAATACTTTATTCAGCTAAATTTATGTTTCTAAGCATGTTAATCATAATTTAACATATAATTCAACATATATTTAACAAAAAACCATAATTTAGTTGACTTTTTTGCCAATTTTTTTAAAAATTTCTTAATTTTTATAAAGAAAAATTAAAAATAAAAACTTTATTCAGTTAAATTTATATTTCTAAATATGTTAATCATAATTTAACATATAATTCCACATATATTTAACAAAAAACATAATTTAGTTGACTTTTTTTGCCAATTTTTTTAAAAATTTCTTAATTTGTATAAAGAAAAATTAAAAATAAAAACTTTATTCAGTTAAATTTATATTTCTTAACATGTTTATCATAATTTAACATATAAATCAACATATAGTTAACAAAAAACATAATTTTGTTGACTTTTTTTGGAATTTTTTTTTAAAAGTTTCTTACATCTTATAAAAAAAATAAAAATAAAAACTTTTTTCAGCTAAATTTATGTTTCTAAGCATGTTAATCATAATTTAACATATAATTCAACATATATTTAACAAAAAACCATAGTTTAGTTGACTTTTTTTGGCAATTTTTTTAAAAATTTCTTAAATTTTAAAAAAGAAAAATAAAAAATAACAACTTTCTTCAGCCAAATTTATATTTCTAAACATGTTCATCATAATTTAACAAATAATCGAACATACATTTAACAAAAAACATAATTTAGTTGATTTTTTTTGCCAATTTTTTTAAAAATTTCTTAAATTTTATAAAGAAGTATTAAAAATAACAACTTTATACAGTTAAATTTATATTTCTTAACATGTTAATCATACGTTAACATATAAATCAACATATATTTAACAAAAAAACATTATTTAGGTGAAATTTTTGTGAAATTTTTTTTACAAATTTCTTAAATTTTATAAAGAGAAATTCAAAATAAATACTTTATTCAGCTAAATTTATGTTTCTAAGCATGTTAATCATAATTTAACATATAATTCAACATATATTTAACAAAAAACCATAATTTAGTTGACTTTTTTTGGCAATTTTTTTAAAAAATTCTTAAATTTTATAACGAAAAATTAAAAATAACAACTTTATTCAGCTAAATTTATATTTCTAAACATGTTATTCATTATTTAACATATAATTCAACATAAATTTAACAAAAAACATAATTTAGTTGACTTTTTTTGCCAATTTTTTTCAAAATTTCTTAATTTTTATAAAGAAAAATTAAAAATAAAAACTTAATTCAGTTAGATTTATATTTCTAAGCATGTTTATCATAATTTAACATATAATTCAACATATATTTAACAAAAAACCATAACTTAGTTGACTTTTTTTGGCAATTTTTTTAAAAATTTCTTAAATTTTATAACGAAAAATTAAAAATAACAACTTTATTCAGTTAAATTTATATTTCTTAACATGTTAATCATACGTTAACATATAAATCAACATATATTTAACAAAAAAACATTATTTAGGTGAAATTTTTGTGAAATTTTTTTTACAAATTTCTTAAATTTTATAAAGAGAAATTCAAAATAAATACTTTATTCAGCTAAATTTATGTTTCGAAATATGTTGATCATAATTTAATATATAATTCAACATATATTTAACAAAAAAACATAATTTTGTTTACTTTTTTTGGCAATTTTTTTAAAAAATTCTTAAATTTTATAACGAAAAATTAAAAATAACAACTTTATTCAGCTAAATTTATATTTCTAAACATGTTATTCATTATTTAACATATAATTCAACATAAATTTAACAAAAAACATAATTTAGTTGACTTTTTTTGCCAATTTTTTTCAAAATTTCTTAATTTTTATAAAGAAAAATTAAAAATAAAAACTTTATTCAGTTAGATTTATATTTCTAAGCATGTTTATCATAATTTAACATATAATTCAACATATATTTAACAAAAAACCATAACTTAGTTGACTTTTTTTGGCAATTTTTTTAAAAATTTCTTAAATTTTATAACGAAAAATTAAAAATAAAAACTTTATTCAGTTAAATTTATATTTCTAAACATGTTAATTATAATTTAACATATAAATCAACATATATTTAACAAACACACATTATTTGAGTGAAATTTTAGTGACAATTTTTTTAAAAATTTCTTAATATTTATGAAGAAAAATTCAAAATAACGACTTTATTCAGTTAAATTTATATTTCGAAATATGTTGATCATAATTTAATATATAATTCCACATATATTTAACAAAAAAACATAATTTTGTTTACTTTTTTTGGCAATTTTTTTAAAAATTTCTTAAATTTTATAAAGAAGTATTAAAAATAACAACTTTATTCAGCAAAATTTATATTTCTAAACATGTTATTCATAATTTAACATATAATTCAACATATATTTACCAAAAAACCATAATTTAGTTGACTTTTTTTGCCAATTTTTTTAAAAATTTCTTAAATTTTATAAAGAAGTATTAAAAATAACAACTTTATACAGTTAAATTTATATTTCTTAACATGTTAATCATAAGTTAACATATAAATCAACATATATTTAACAAAAAAACATTATTTAGGTGAAATTTTTGTGAAATTTTTTTTACAAATTTCTTAAATTTTATAAAGAGAAATTCAAAATAAATACTTTATTCAGCTAAATTTATGTTTCTAAGCATGTTAATCATAATTTAACATATAATTCAACATATATTTAACAAAAAACCATAATTTAGTTGACTTTTTTTGGCAATTTTTTTAAAAAATTCTTAAATTTTATAACGAAAAATTAAAAATAACAACTTTATTCAGCTAAATTTATATTTCTAAACATGTTATTCATTATTTAACATATAATTCAACATAAATTTAACAAAAAACATAATTTAGTTGACTTTTTTTGCCAATTTTTTTCAAAATTTCTTAATTTTTATAAAGAAAAATTAAAAATAAAAACTTTATTCAGTTAGATTTATATTTCTAAGCATGTTTATCATAATTTAACATATAATTCAACATATATTTAACAAAAAACCATAACTTAGTTGACTTTTTTTGGCAATTTTTTTAAAAATTTCTTAAATTTTATAACGAAAAATTAAAAATAAAAACTTTATTCAGTTAAATTTATATTTCTAAACATGTTAATTATAATTTAACATATAAATCAACATATATTTAACAAAAACACATTATTTGAGTGAAATTTTAGTGACAATTTTTTTAAAAATTTCTTAATATTTATGAAGAAAAATTCAAAATAACGACTTTATTCAGTTAAATTTATATATCGAAACATGTTGATCATAATTTAATATATAATTCCACATATATTTAACAAAAAAACATAATTTTGTTTACTTTTTTTTGCAATTTTTTTAAAAATTTCTTAAATTTTATAAAGAAGTATTAAAAATAACAACTTTATTCAGCAAAATTTATATTTCTAAACATGTTATTCATAATTTAACATATAATTCAACATACATTTACCAAAAAACCATAATTTAGTTGACTTTTTTTGGCAATTTTTTTAAAAATTTCTTTAATTTTATAACGAAAAATTAAAAATTACAACTTTATTCATCTAAATTTATATTTCTAAATATGTTGATCATAATTTAATATATAATTCAACATATATTTAACAAAAAACCATAGTTTAGTTGACTTTTTTTTGGCGATTTTTTTTGGCGATTTTTTTAAAAAAAATTTAAATTTTATAACGAAAAATTAAAAATAACAACTTTATTCAGCTAAATTTATATTTCTAAACATGTTTTTTATAATTTAACATATAATTCAACATAAATTTAACTAAAAACATAATTTAATTGACTTTTTTTGCCAATTTTTTTAAAAATTTCTTAATTTTTATAAAGAAAAATTAAAAATAAAAACTTTATTCAGTTAAATTTATATTTCTAAATATGTTAATCATAATTTAACATATAATTCCACATATATTTTACAAAAAACATAATTTAGTTGACATTTTTTGCCAATTTTTGTTAAAATTTCTTAAATTTTATAACGAAACTTTAAAAATTACAACTTTATTCAGCTAAATTTATATTTCTAAACATGTGAATTATAATTTAACATATAAATCACCATATATTTAACAAAAACACATTATTTGAATGAAATTTTAGTGACAATTTTTTTAAAAATTTCTTAATTTTTATGAAGAAAAATTCAAAATAACGACTTTATTCAGTTAAATTTATATTTCTAAATATGTTGATCATAATTTAATATATAATTCCACATATATTTAACAAAAAAACATAATTTTGTTTACTTTTTTTGTCAATTTTTTTAAAAAAATTTGAAATTCTATAAAGAAAAATAAAAAATAACAACTTTCTTAAGCCAAATTTATATTTCTAAACATGTCCATCATAATTTAACAAATAATAAAACATACATTTAACAAAAAACATAATTTAGTTTATTTTTTTTGCCAATTTTTTTCAAAATTTCTTAAATTTTATAAAGAAGTATTGAAAATAAAAACTTTATACAGTTAAATTTATATTTCTTAACATGTTAATCATAATTGAACATATAATTCAACATAAATTTAACAAAAAACATAATTTAGTTGACTTTTTTGCCAATTTTTTTAAAAATTTCTTAATTTTTATAAAGAAAAATTAAAAATAAAAACTTTATTCAGTTAAATTTATATTTCTAAATATGTTAATCATAATTTAACATATAATTCCACATATATTTAACAAAAAACAATAGTTTAGTTGACTTTTTTTGTCAATTTTTTTAAAAAAATTTGAAATTTTATAAAGAAAAATAAAAAATAACAACTTTCTTAAGCCAAATTTATATTTCTAAACATGTCCATCATAATTTAACAAATAATAAAACATACATTTAACAAAAAACATAATTTAGTTTATTTTTTTTGCCAATTTTTTTAAAAATTTCTTAAATTTTATAAAGAAGTATTAAAAATAAAAACTTTATACAGTTAAATTTATATTTCTTAACATGTTAATCATAATTGAACATATAATTCAACATAAATTTAACAAAAAACATAATTTAGTTGACTTTTTTGCCAATTTTTTTAAAAATTTCTTAATTTTTATAAAGAAAAATTAAAAATAAAAACTTTATTCAGTTAAATTTATATTTCTAAATATGTTAATCATAATTTAACATATAATTCCACATATATTTAACAAAAAACATAATTTAGTTGACTTTTTTTGCCAATTTTTTTAAAAATTTCTTAATTTGTATAAAGAAAAATTAAAAATAAAAACTTTATTCAGTTAAATTTATATTTCTTAACATGTTTATCATAATTTAACATATAAATCAACATATATTTAACAAAAAACATAATTTTGTTGACTTTTTTTGGAATTTTTTTTTAAAAGTTTCTTACATCTTATAAAAAAAATAAAAATAAAAACTTTTTTCAGCTAAATTTATGTTTCTAAGCATGTTAATCATAATTTAACATATAATTCAACATATATTTAACAAAAAACCATAGTTTAGTTGACTTTTTTTGGCAATTTTTTTAAAAATTTCTTAAATTTTATAAAGAAAAATAAAAAATAACACCTTTCTTCAGCCAAATTTATATTTCTAAACATGTTCATCATAATTTAACAAATAATCGAACATACATTTAACAAAAAACATAATTTAGTTGATTTTTTTTGCCAATTTTTTTAAAAATTTCTTAAATTTTATAAAGAAGTATTAAAAATAACAACTTTATACAGTTAAATTTATATTTCTTAACATGTTAATCATAAGTTAACATATAAATCAACATATATTTAACAAAAAAACATTATTTAGGTGAAATTTTTGTGAAATTTTTTTTACAAATTTCTTAAATTTTATAAAGAGAAATTCAAAATAAATACTTTATTCAGCTAAATTTATGTTTCTAAGCATGTTAATCATAATTTAACATATAATTCAACATATATTTAACAAAAAACCATAATTTAGTTGACTTTTTTTGGCAATTTTTTTAAAAAATTCTTAAATTTTATAACGAAAAATTAAAAATAACAACTTTATTCAGCTAAATTTATATTTCTAAACATGTTATTCATTATTTAACATATAATTCAACATAAATTTAACAAAAAACATAATTTAGTTGACTTTTTTTGCCAATTTTTTTCAAAATTTCTTAATTTTTATAAAGAAAAATTAAAAATAAAAACTTTATTCAGTTAGATTTATATTTCTAAGCATGTTTATCATAATTTAACATATAATTCAACATATATTTAACAAAAAACCATAACTTAGTTGACTTTTTTTGGCAATTTTTTTAAAAATTTCTTAAATTTTATAACGAAAAATTAAAAATAAAAACTTTATTCAGTTAAATTTATATTTCTAAACATGTTAATTATAATTTAACATATAAATCAACATATATTTAACAAAAACACATTATTTGAGTGAAATTTTAGTGACAATTTTTTTAAAAATTTCTTAATATTTATGAAGAAAAATTCAAAATAACGACTTTATTCAGTTAAATTTATATTTCGAAATATGTTGATCATAATTTAATATATAATTCCACATATATTTAACAAAAAAACATAATTTTGTTTACTTTTTTTGGCAATTTTTTTAAAAATTTCTTAAATTTTATAAAGAAGTATTAAAAATAACAACTTTATTCAGCAAAATTTATATTTCTAAACATGTTATTCATAATTTAACATATAATTCAACATATATTTACCAAAAAACCATAATTTAGTTGACTTTTTTTGCCAATTTTTTTAAAAATTTCTTAAATTTTATAAAGAAGTATTAAAAATAACAACTTTATACAGTTAAATTTATATTTCTTAACATGTTAATCATAAGTTAACATATAAATCAACATATATTTAACAAAAAAACATTATTTAGGTGAAATTTTTGTGAAATTTTTTTTACAAATTTCTTAAATTTTATAAAGAGAAATTCAAAATAAATACTTTATTCAGCTAAATTTATGTTTCTAAGCATGTTAATCATAATTTAACATATAATTCAACATATATTTAACAAAAAACCATAATTTAGTTGACTTTTTTTGGCAATTTTTTTAAAAAATTCTTAAATTTTATAACGAAAAATTAAAAATAACAACTTTATTCAGCTAAATTTATATTTCTAAACATGTTATTCATTATTTAACATATAATTCAACATAAGTTTAACAAAAAACATAATTTAGTTGACTTTTTTTGCCAATTTTTTTCAAAATTTCTTAATTTTTATAAAGAAAAATTAAAAATAAAAACTTTATTCAGTTAGATTTATATTTCTAAGCATGTTTATCATAATTTAACATATAATTCAACATATATTTAACAAAAAACCATAACTTAGTTGACTTTTTTTGGCAATTTTTTTAAAAATTTCTTAAATTTTATAACGAAAAATTAAAAATAAAAACTTTATTCAGTTAAATTTATATTTCTAAACATGTTAATTATAATTTAACATATAAATCAACATATATTTAACAAAAACACATTATTGGAGTGAAATTTTAGTGACAATTTTTTTAAAAATTTCTTAATATTTATGAAGAAATATTCAAAATAACGACTTTATTCAGTTAAATTTATATATCGAAACATGTTGATCATAATTTAATATATAATTCCATATATATTTAACAAAAAAACATAATTTTGTTTACTTTTTTTGGCAATTTTTTTAAAAATTTCTTTAATTTTATAAAGAAGTATTAAAAATAACAACTTTATTCAGCAAAATTTATATTTCTAAACATGTTATTCATAATTTAACATATAATTCAACATACATTTACCAAAAAACCATAATTTAGTTGACTTTTTTTGGCAATTTTTTTAAAAATTTCTTTAATTTTATAACGAAAAATTAAAAATTACAACTTTATTCATCTAAATTTATATTTCTAAATATGTTGATCATAATTTAATATATAATTCAACATATATTTAACAAAAAAAAATAGTTTAGTTGACTTTTTTTTGGCGATTTTTTTTGGCGATTTTTTTAAAAAAAATTTAAATTTTATAACGAAAAATTAAAAATAACAACTTTATTCAGCTAAATTTATATTTCTAAACATGTTTTTTATAATTTAACATATAATTCAACATAAATTTAACTAAAAACATAATTTAATTGACTTTTTTTGCCAATTTTTTTAAAAATTTCTTAATTTTTATAAAGAAAAATTAAAAATAAAAACTTTATTCAGTTAAATTTATATTTCTAAATATGTTAATCATAATTTAACATATAATTCCATATATATTTTACAAAAAACATAATTTAGTTGACATTTTTTGCCAATTTTTGTTAAAATTTCTTAAATTTTATAACGAAACTTTAAAAATTACAACTTTATTCAGCTAAATTTATATTTCTAAACATGTGAATTATAATTTAACATATAAATCACCATATATTTAACAAAAACACATTATTTGAATGAAATTTTAGTGACAATTTTTTTAAAAATTTCTTAATTTTTATGAAGAAAAATTCAAAATAACGACTTTATTCAGTTAAATTTATATTTCTAAATATGTTGATCATAATTTAATATATAATTCCACATATATTTAACAAAAAAACATAATTTTGTTTACTTTTTTTGTCAATTTTTTTAAAAAAATTTGAAATTTTATAAAGAAAAATAAAAAATAACAACTTTCTTAAGCCAAATTTATATTTCTAAACATGTCCATCATAATTTAACAAATAATAAAACATACATTTAACAAAAAACATAATTTAGTTTATTTTTTTTGCCAATTTTTTTAAAAATTTCTTAAATTTTATAAAGAAGTATTAAAAATAAAAACTTTATACAGTTAAATTTATATTTCTTAACATGTTAATCATAATTGAACATATAATTCAACATAAATTTAACAAAAAACATAATTTAGTTGACTTTTTTGCCAATTTTTTTAAAAATTTCTTAATTTTTATAAAGAAAAATTAAAAATAAAAACTTTATTCAGTTAAATTTATATTTCTAAATATGTTAATCATAATTTAACATATAATTCCACATATATTTAACAAAAAACAATAGTTTAGTTGACTTTTTTTGTCAATTTTTTTAAAAAAATTTGAAATTTTATAAAGAAAAATAAAAAATAACAACTTTCTTAAGCCAAATTTATATTTCTAAACATGTCCATCATAATTTAACAAATAATAAAACATACATTTAACAAAAAACATAATTGAGTTTATTTTTTTTGCCAATTTTTTTAAAAATTTCTTAAATTTTATAAAGAAGTATTAAAAATAAAAACTTTATACAGTTAAATTTATATTTCTTAACATGTTAATCATAATTGAACATATAATTCAACATAAATTTAACAAAAAACATAATTTAGTTGACTTTTTTGCCAATTTTTTTAAAAATTTCTTAATTTTTATAAAGAAAAATTAAAAATAAAAACTTTATTCAGTTAAATTTATATTTCTAAATATGTTAATCATAATTTAAGATATAATTCCACATATATTTAACAAAAAACATAATTTAGTTGACTTTTTTTGCCAATTTTTTTAAAAATTTCTTAATTTGTATAAAGAAAAATTAAAAATAAAAACTTTATTCAGTTAAATTTATATTTCTTAACATGTTTATCATAATTTAACATATAAATCAACATATATTTAACAAAAAACATAATTTTGTTGACTTTTTTTGGAATTTTTTTTTAAAAGTTTCTTACATCTTATAAAAAAAATAAAAATAAAAACTTTTTTCAGCTAAATTTATGTTTCTAAGCATGTTAATCATAATTTAACATATAATTCAACATATATTTAACAAAAAACCATAGTTTAGTTGACTTTTTTTGGCAATTTTTTTAAAAATTTCTTAAATTTTATAAAGAAAAATAAAAAATAACACCTTTCTTCAGCCAAATTTATATTTCTAAACATGTTCATCATAATTTAACAAATAATCGAACATACATTTAACAAAAAACATAATTTAGTTGATTTTTTTTGCCAATTTTTTTAAAAATTTCTTAAATTTTATAAAGAAGTATTAAAAATAACAACTTTATACAGTTAAATTTATATTTCTTAACATGTTAATCATAAGTTAACATATAAATCAACATATATTTAACAAAAAAACATTATTTAGGTGAAATTTTTGTGAAATTTTTTTTACAAATTTCTTAAATTTTATAAAGAGAAATTCAAAATAAATACTTTATTCAGCTAAATTTATGTTTCTAAGCATGTTAATCATAATTTAACATATAATTCAACATATATTTAACAAAAAACCATAATTTAGTTGACTTTTTTTGGCAATTTTTTAAAAAAATTCTTAAATTTTATAACGAAAAATTAAAAATAACAACTTTATTCAGCTAAATTTATATTTCTAAACATGTTATTCATTATTTAACATATAATTCAACATAAATTTAGCAAAAAACATAATTTAGTTGACTTTTTTTGCCAATTTTTTTCAAAATTTCTTAATTTTTATAAAGAAAAATTAAAAATAAAAACTTTATTCAGTTAGATTTATATTTCTAAGCATGTTTATCATAATTTAACATATAATTCAACATATATTTAACAAAAAACCATAACTTAGTTGACTTTTTTTGGCATTTTTTTAAAAATTTCTTAAATTTTATAACGAAAAATTAAAAATAAAAACTTTATTCAGTTAAATTTATATTTCTAAACATGTTAATTATAATTTAACATATAAATCAACATATATTTAACAAAAACACATTATTTGAGTGAAATTTTAGTGACAATTTTTTTAAAAATTTCTTAATATTTATGAAGAAAAATTCAAAATAACGACTTTATTCAGTTAAATTTATATTTCGAAATATGTTGATCATAATTTAATATATAATTCCACATATATTTAACAAAAAAACATAATTTTGTTTACTTTTTTTGGCAATTTTTTTAAAAATTTCTTAAATTTTATAAAGAAGTATTAAAAATAACAACTTTATTCAGCAAAATTTATATTTCTAAACATGTTATTCATAATTTAACATATAATTCAACATATATTTACCAAAAAACCATAATTTAGTTGACTTTTTTTGCCAATTTTTTTAAAAATTTCTTAAATTTTATAAAGAAGTATTAAAAATAACAACTTTATACAGTTAAATTTATATTTCTTAACATGTTAATCATAAGTTAACATATAAATCAACATATATTTAACAAAAAAACATTATTTAGGTGAAATTTTTGTGAAATTTTTTTTACAAATTTCTTAAATTTTATAAAGAGAAATTCAAAATAAATACTTTATTCAGCTAAATTTATGTTTCTAAGCATGTTAATCATAATTTAACATATAATTCAACATATATTTAACAAAAAACCATAATTTAGTTGACTTTTTTTGGCAATTTTTTTAAAAAATTCTTAAATTTTATAACGAAAAATTAAAAATAACAACTTTATTCAGCTAAATTTATATTTCTAAACATGTTATTCATTATTTAACATATAATTCAACATAAATTTAACAAAAAACATAATTTAGTTGACTTTTTTTGCCAATTTTTTTCAAAATTTCTTAATTTTTATAAAGAAAAATTAAAAATAAAAACTTTATTCAGTTAGATTTATATTTCTAAGCATGTTTATCATAATTTAACATATAATTCAACATATATTTAACAAAAAACCATAACTTAGTTGACTTTTTTTGGCAATTTTTTTAAAAATTTCTTAAATTTTATAACGAAAAATTAAAAATAAAAACTTTATTCAGTTAAATTTATATTTCTAAACATGTTAATTATAATTTAACATATAAATCAACATATATTTAACAAAAACACATTATTTGAGTGAAATTTTAGTGACAATTTTTTTAAAAATTTCTTAATATTTATGAAGAAAAATTCAAAATAACGACTTTATTCAGTTAAATTTATATATCGAAACATGTTGATCATAATTTAATATATAATTCCATATATATTTAACAAAAAAACATAATTTTGTTTACGTTTTTTGGCAATTTTTTTAAAAATTTCTTAAATTTTATAAAGAAGTATTAAAAATAACAACTTTATTCAGCAAAATTTATATTTCTAAACATGTTATTCATAATTTAACATATAATTCAACATACATTTACCAAAAAACCATAATTTAGTTGACTTTTTTTGGCAATTTTTTTAAAAATTTCTTTAATTTTATAACGAAAAATTAAAAATTACAACTTTATTCATCTAAATTTATATTTCTAAATATGTTGATCATAATTTAATATATAATTCAACATATATTTAACAAAAAACCATAGTTTAGTTGACTTTTTTTTGGCGATTTTTTTAAAAAAAATTTAAATTTTATAACGAAAAATTAAAAATAACAACTTTATTCAGCTAAATTTATATTTCTAAACATGTTTTTTATAATTTAACATATAATTCAACATAAATTTAACTAAAAACATAATTTAATTGACTTTTTTTGCCAATTTTTTTAAAAATTTCTTAATTTTTATAAAGAAAAATTAAAAATAAAAACTTTATTCAGTTAAATTTATATTTCTAAATATGTTAATCATAATTTAACATATAATTCCACATATATTTTACAAAAAACATAATTTAGTTGACATTTTTTGCCAATTTTTGTTAAAATTTCTTAAATTTTATAACGAAACTTTAAAAATTACAACTTTATTCAGCTAAATTTATATTTCTAAACATGTGAATTATAATTTAACATATAAATCACCATATATTTAACAAAAACACATTATTTGAATGAAATTTTAGTGACAATTTTTTTAAAAATTTCTTAATTTTTATGAAGAAAAATTCAAAATAACGACTTTATTCAGTTAAATTTATATTTCTAAATATGTTGATCATAATTTAATATATAATTCCACATATATTTAACAAAAAAACATAATTTTGTTTACTTTTTTTGGCAATTTTTTTAAAAATTTCTTAAATTTTATAAAGAAGTATTAAAAATAACAACTTTATTCAGCAAAATTTATATTTCTAAACATGTTATTCATAATTTAACATATAATTCAACATATATTTACCAAAAAACCATAATTTAGTTGACTTTTTTTGGCAATTTTTTTAAAAATTTCTTAAATTTAAAAACGAAAAATTTAAAATTACAACTTTATTCATCTAAATTTATATTTCTAAATATGTTGATCATAATTTAATATATAATTCAACATATATTTAACAAAAAACCATAGTTTAGTTGACTTTTTTTTGGCGATTTTTTTAAAAAAAAATTAAATTTTATAACTAAAAATTAGAAATAACAACTTTATTCAGCTAAATTTATATTTCTAAACATGTTATTTATAATTTAACATATAATTCAACATAAATTTAACTAAAACCATAACTTAGTTGAATTTTTTTGGCAATTTTTTTAAAAATTTCTTAAATTTTATAACGAAAAATTTAAAATAACAACTTTATTCAGCTAAATTTATATTTTTAAACATGTTATTCATAATTTAACATATAATTCAACATAAATTTAGCAAAAAACATAATTTAGTTGACTTTTTTTGCCAATTTTTTTAAAAATTTCTTAATTTTTATAAAGAAAAATTAAAAATAAAAACTTTATTCAGTTAAATTTATATTTCTAAACATGTTAATTATAATTTAACATATAAATTACCATATATTTAACAAAAACACATTATTTGAATGAAATTTTAGTGACAATTTTTTTAAAAAGTTCTTAATTTTTATGAAGAAAAATTCAAAATAACGACTTTATTCAGTTAAATTTATATTTCTAAATATGTAGATCATAATTTAATATATAATTCCACATATATTTAACAAAAAAACATAATTTTGTTTACTTTTTTTTGCAATTTTTTTAAAAATTTCTTAAATTTTATAAAGAAGTATTAAAAATAACAACTTTATTCAGCAAAATTTATATTTCTAAACATGTTATTCATAATTTAACATATAATTCAACATAAATTTAACAAAAAACATAATTTAGTTGACTTTTTTTGGAATTTTTTTAAAAAATTTCTTAAATTTTATAACGAAGAATTAAAAATAACAACTTTATTCAGCTAAATTTATATTTCTAAACATGTTCATCATAATTTAACAAATAATAAAACATACATTTAACAAAAAACATAATTTAGTTGACTTTTTTTGCCAATTTTTTTAAAAATTTCTTAATTTTTATAAAGAAAAATTAAAAATAAAAACTTTATTCAGTTAAATTTATATTTCTAAACATGTTAGTCATAATTTAACATATAAATCAATATATATTTAACAAAAAAAAATAATTTTGTTGACTTTTTTTGTTCTAAATTTCTTAATTTTTATAAAGAAAAATTAAAAATAAAAACTTTATTCAGATAAATTTATATTTCTTAACATGTTAATCATAATTTGACATATAAATCAACATATATTTAACAAAAAAACATTATTTAGGTGAAATTTTTGTGGCAATTTTTTTGAAAATTTCTTAAATTTTATAAAGAAAAATTCAAAGTAAATACTTTATTCAGCTAAATTTATGTTTCTTAGCATGTGAGTCATAATTTAACATATAATTCAACATATATTTAACAAAAAACCATAATTTAGTTGACTTTTTTTGGCAATTTTTTTAGAATTTCTTAAATTTTATAACGAAAAATTAAAAATAACAACTTTATTCAGCTAAATTTATATTTCTAAACATGTTCATCATAATTTAACAAATAATAAAACATACATTTAACAAAAAACATAATTTAGTTGATTTTTTTGCCAATTTTTTTAAAAATTTCTTAAATTTTATAAAAAAAATTAAAAATAACAACTTTAGACAGCTAAATTTATGTTTCTAAACATATTAATCAAGATATAATAACACATACATTTAACAAAAAACATTATTTTGTTGACTTTTTTTGGAATTTTTTTTAAAAGTTTCTTACATTTTATAAAAAAAAATAATAAAAACTTTTTTCAGCTGAATTTATGTTTCTAAGCATGTTAGTCATAATTTAACATATAATTCAACATATATTTTACAAAAAACCAAAGTTTAGTTGACTTTTTTTGGCAATTTTTTTTAAAAATTTCTTAAATTTTATAACTAAAAATTAAAAATAACAATTTTATTCACCTAAATTTATATTTCTAAACATGTTGATCATAATTTAACAAATAATAAAACATATATTTAACAAAAAAACATAATTTTGTTGACTTTTTTTGGAATTTTTTTTAAAAGTTTCTTACATTTTATAAAAAAATAAATAAAGCTAAATTTATGTTTCTAAACATGCTAATCATAATTTCACATATAATTCAACATATATTTAACAAAAAACTATATTTACTTGACTTTTTTGTGACAATTTTTTTAAAAAATTCTTAATTTTTATAACGAAAAATTCAAAATAACGACTTTATTCAGCTAAATTTATGTTTGTAAACATGTTAACCATAATTTAACATATAAATCAACATATATTTAACAAAAAAACTTTCTTATATTTTTCTCATTAAAAATTTCTTATATTTTATAAAAAAATAAATAAAAATAAAAACTCTTTCCAGCTAAATTTATATTTCTAAACATGTTCATCATAATTGAACAAATAATAAAACATACATTTAACAAAAAACATAATTTAGTTGACTTTTTTGCCAATTTTTTTAAAAATTTCTTAATTTTTATAAAGAAAAATTAAAAATAAAAACTTTATTCAGTTAAATTTATATTTCTAAACATGTTAGTCATAATTTAACATATAAATCAACATATATTTAACAAAAAAAACATAATTTTGTTGACTTTTTTTGCCAATTTTTTTACAAATTTCTTAATTTTTATAACGAAAAATTAAAAATAAAAACTTTATTCAGTTAAATTTATATTTCTTAACATGTTTATCATAATTTAACATATAAATCAACATATATTTAACAAAAAAACATTATTTAGGTGAAATTTTTGTGACAATTTTTTTTAAAATTTCTTAAATTTTATAAAGAAAAATTAAAAATAACAACTTTATTCAGCTAAATTTATATTTCTAAACATGTTCATCATAATTTAACAAATAATAAAACATACATTTAACAAAAAACATAATTTAGTTGATTTTGTTGCCCATTTTTTTAAAAATTTCTTAAATTTTATAAAGAAAAATTAAAAATAACAACTTTAGACAGCTAAACTTATGTCTCTAAACATATTAATCAAGATATAATAAAACATACATTTAACAAAAAACATAATTTTGTTGACTTTTTTTGGAATTTTTCTTTAAAAATTTCTTACATTTTATAAAAAAAAATAATAAAAACTTTTTTCAGCTGAATTTATGTTTCTAATCATGTAAGTCATAATTTAACATATAATTCAACATATATTTTACAAAAAACCAAAGTTTAGTTGACTTTTTTTTGCAATTTTTTTAAAAATTTCTTAAATTTTATAAAGAAAAATTAAAAATAACAATTTTATTCACCTAAATTTATATATCTAAACATGTTGATCATAATTTAACAAATAATAAAACATATATTTAACAAAAAAACATAATTTTGTTGACTTTTTTTGGAATTTTTTTAAAAATTTCTTATATTTTATAAAAAAATAAATAAAAATAAAAACTTTTTCAAGCTATATTTATATTTCTAAACATGTTATTCATAACTGAAGAAATAATAAAACACACATTTAACAAAAAACATAATTTAGTTGACTTTTTATGCCAATTTTTTTAAAAATTTCTTAATTTTTATAAAGAAACATTAAAAATAAAAACTTTATTCAGTTAAATTTATATTTCTAAACATGTTAATCATAATTTAACATATAAATCAACATATATTTAACAAAAAAACATAATTTTGTTGACTTTTTTTGCCAATTTTTTAATAAAACATTTCTTAATTTTTATAAAGAAAAATTAAAAATAAAAACTTTATTCAGTTAAATTTATATTTCTTAACATGTTAATCATAATTTAACATACAAATCAACATATATTTAACAAAAAAACATTATTTAGGTGAAATTTTTGTGACAATTTTTTTGAAAATTTCTTAAATTTTATAAAGAAAAATTCAAAGTAAATACTTTATTCAGCTAAATTTATGTTTCTAAGCATGTGAGTCATAATTTAACATATAATTCAACATATATTTAACAAAAAACCATAATTTAGTTGACTTTTTTTGGCAATTTTTTTAAAAATTTCTTAAATTTTATAAAGAGAAATTAAAAATAACAATTTTATTCTCCTAAATTTATATTTCTAAACATGTTGATCATAATTTAACAAAAAATAAAACATATATATAACAAAAAAACATAATTTTGTTGACTTTTTTTGGAATTTTTATTAAAAGTTTCTTACATTTTATAAAAAAATAAATAAAGCTAAATTTATGTTTCTAAACATGCTAATCATAATTTCACATATAATTCAACATATATTTAACAAAAAACTATATTTACTTGACTTTTTTGTGACAATTTTTTTAAAAAATTTCTAAATTTTTATAACGAAAAATTCAAAATAACGACTTTATTCAGCTAAATTTATGTTTTTAAACATGTTAATCATAATTTAACATATAAATTAACATATATTTAACAAAAAAACATAATTTTGTTGACTTTTTTTGGAATTTTTTTTAAAATTTCTTATATTTTATAAAAAAATAAATAAAAATAAAAACTTTTTCCAGCTAAATTTATATTTCTAAACATGTTCATCATAATTGAACAAATAATAAAACATACATTTAACAAAAAACATAATTTAGTTGACTTTTTTTGCCAATTTTTTTAAAAATATCTTAAATTTTATAAAGAAGAATTAAAAATAACAACTTTATACAGCTAAATTTATGTTCCTAAACATATTAATCATAATTTAATATATAATTCACCATAAATTTAACAAAAAACATAATTTTTTGACTTTTTTTGGAATTTTTTTTAAAAGTTTCTTACATTTTATAAAAAAATAAATAAAGCTAAATTTATGTTTCTAAACATGCTAATCATAATTTTACATATAATTCAACATATATTTAACAAAAAACTATATTTACTAGACTTTTTTGTGACAATTTTTTTAAAAAATTCTTAATTTTTATACCGAAAAAATCAAAATAACGACTTTATTCAGCTAAATTTTTATTTGTAATCATGTTAATCATAATTTAACATATAAATCCACATATATTTAACAAAAAAACATAATTTTGGTGACTTTTTTTGCCAATTTTTTTAAAAATTTCTGACATTTTATAAAAAAATAAATAAAAATAAAAACTTTTTTCAGCTAAATTTATATTTCTAAACATGTTTATCATAATTTAACAAATAATAACACATACATTTAACAAAAAACATAATATAGTTGATTTTTTTTGCCAATTTTTTTAAAAATTTCTTAAATTTTATAAAGAAGAATTAAAAATAACAACTTTATACAGCTAAATTTATGTTCCTAAACATATTAATCATAATTTAATATATAATTCACCATAAATTTAACAAAAAACATAATTTAGTTGATTTTTTTTGCCAATTTTTTTAAAAATTTCTTACATTTTAAAAAAAAATAAATAAAAATAAAAACTTTTTTCAGCTAAATTTATGTTTCTAAACATGTTAATCATAATTTTACATATAATTCAACATATATTAACCAAAAAAACATTTTAAAAATTTCTTAAATTTTATAAAGAAAAATTCAAAATAAAAACTTTATTCAGTTAAATTTATGTTTCTTTTGTTAATCATAATGTAACATATAATTCAACATATATTTAACAAAAAACCATAATTTAGTTGACTTTTTTTAGCAATTTTTTTAAAAATTTCTTAAATTTTATAACGAAAAATTAAAAATGACAACTTTATTCAGCTAAATTTATATTTCTTAACATGTTAATCATTATTTAACATATAATTCAACATAAATTTAACAAAAAACATAATTTATTTGACTTTTTTTGCCAATTTTTTTAAAAATTTCTTAATTTTTATAAAGAAAAATTAAAAATAAAAACTTTATTCAGTTAAATTTATAATTCTTAACATGTTAATAATAATTTAACATATAAATCAACATATATTTAACAAAAAAACATTATTTAGGTGAAATTTTTGTCACAATTTTTTTGAAAATTTCTTAAATTTTATAAAGAAAAATTCAAAGTATTCAGCTAAATTTATGTTTCTAAGCATATTATTCATAATTTAATATATAATTTAACATAAATTTAACAAAAACATAATTTAGTTGACTTTTTTTGCCAATTTTTTTTAAAAATTTCTTACATTTTATAAAAAATAAATAAAAATAAAAACTTTTTTCAGCTAAATTTATATTTCTAAACATGTTAGTCATAATTTTACATATAGTTCAACATATTTAACCAAAAAAAAACATAATTTAGTTGACTTTTTTTGCCAATTTTTTTAAAAAAATTTTAAGTTTTATAAAGAAAAATTCAAAATAAATACTTTATTCAGTTAAATTTATGTCTCTTCTGTTAATCATAATTTAACATATATTTAGCAAAAAACAATAATTTAGTTGACTTTTTTTGGCAATTTTTTTAAAAATTTCTTCAATTTTATAACGAAAAATTAATAATAACAAGTTTATTGAGCTAAATTTATATTTCTAAACATGTTAATCATAATTTAACATATAATTCAACATAAATTTAGCAAAAAACATAATTTAGTTGACTTTTTTGGCAATTTTTTTAAAAATTTCTTAATTTGTATATAAAGAAAAATTAAAAATAACAACTTTATTCAGCTAAATTTATATTTCTTAACTTTGTTAAACATAATTTAACATATAAATCAACATACATTTAACAAAAAAACATTATTTAGTTGAAATTTTTGTGACCATTTTTTTAGAAATTTCTTAAATTTTATAAAGAAAAATTCAAAATAAATACTTTATTCAGCTAAATTTATGTTTCTAAGCACGTTAATCATAATTTAACATATAATTCAATATATATTTAACAAAAAACCATAATTTAGTTGACTTTTTTTGGCAATTTTTTAAAAATTTCCTAAATTTTATAACGAAAAATTAAAAATAACAACTTTATTCAGCTAATTCTATATTTCTAAACATGTTATTCATAATTTAACATATAATTCAACAAAAATTTAACAAAAAACATAATCTAGTTGACTTTTTTTGCCAATTTTTTTAAAAATTTCTTACATTTTATAAAAAAATAAATAAAAATAAAAACTTTTTTCAGCTAAATTTATGTTTCTAAACACGTTAATCATAATTTTACATATAATTGAACATATATTAATCAAAAAAAACATAATTTAGTTGACTTTTTTTGCCAATTTTTTAAAAATTTCTTAAATTTTATAAAGAAAAATTCAAAATAAATACTTTATTCAGTTAAATTTATTTTTCTTCTGTGAATCATAATTTAACATATAATTCAACATATATTTAACAAAAACCATAATTTAGTTGACTTTTTTTGGCAATTTTTTAAAAATTTCTTAAATTTTATAACGAAAAATTAAAAATAACAACTTTATTCAGCTAAATTTATATTTCTAAACATGGTAAACATAATTTAACATATAATTCCACATATATTTAACAAAAAACATAATTTAGTTGACTTTTTTGCCAATTTTTTTAAAAATTTCTTAATTTGTATAAAGTAAAATTAAAAATAAAAACTTTGTTCAGTTAAATTTATATTTCTTAACATGTTAATCATAATTTAACATATAAATCAACATATATTTAACAAAAAAACATTATTTAGGTGAAATTTTTGTGCCAATTTTTTTAAAAATTCCTTAAATTTTAAATAGAAAAATTTAAAATAAATACTTTATTCAGCTAAATTTATGTTTCTAAGCATGTTAATCATAATTTAACATATAATTAAACATATATTTAACAAAAAACCATAATTTAGTTGACTTTTTTTGCCAATTTTTTTAAAAATTACTTAATTTTCATAAAGAAAATTAAAAATTAAAACTTTATTCAGTTAAATTTATATTTCTTAATATGTTAATCATAATTTAATATATAATTCCACATATATTTAACAAAAAAACATAATTTTGTTTACTTTCTTTGGCAATTTTTTTAAAAATTTCTTAAATTTTATAACGAAAAATTAAAAATAACAACTTTATTCAGCTAAATTTATATTTCTAAACATGTTATTCATAATTTAACATACAATTCAACATAAATTTAACAAAAAACATAATTTGGTTGACTTTTTTTGCAAATTTTTTTAAAAATTTCTTAATTTTTATAAAGAAAAATTAAAAAAAAAACTTTATTCAGTTAAATTTATATTTCTAAATATGTTAATCATAATTTAACATACTATTCCACATATATTTAACAAAAAAACATAATTTTGTTTACTTTTTTTAGCAATTTTTTAAAAAATTTCTTAAATTTTATAACGAAAAATTAAAAATAACAACTTTATTCAGCTAAATTTATATTTCTAAACATGTTGATCATAATTTAACATATAATTCAACATAAATTTAACAAAAAACATAATTTAGTTGACTTTTTTTGCCAATTTTTTTAAAAATTTCTTAATTTTTATAAAGAAAAATTAAAAATAACAACTTTATTCAGCTCAATTTATATTTCTGAACATGTTATTCATAATTTAACATATAATTCAACATAAATTTAACTAAAAACATAATTTAGTTGACTTTTTTTGCCAATTTTTTTAAAAATTTCTTAATTTTTATAAAGAAAAATTAAAAATAAACACTTTATTCAGTTAAATTTATATTTCTAAATATGTTAATCATAATTTAACATATAATTCCACATATATTTAACAAAAAACATAATTTTGTTGACTTTTTTTGGAATTTTTTTTAAAACTTTCTTACATTTTATAAAAAAAAATAAAAATAAAAACTTTTTTCAGCTAAATTTATGTTTTAAAGAATGTTAATTATAATTTAACATATAATTCAAGATATATTTAACAAAAAACCATAATTTAGTTGACTTTTTGTGGCAATTTTTTTAAAAATTGCTTAAATTTTATAACGAAAAATTAAAAATAACAACTTTATTCAGCTAAATTTATATTGCTAAACATGTTATTCATAATTTAACATATAATTCAACTTAAATTTAACAAAAAACATAATTTAGTTGATTTTTTTGCCATTTTTTTAAAAAATTTCTTAAATTTTATAAAGAAGTATTAAAAATAACAACTTTATACAGTTAAATTTATATTTCTTAACATGTTAATCATAATTTAACATATAAATCAACATATATTTAACAAAAAACATTATTTAGGTGAAATTTTTGTGACAATTTTTTTAAAAATTTCTTAAATTTTAAAAAGAAAAATTCAAAATAAATACTTTATTGAGCAAAATTTATGTTTCTAAGCATGTTAATCATAATTTAACATATAATTCAACATATATTTAACAAAAAACCATAATTTAGTTGACTTTTTTTGGCAATTTTTTTAAAAATTGCTTAAATTTTATAACGAAAAATTAAAAATAACAACTTTATTCAGCTAAATTTATATTTCTAAACATGTTATTCATAATTTAACATATAATTCAACATAAATTTAACAAAAAACATAATTTAGTTGACTTTTTTGCCTATTTTTTTTTAAATTTCTTAATTTTTATAAAGAAAAATTAAAAATAAAAACTTTATTCAGTTAAATTTATATTTCTAAACATGTTAATTATCATTTAACATATAAATCAACATATATTTAACAAAAACACATTATTTGAGTGAAATTTTAGTGACAATTTTTTTAAAAATTTCTTAATTTTTATGAAGAAAAATTCAAAATAACGACTTTATTCAGTTAAATTTATATTTCTAAATATGTTGATCATAATTTAATATGTAATTCCACATATATTTAACAAAAAAACATAATTTTGTTTAATTTTTTTTGGCAATTTTTTTAAAAATTTCTTAAATTTTATAAAGAAGTATTAAAAATAACAACTTTATTCAGCAAAATTTATATTTCTAAACATGTTTTTCATAATTTAACATATAATTCAACATAAATTTTACAAAAAACATAATTTAGTTGACTTTTTTTGGCAATTTTTTTAAAAATTTCTTAAATTTTATAACGAAGAATTAAAAATAACAACTTTATTCAGCTAAATTTATATTTCTAAACATGTTATTCATAATTTAACATATAATTCAACATAAATTTAACAAAAAACATAATTTAGTTGACTTTTTTTGGCAATTTTTTTAAAAATTTCTTAATTTGTATAAAAAAAAATTAAAAATAAAAACTTTATTCAGTTAAATTTATTTTTCTTAACATGTTAATCATAATTTAACATATAAATCAACATATATTTAACAAAAAAACATTATTTAGGTGAAATTTTTGTGACAATTTTTTTGAAAATTTCTTAAATTTTATAAAGAAAAATTCAAAATAAATACTTTATTCAGCTAAATTTATGTTTCTAAGCATGTTAATCATAATTTAACATTTAATTCAAGATATATTTAACAAAAAACCATAATTTAGTTGACTTTTTTGGCCATTTTTTTTAAAAATTTCTTAATTTTCATAAAGAAAAATTGAAAATAAAAACTTTATTCAGTTAAATTTATGTTTCTTAATATGTTAATCATAATTTAACATATAATTCAACATAAATTTTACAAAAAACATAATTTAGTTGACTTTTTTTGGCAATTTTTTTAAAAATTTCTTAAATTTTATAACGAAGAATTAAAAATAACAACTTTATTCAGCTAAATTTATATTTCTAAACATGTTATTCATAATTTAACATATAAATCAACATATATTTAACAAAAAAACATTATTTAGGTGAAATTTTTGTGACAATTTCTTTAAAAATTACTTAAATTTTATAAAGAAAAATTCAAAATAAATATTTTATTCAGCTAAATTTATATTTCTAAGCATGTTAATCATAATTTAACATTTAATTCAAGATATATTTAACAAAAAACCATAATTTAGTTGCCTTTTTTTGCCATTTTTTTTTTAAATTTCTTAAATTTCATAAAGAAAAATTAAAAATAAAAACTTTATTCAGTTAAATTTATGTTTCTTAATATGTTAATCATAATTTAACATATAATTCAACATATATTTAACAAAAAACCTTAATTTAGTTGACTTTTTTTGGCAATTTTTTTAAAATTTCTTAAATTTTATAACGAAAACTTAAAAATAACAACTTTATTCAGCTAAATTTATATTTGTAAACATGTTATTTATAATTTAACATATATTTCAACAAAAATTTAACAAAAAACATAATTTAGTTGACTTTTTTTGCAAATTTTTTTAAAAATTTCTTAATTTTTATAAAGAAAAATTAAAAATAAAAACATTATTCAGTTAAATTTATGTTTCTTAGCATGTTAATTATAATTTAACATATAATTCAACATATATTTAACAAGAAACCATAATTTAGTTGACTTTTTTTGGCAATTTTTTTAAAAATTTCTTAAATTTTATAACGAAAAATTAAAAATTACAACTTTATTCAGCTAATTTTATATTTCTAAACATGTTATTCATAATTTAACATATAATTCAACAAAAATTTAACAAAAAACATAATTTAGTTGACTTTTTTTGCCAATTTTATTATAAATTTCTTACATTTTATAAAAAGATAAATAAAAATAAAAACTTTTTTCAGCTAAATTTATGTTTCTAAACATGTTTATCATAATTTTACACATAATTCAACATATATTAACCAAAAAAAACATAATTTAGTTGACTTTTTTTGCTAATTTTTTTAAAAATTTCTTAAATATTATAAAGAAAAATTCAAAATAAATACTTTATTCAGTTAAATTTATGTTTCTTCTGTGAATCATAATTTAACATATAATTCAACATATATTTAACAAAAAACCATAATTTAGTTTACTTTTCTTGGCAATTTTTTTAAAAATTTCTTAAATTTTATAAAGAAAAATTCAAAATAAATACTTTATTCAGCTAAATTTATGTTTCTAAGCATGTTAATCATAATTTAACATATAATTCAACATAAATTTAACAAAAAACATAATTTAGTTGACTTTTTTGCCAATTTTTTTTAAAAATTTCTTAATTTTTATAAAGAAAAATTAAAAATAAAAACTTTATTCAGTTAAATTTATATTTCTAAGCATGTTTGTCATAATTTAACATATAATTCAACATATATTTAACAAAAAACCATAATTTAGTTGACTTTTTTTGGCAATTTTTTTAAAAATTTCTTAAATTTTATAACGAAAAATTAAAAATAACAACTTTATTCAGCTAAATTTATATTTCTAAACATGTTATTCATAATTTAACATATAATTCAACATAAATTTAACAAAAAACATAATTTAGTTGACTTTTTTTGCCAATTTTATTAAAAAATTCTTAATTTTTATAAAGAAAAATTAAAAATAAAAATTTTATTCAGTTAAATTTATATTTCTAAACATGTTAGTTATAATTTAACAAATAAATCAACATATATTTAACAAAAACACATTATTTGAGTGAAATTTTAGTGACAATTTTTTTAAAAATTTCTTAATTTTTATGAAGAAAAATTCAAAATAACGACTTTATTCAGTTAAATTTATATTTCTAAATATGTTGATCATAATTTAATATATAATTCCATATATATTTAACAAAAAACATAATTTTGTTTACTTTTTTTGGCAATTTTTTTAAAAATTTCTTAACGTTTATAAAGAAGTATTAAAAATAACAACTTTATTCAGCAAAATTTATATTTCTAAACATGTTATTCATAATTTAACATATAATTCAAATAAATTTTACAAAAAACATAATTTAGTTGACTTTTTTTGCCAATTTTTTTAAAAATTTCTTAAATTTTATAACGAAGAATTAAAAATAATAAATTTATTCATCTAAATTTATATTTATTTATTCAGCTAAATTTATGTTTCTAAGCATGTTAATCATAATTTAACATATAATTCAACATAAATTTAACAAAAAACATAATTTAGTTGACTTTTTTGCCAATTTTTTTTAAAAATTTCTTAATTTTTATAAAGAAAAATTAAAAATAAAAACTTTATTCAGTTAAATTTATATTTCTAAGCATGTTTATCATAATTTAACATATAATTCAACATATATTTAACAAAAAACCATAATTTAGTTGACTTTTTTTGGCAATTTTTTTAAAAATTTCTTAAATTTTATAACGAAAAATTAAAAATAACAACTTTATTCAGCTAAATTTATATTTCTAAACATGTTATTCATAATTTAACATATAATTCAACATAAATTTAACAAAAAACATAATTTAGTTGACTTTTTTTGCCAATTTTATTAAAAAATTCTTAATTTTTATAAAGAAAAATTAAAAATAAAAATTTTATTCAGTTAAATTTATATTTCTAAACATGTTAGTTATAATTTAACATATAAATCAACATATATTTAACAAAAACACATTATTTGAGTGAAATTTTAGTGACAATTTTTTTAAAAATTTCTTAATTTTTATGAAGAAAAATTCAAAATAACGACTTTATTCAGTTAAATTTATATTTCTAAATATGTTGATCATAATTTAATATATAATTCCACATATATTTAACAAAAAACATAATTTTGTTTACTTTTTTTGGCAATTTTTTTAAAAATTTCTTAACGTTTATAAAGAAGTATTAAAAATTACAACTTTATTCAGCAAAATTTATATTCCTAAACATGTTATTCATAATTTAACATATAATTCAAATAAATTTTACAAAAAACATAATTTAGTTGACTTTTTTTGCCAATTTTTTTAAAAATTTCTTAAATTTTATAACGAAGAATTAAAAATAATAAATTTATTCAGCTAAATTTATATTTCTAAACATGTTATTCATAATTCAACATATAATTCAACATAAATTTAACAAAAAATATAATTTAGTTGACTTTTTTTGGCAATTTTTTTAAAAATTTCTTAATTTGTATAAAGAAAAATTAAAAATAAAAACTTTATTCAGTTAAATTTATATTTCTTAACATGTTAATCATAATTTAACATATAAATCAACATAAATTTAACAAAAAAACATTATTTAGGTGAAATTTTTGTGACAATTTTTTTAAAAATTTCTTAAATTTTATAAAGAAAAATTCGAAATAAATACTTTATTCAGCTAAATTTATGTTTCTAAGCATGTTAATCATAATTTAACATATAATTCAAGATATATTTAACAAAAAACCATAATTTAGTTGACTTTTTTTGCCAATTTTTTTAAAAATTTCTTAAATTTTATAACGAAAAATTAAAAATAACAACTTTATTCAGCTAAATTTATATTTCTAAACATGTTATTCATAATTTAACATATAATTCAACATAAATTTAACAAAAAAAATAATTTAGTTGACTTTTTTTGCCAATTTTTTTAAAAATTTCTTAATTTTTATAAAGAAAAATTAAAAATAAAAACTTTATTCAGTTAAATTTATATTTCTAAACATGTTAATTATAATTTAACATATAAATCAACATATATTTAACAAAAACACATTATTTGAGTGAAATTTTAGTGAAATTTTTTTTAAAAATTTCTTAATTTTTATGAAGAAAAATTCAAAATAACGACTTTATTCAGTTAAATTTATATTTCTAAATATGTTGATCATAATTCAATATAAAATTCCACATATATTTAACAAAAAAACATAATTTTGTTTACTTTTTTTGGCAATTTTTTTAAAAATTTCTTATATTTTATAAAGAAAAATAAAAAATAAAAACTTTATTCAGTTAAATTTATATTTCTAAACATGTTAATTATAATTTAACATATAATTCAACATAAATTTAACAAAAAACATAATTTAGTTGACTTTTTTTGCCAATTTTTTTAAAAATTTCTTAATTTTTATAAAGAAAAATTTAAAATAACAACTTTATTCAGCAAAATTTATATTTCTAAATATGTTGATCATAATTTAATATATAATTCTACAAATATTTAACAAAAAAACATAATTTTGTTTACTTTTTTTGGCAATACTTTTAAAAATTTCTTAATTTGTATAAAGAAAAATTAAATATAAAAACTTTATTCAGTTAAATTTATGTTTCTTAATATGTTAATCATAATTTAACATATAATTCCACATATATTTAACAAAAACACATTATTTAGTTGACTTTTTTTGCCAATTTTTTTAAAAATTTCTTAATTTTTATAAAGAAAAATTAAAAATAAAAACTTTATTCAGTTAAATTTATATTTCTAAATGTGTTAATCATAATTTAACATATAATTCAACATATATTTAACAAAAAACCATAATTTAGTTGACTTTTTTTGCCAATTTTTTTTAAAAATTTCTTAATTTTCATAAAGCAAAATTAAAAATAAAAACTTTATTCATTTAAATTTATATTTCTTAATATGTTAATTATAATTTAATATATAATTCCACATATATTTAACAAAAAAACATAATTTTGTTTACTTTTTTTGGCAATTTTTTTTAAATTTCTTAAATTTTGTAACGAAAAATAAAAAATAACAACTTTGTTCAGCTAAATTTATATTTCTAAACATGTTATTCATAATTTAACATATAATTCAACATAAATTTAACAAAAAACATAATTTAGTTGACTTTTTTTGCAAATTTTTTTAAAAATTTCTTAATTTTTATAAAGAAAAATTAAAAATAAAAACTTTATTCAGTTAAATTTATATTTCTAAATATATTAATCATTATTTAACATATAATTCCACATATATTTAACAAAAAAACATAATTTAGTTTACTTTTTTTAGCAATTTTTTTAAAAATTTCTTAAATTTTATAACGAAAAATTAAAAATAACTACTTTATTCAGCTAAATTTATATTTCTAAACATGTTATTCATAATTTAACATATAATTCAACATAAATTTAACAAAAAAACATAATTTAGTTGACTTTTTTTGCCAATTTTTTTAAAAATTTCTTAATTTTCATAAAGAAAAATTAAAAATAAAAACTTGATTCAGTTAAATTTATATTTCTTAATATGTTAATCATAATTTAACATAAAAATCAACATATATTTAACAAAAAAACGTTATTTAGGTGAAATTTTTTTAAAATTTTTTTAAAAATTTCTTAAATTATATAAAGAAAAATTCAAAATAAATATTTCATTCAGCTAAATTTATATTTCTAAACATGTTATTCATAATTTAACATATAATTCAACATAAATTTAACAAAAAAACATAATTTAGTTGACTTTTTTTGCAAATTTTTTTAAAAATTTAATAATTTTTATAAAGAAAAATTAAAAATAAAAACTTTATTCAGTTAAATTTATATTTCTAAATATGTTAATCATAATTTAACATATAATTCCACATATATTTAACAAAAAAACATAATTTAGTTTACTTTTTTAAGCAATTTTTTTAAAAATTTCTTAAATTTTATAACGAAAAATTAAAAATAGCTATTTTATTCAGCTAAATTTATATTTCTAAACATGTTATTCATAATTTAACATAATAATTCAACATAAATTTAACAAAAAACATAATTTAGTTGACTTTTTTTGCCAATTTTTTTAAAAATTTCTTAATTTTCATAAAGAAAAATTAAAAATAAAAACTTTATTCATTTAAATTTATATTTCTTAATATGTTAATCATAATTTAATATATAATTCCACATATATTTAACAAAACAACATAATTTAGTTGACTTTTTTTGCCAATTTTTTTAAAAATTTCTTAAATTTTATAAAGAAAAATTAAAAATAAAAACTTTATTCAGTTAAATTTATATTTCTTAACATGTTAATCATAATTTAACATATAAACCAACATATATTTAACAAAAAAATGTTATTTAGATGAAATTTTGTTACAATTTTTTTAAAAATTTCTTAAATTTTATAAAGAAAAATTCAAAATAAATAATTTATTCAGCTAAATTTATATTTCTAAGCATGTTAATCATAATTTAACATATAATTCAACATATATTTAACAAAAAACCATAATTTAGTTGACTTTTTTTGCCAATTTTTTTAAAAATTTTTTAATTTTCATAAAGAAAAATTAAAAATAAAAACTTTATTCATTTAAATTTATATTTCTTAATATGTTAATCATAATTTAATATATAATTCCACATATATTTAACAAAAAAACATAATTTTGTATACTTTTTTTGGCAATTTTTTAAAAATTTCTTAAATTTTGTAACGAAAAATAAAAAATAACAACTTTGTTCAGCTAAATTTATATTTCTAAACATGTTATTCATAATTTAACATATAATTCAACATAAATTTAACAAAAAACATAATTTAGTTGACTTTTTTTGCAAATTTTTTTAAAAATTTCTTAATTTTTATAAAGAAAAATTAAAAATAAAAAATTCATTCAGTTAAATTTATATTTCTAAATATGTTAATCATAATTTAACATATAATTCCACATATATTTAACAAAAAACATAATTTAGTTTACTTTTTTTACCAATTTTTTTAAAAATTTCTTAAATTTTATAAAGAAAAATTAAAAATAAAAACTTCATTCAGCTAAATTTATATTTCTAAACATGTTATTCATAATTTAACATATAAATCAACATATATTTAACAAAAAAACGTTATTTAGGTGAAATTTTGTTACAATTTTTTTAAAAATTTCTTAAATTTTATAAAGAAAAATTCAAAATAAATACTTTATTCAGCTAAATTTATATTTCTAAGCATGTTTATCATAATTTAACATATAATGCAACATATATTTAACAAAAAACCATAATTTAGTTGACTTTTTTTGCCAATTTTTTTAAAAATTTCTTAATTTTCATAAAGAAAAATTAAAAATAAAAACTTTATTCATTTAAATTTATATTTCTTAATATGTTAATCATAATTTAAAATATAATTCCACATATATTTAACAAAAAAACATAATTTTGTATACTTTTTTTGGCAATTTTTTAAAAATTTCTTAAATTTTGTAACGAAAAATAAAAAATAACAACTTTGTTCAGCTAAATTTATATTTCTAAACATGTTATTCATAATTTAACATATAATTCAACATAAATTTAACAAAAAACATAATTTAGTTGACTTTTTTTGCAAATTTTTTTAAAAATTTCTTAATTTTTATAAAGAAAAATTAAAAATAAAAACTTTATTCAGTTAAATTTATATTTCTAAATATGTTAATCATAATTTAATATATAATTCCACATATATTTAACAAAAAAACATAATTTTGTTTACTTTTTTTGGCAATTTTTTAAAAATTTCTTAAATTTTGTAACGAAAAATAAAAAATAACAACTTTGTTCAGCTAAATTTATATTTCTAAACATGTTATTCATAATTTAACATATAATTCAACATAAATTTAACAAAAAACATAATTTAGTTGACTTTTTTTGCAAATTTTTTTAAAAATTTCTTAATTTTTATAAAGAAAAATTAAAAATAAAAACTTTATTCAGTTAAATTTATATTTCTAAATAATGTTAATCATAATTTAACACATAATTCCACATATATTTAACAAAAAACATAATTTAGTTTACTTTTTTTAGCAATTTTTTTAAAAATTTCTTAAATTTTATAAAGAAAAATTAAAAATAAAAACTTAATTTAGCTAAATTTATATTTCTAAACATGTTATTCATAATTTAACATATAAATCAACATATATTTAACAAAAAAACGTTATTTAGGTGAAATTTTGTTACAATTTTTTTAAAAATTTCTTAAATTTTATAAAGAAAAATTCAAAATAAATACTTTATTCAGCTAAATTTATATTTCTAAGCATGTTAATCATAATTTAACATATAATTCAACATATATTTAACAAAAAACCATAATTTAGTTGACTTTTTTTGCCAATTTTTTTAAAAATTTCTTAATTTTCATAAAGAAAAATTAAAAATAAAAACTTTATTCATTTAAATTTATATTTCTTAATATGTTAATCATAATTTAATATATAATTCCACATATATTTAACAAAAAAACATAATTTTGTTTACTTTTTTTGGCAATTTTTTAAAAGTTTCTTAAATTTTGTAACGAAAAATAAAAATAACAACTTTGTTCAGCTAAATTTATATTTCTAAACATGTTATTCATAATTTAACATATAATTCAACATAACTTTAACAAAAAACATAATTTAGTTGACTTTTTTTGCAAATTTTTTTAAAAATTTCTTAATTTTTATAAAGAAAAATAAAAAATAAAAACTTTATTCAGTTAAATTTATATTTCTAAATATGTTAATCATAATTTAACATATAATTCCACATATATTTAACAAAAAAACATAATTTAGTTTACTTTTTTTAGCAATTTTTTTAAAAATTTCTTAAATTTTATAACGAAAAATTTAAAATAACTACTGTATTCAGCTAAATTTATATTTCTAAACATGTTATTCATAATTTAACATATAATTCAACATAAATTTAACAAAAAACATAATTTAGTTGACTTTTTTTGCCAATTTTTTTAAAAATTTCTTAATTTTTTTAAAGAAAAATTAAAAATAACAACTTTACTCAGCAAAATTTATATTTCTAAATATGTTGATCATAATTTAATATATAATTCCACATATATTTAACAAAAAATCATAATTTTGCTTACTTTTTTGGCAATATTTTTAAAAATTTCTTAAATTTTATAAAGAAAAATTAAAAAATAACAACTTTATTCAGCAAAATTTATATTTCTAAATATGTTGATCATAATTTAATATATAATTCAACATATATTTAACAAAAAACCATAGTTTAGTTGACTTATTTTGGCGATTTTTTTAAAAATTTCTTAAATTTTATAACGAAAAATTAAAAATAACAACTTTATTCAGCTAAATTTATATTTCTAAACATGTTATTCATAATTTAACATATAATTCAACATAAATTTAACTAAAAACATAATTTAGTTGACTTTTTTTGCCAATTTTTTTAAACATTTCTTAATTTTTATAAAGAAAAATTAAAAATAAAAACTTTATTCAGTTAAATTTATATTTCTAAATATGTTAATCATAATTTAACATATAATTCCACATATATTTAACAAAAAACATAATTTAGTTGACTTTTTTTGCCAAGTTTTTTATAAATTTCTTAATTTGTATAAAGAAAAACTAAAAATAAAAACTTTATTCAGTTAAATTTATATTTCTTAACATGTTAATCATAATTTAACATATAAATCAACATATATTTAACAAAAAACATAATTTTGTTGACTTTTTTTGGAATTTTTTTTTTAAGTTTCTGACATTTTATAAAAAAAATAAAAACTTTTTTCTGCTAAATTTATGTTTCTAAGCATGTTAATCATAATTTAACATATAATTCAACATATATTTACACAAAAACCATAGTTTAGTTGACTTTTTTTGGCAATTTTTTTAAAAATTTCTTAATTTTTATAAAGAAAAATAAAAAATAACAACTTTCTTCAGCCAAATTTATATTTCTAAACATGTTATTCATAATTTAACATATAATTCAACATAAATTTAACAAAAAACATAATTTAGTTGACTTTTTTTGCCAATTTTTTTAAAAATTTCTTAATTTTTTTAAAGAAAAATTAAAAATAAAAACTTTATTCAGTTAAATTTATATTTCTAAATATGTTAATCATAATTTAACATATAATTCCACATATATTTAACAAAAAAACATAATTTAGTTTACTTTTTTTAGCAATTTTTTTAAAAATTTCTTAAATTTTATAACGAAAAATTAAAAATAACTACTTTATTCAGCTAAATTTATATTTCTAAACATGTTATACATAATTTAACATATAATTCAACATAAATTTAACAAAAAACATAATTTAGTTGACTTTTTTTGCCAATTTTTTTAAAAATTTCTTAATTTTTTTAAAGAAAAATTAAAAATAACAACTTTATTCAGCAAAATTTATATTTCTAAATATGTTAATCATAATTTAACATATAATTCCACATATATTTAACAAAAAAACATAATTTAGTTTACTTTTTTAAGCAATTTTTTTAAAAATTTCTTAAATTTTATAACGAAAAATTAAAAATAGCTATTTTATTCAGCTAAATTTATATTTCTAAACATGTTATTCATAATTTAACATAATAATTCAACATAAATTTAACAAAAAACATAATTTAGTTGACTTTTTTTGCCAATTTTTTTAAAAATTTCTTAATTTTCATAAAGAAAAATTAAAAATAAAAACTTTATTCATTTAAATTTATATTTCTTAATATGTTAATCATAATTTAATATATAATTCCACATATATTTAACAAAACAACATAATTTAGTTGACTTTTTTTGCCAATTTTTTTAAAAATTTCTTAAATTTTATAAAGAAAAATTAAAAATAAAAACTTTATTCAGTTAAATTTATATTTCTTAACATGTTAATCATAATTTAACATATAAACCAACATATATTTAACAAAAAAATGTTATTTAGATGAAATTTTGTTACAATTTTTTTAAAAATTTCTTAAATTTTATAAAGAAAAATTCAAAATAAATAATTTATTCAGCTAAATTTATATTTCTAAGCATGTTAATCATAATTTAACATATAATTCAACATATATTTAACAAAAAACCATAATTTAGTTGACTTTTTTTGCCAATTTTTTTAAAAATTTTTTAATTTTCATAAAGAAAAATTAAAAATAAAAACTTTATTCATTTAAATTTATATTTCTTAATATGTTAATCATAATTTAATATATAATTCCACATATATTTAACAAAAAAACATAATTTTGTATACTTTTTTTGGCAATTTTTTAAAAATTTCTTAAATTTTGTAACGAAAAATAAAAAATAACAACTTTGTTCAGCTAAATTTATATTTCTAAACATGTTATTCATAATTTAACATATAATTCAACATAAATTTAACAAAAAACATAATTTAGTTGACTTTTTTTGCAAATTTTTTTAAAAATTTCTTAATTTTTATAAAGAAAAATTAAAAATAAAAAATTCATTCAGTTAAATTTATATTTCTAAATATGTTAATCATAATTTAACATATAATTCCACATATATTTAACAAAAAACATAATTTAGTTTACTTTTTTTACCAATTTTTTTAAAAATTTCTTAAATTTTATAAAGAAAAATTAAAAATAAAAACTTCATTCAGCTAAATTTATATTTCTAAACATGTTATTCATAATTTAACATATAAATCAACATATATTTAACAAAAAAACGTTATTTAGGTGAAATTTTGTTACAATTTTTTTAAAAATTTCTTAAATTTTATAAAGAAAAATTCAAAATAAATACTTTATTCAGCTAAATTTATATTTCTAAGCATGTTAATCATAATTTAACATATAATGCAACATATATTTAACAAAAAACCATAATTTAGTTGACTTTTTTTGCCAATTTTTTTAAAAATTTCTTAATTTTCATAAAGAAAAATTAAAAATAAAAACTTTATTCATTTAAATTTATATTTCTTAATATGTTAATCATAATTTAAAATATAATTCCACATATATTTAACAAAAAAACATAATTTTGTATACTTTTTTTGGCAATTTTTTAAAAATTTCTTAAATTTTGTAACGAAAAATAAAAAATAACAACTTTGTTCAGCTAAATTTATATTTCTAAACATGTTATTCATAATTTAACATATAATTCAACATAAATTTAACAAAAAACATAATTTAGTTGACTTTTTTTGCAAATTTTTTTAAAAATTTCTTAATTTTTATAAAGAAAAATTAAAAATAAAAACTTTATTCAGTTAAATTTATATTTCTAAATATGTTAATCATAATTTAATATATAATTCCACATATATTTAACAAAAAAACATAATTTTGTTTACTTTTTTTGGCAATTTTTTAAAAATTTCTTAAATTTTGTAACGAAAAATAAAAAATAACAACTTTGTTCAGCTAAATTTATATTTCTAAACATGTTATTCATAATTTAACATATAATTCAACATAAATTTAACAAAAAACATAATTTAGTTGACTTTTTTTGCAAATTTTTTTAAAAATTTCTTAATTTTTATAAAGAAAAATTAAAAATAAAAACTTTATTCAGTTAAATTTATATTTCTAAATAATGTTAATCATAATTTAACACATAATTCCACATATATTTAACAAAAAACATAATTTAGTTTACTTTTTTTAGCAATTTTTTTAAAAATTTCTTAAATTTTATAAAGAAAAATTAAAAATAAAAACTTAATTTAGCTAAATTTATATTTCTAAACATGTTATTCATAATTTAACATATAAATCAACATATATTTAACAAAAAAACGTTATTTAGGTGAAATTTTGTTACAATTTTTTTAAAAATTTCTTAAATTTTATAAAGAAAAATTCAAAATAAATACTTTATTCAGCTAAATTTATATTTCTAAGCATGTTAATCATAATTTAACATATAATTCAACATATATTTAACAAAAAACCATAATTTAGTTGACTTTTTTTGCCAATTTTTTTAAAAATTTCTTAATTTTCATAAAGAAAAATTAAAAATAAAAACTTTATTCATTTAAATTTATATTTCTTAATATGTTAATCATAATTTAATATATAATTCCACATATATTTAACAAAAAAACATAATTTTGTTTACTTTTTTTGGCAATTTTTTAAAAGTTTCTTAAATTTTGTAACGAAAAATAAAAATAACAACTTTGTTCAGCTAAATTTATATTTCTAAACATGTTATTCATAATTTAACATATAATTCAACATAACTTTAACAAAAAACATAATTTAGTTGACTTTTTTTGCAAATTTTTTTAAAAATTTCTTAATTTTTATAAAGAAAAATAAAAAATAAAAACTTTATTCAGTTAAATTTATATTTCTAAATATGTTAATCATAATTTAACATATAATTCCACATATATTTAACAAAAAAACATAATTTAGTTTACTTTTTTTAGCAATTTTTTTAAAAATTTCTTAAATTTTATAACGAAAAATTTAAAATAACTACTGTATTCAGCTAAATTTATATTTCTAAACATGTTATTCATAATTTAACATATAATTCAACATAAATTTAACAAAAAACATAATTTAGTTGACTTTTTTTGCCAATTTTTTTAAAAATTTCTTAATTTTTTTAAAGAAAAATTAAAAATAACAACTTTACTCAGCAAAATTTATATTTCTAAATATGTTGATCATAATTTAATATATAATTCCACATATATTTAACAAAAAATCATAATTTTGCTTACTTTTTTGGCAATATTTTTAAAAATTTCTTAAATTTTATAAAGAAAAATTAAAAAATAACAACTTTATTCAGCAAAATTTATATTTCTAAATATGTTGATCATAATTTAATATATAATTCAACATATATTTAACAAAAAACCATAGTTTAGTTGACTTATTTTGGCGATTTTTTTAAAAATTTCTTAAATTTTATAACGAAAAATTAAAAATAACAACTTTATTCAGCTAAATTTATATTTCTAAACATGTTATTCATAATTTAACATATAATTCAACATAAATTTAACTAAAAACATAATTTAGTTGACTTTTTTTGCCAATTTTTTTAAACATTTCTTAATTTTTATAAAGAAAAATTAAAAATAAAAACTTTATTCAGTTAAATTTATATTTCTAAATATGTTAATCATAATTTAACATATAATTCCACATATATTTAACAAAAAACATAATTTAGTTGACTTTTTTTGCCAAGTTTTTTATAAATTTCTTAATTTGTATAAAGAAAAATTAAAAATAAAAACTTTATTCAGTTAAATTTATATTTCTTAACATGTTAATCATAATTTAACATATAAATCAACATATATTTAACAAAAAACATAATTTTGTTGACTTTTTTTGGAATTTTTTTTTTAAGTTTCTGACATTTTATAAAAAAAATAAAAATAAAAACTTTTTTCTGCTAAATTTATGTTTCTAAGCATGTTAATCATAATTTAACATATAATTCAACATATATTTACACAAAAACCATAGTTTAGTTGACTTTTTTTGGCAATTTTTTTAAAAATTTCCTAATTTTTATAAAGAAAAATAAAAAATAACAACTTTCTTCAGCCAAATTTATATTTCTAAACATGTTATTCATAATTTAACATATAATTCAACATAAATTTAACAAAAAACATAATTTAGTTGACTTTTTTTGCCAATTTTTTTAAAAATTTCTTAATTTTTTTAAAGAAAAATTAAAAATAAAAACTTTATTCAGTTAAATTTATATTTCTAAATATGTTAATCATAATTTAACATATAATTCCACATATATTTAACAAAAAAACATAATTTAGTTTACTTTTTTTAGCAATTTTTTTAAAAATTTCTTAAATTTTATAACGAAAAATTAAAAATAACTACTTTATTCAGCTAAATTTATATTTCTAAACATGTTATACATAATTTAACATATAATTCAACATAAATTTAACAAAAAACATAATTTAGTTGACTTTTTTTGCCAATTTTTTTAAAAATTTCTTAATTTTTTTAAAGAAAAATTAAAAATAACAACTTTATTCAGCAAAATTTATATTTCTAAATATGTTGATCATAATTTAATATATAATTCAACATATATTTAACAAAAAACCATAGTTTAGTTGACTTATTTTGGCGATTTTTTTAAAAATTTCTTAAATTTTATAACGAAAAATTAAAAATAACAACTTTATTCAGCTAAATTTATATTTCTAAACATGTTATTCATAATTTAACATATAATTCAACATAAATTTAGCTAAAAACATAATTTAGTTGACTTTTTTTGCCAATTTTTTTAAACATTTCTTAATTTTTATAAAGAAAAATTAAAAATAAAAACTTTATTCAGTTAAATTTATATTTCTAAATATGTTAATCATAATTTAACATATAATTCCACATATATTTAACAAAAAACATAATTTAGTTGACTTTTTTTGCCAAGTTTTTTATAAATTTCTTAATTTGTATAAAGAAAAATTAAAAATAAAAACTTTATTAAGTTAAATTTATATTTCTTAACATGTTAATCATAATTTAACATATAAATCAACATATATTTAACAAAAAACATAATTTTGTTGACTTTTTTTGGAATTTTTTTTTAAAGTTTCTGACATTTTATAAAAAAAATAAAAATAAAAACTTTTTTCTGCTAAATTTATGTTTCTAAGCATGTTAATCATAATTTAACATATAATTCAACATATATTTACACAAAAACCATAGTTTAGTTGACTTTTTTTGGCAATTTTTTTAAAAATTTCTTAATTTTTATAAAGAAAAATAAAAAATAACAACTTTCTTCAGCCAAATTTATATTTATAAACATGTTAATCATAATTTAACATATAATTCAACATAAATTTAACAAAAAACATAATTTAGTTGACTTTTTTTGCCAATTTTTTTAAAAATTTCTTAATTTTTTTAAAGAAAAATTAAAAATAAAAACTTTATTCAGTTAAATTTATATTTCTAAATATGTTAATCATAATTTAACATATAATTCCACATATATTTAACAAAAAAACATAATTTAGTTTATTTTTTTAGCAATTTTTTTAAAAATTTCTTAAATTTTATAACGAAAAATTAAAAATAACTACTTTATTCAGCTAAATTTATATTTCTAAACATGTTATTCATAATTTAACATATAATTCAACATAAATTTAACAAAAAACATAATTTAGTTGACTTTTTTTGCCAATTTTTTTAAAAATTTCTTAATTTTTTTAAAGAAAAATTAAAAATAACAACTTTATTCAGCAAAATTTATATTTCTAAATATGTTGATCATAATTTAATATATAATTCCACATATATTTAACAAAAAAACATAATTTTGCTTACTTTTTTGGCAATATTTTTAAAAATTTCTTAAATTTTATAAAGAAAAATTAAAAAATAACAACTTTATTCAGCAAAATTTATATTTCTAAATATGTTGATCATAATTTAATATATAATTCAACATATATTTAACAAAAAACCATAGTTTAGTTGACTTATTTTGGCGATTTTTTTAAAAATTTCTTAAATTTTATAACGAAAAATTAAAAATAACAACTTTATTCAGCTAAATTTATATTTCTAAACATGTTATTCATAATTTAACATATAATTCAACATAAATTTAACTAAAAACATAATTTAGTTGACTTTTTTTGCCAATTTTTTTAAACATTTCTTAATTTTTATAAAGAAAAATTAAAAATAAAAACTTTATTCAGTTAAATTTATATTTCTAAATATGTTAATCATAATTTAACATATAATTCCACATATATTTAACAAAAAACATAATTTAGTTGACTTTTTTTGCCAAGTTTTTTATAAATTTCTTAATTTGTATAAAGAAAAATTAAAAATAAAAACTTTATTCAGTTAAATTTATATTTCTTAACATGTTAATCATAATTTAACATATAATTCAACATATATTTACACAAAAACCATAGTTTAGTTGACTTTTTTTGGCAATTTTTTTAAAAATTTCTTAATTTTTATAAAGAAAAATAAAAAATAACAACTTTCTTCAGCCAAATTTATATTTCTAAACATGTTATTCATAATTTAACATATAATTCAACATAAATTTAACAAAAAACATAATTTAGTTGACTTTTTTTGCTAACTTTTTTAAAAATTTCTTAATTTTTATAAAGAAAAATAAAAAATAACAACTTTGTTCAGCCAAATTTATATTTCTAAACATGTTATTCATAATTTAACATATAATTCAACATAAATTTAACAAAAAACATAATTTAGTTGACTTTTTTTGCCAATTTTTTTAAAAATTTCTTAATTTTTTTAAAGAAAAATTAAAAATAACTTTATTCAGCAAAATTTATATTTCTAAATATGTTGATCATAATTTATTATATAATTCTACATATATTTAACAAAAAAACATAATTTTGGTTACTTTTTTGGCAATATTTTTAAAAATTTCTTAATTTTTATAAATAAAAATAAAAAATAAAAACTTTATTCAGTTAAATTTATATTTCTAAATATGTTAATCATAATTTAACATATAATTCCACATATATTTAACAAAAAAACATAATTTAGTTTACTTTTTTTAGCAATTTTTTTAAAAATTTCTTAAATTTTATAACGAAAAATTAAAAATAACTACTTTATTCAGCTAAATTTATATTTCTAAACATGTTATTCATAATTTAACATATAATTCAACATAAATTTAACAAAAAACCATAATTTAGTTGACTTTTTTTGCCAATTTTTTTAAACATTTCTTAATTTTTATAAAGAAAAATTAAAAATAAAAACTTTATTCGGTTAAATTTATATTTCTAAATATGTTAATCATAATTTAACATATAATTCCACATATATTTAACAAAAAACATAATTTAGTTGACTTTTTTTGCCAAGTTTTTTATAAATTTCTTAATTTGTATAAAGAAAAATTAAAAATAAAAACTTTATTCAGTTAAATTTATATTTCTTAACATGTTAATCATAATTTAACATATAAATCAACATATATTTAACAAAAAACATAATTTTGTTGACTTTTTTTGGAATTTTTTTTTAAAGTTTCTTACATTTTATAAAAAAAATAAAAATAAAAACTTTTTTCTGCTAAATTTATGTTTCTAAGCATGTTAATCATAATTTAACATATAATTCAACATATATTTACACAAAAACCATAGTTTAGTTGACTTTTTTTGGCAATTTTTTTAAAAATTTCTTAATTTTTATAAAGAAAAATAAAAAATAACAACTTTCTTCAGCCAAATTTATATTTCTAAACATGTTATTCATAATTTAACATATAATTCAACATAAATTTAACAAAAAACATAATTTAGTTGACTTTTTTTGCCAATTTTTTTAAAAATTTCTTAATTTTTTTAAAGAAAAATTAAAAATAAAAACTTTATTCGGTTAAATTTATATTTCTAAATATGTTAATCATAATTTAACATATAATTCCACATATATTTAACAAAAAAACATAATTTAGTTTACTTTTTTTAGCAATTTTTTTAAAAATTTCTTAAATTTTATAACGAAAAATTTAAAATAACTACTTTATTCAGCTAAATTTATATTTCTAAACATGTTATTCATAATTTAACATATAATTCAACATAAATTTAACAAAAAACATAATTTAGTTGACTTTTTTTGCCAATTTTTTTAAAAATTTCTTAATTTTTTTAAAGAAAAATTAAAAATAACAACTTTATTCAGCAAAATTTATATTTCTAAATATGTTGATCATAATTTAATATATAATTCCACATATATTTAACAAAAAAACATAATTTTGCTTACTTTTTTGGCAATATTTTAAAATATTTCTTAAATTTTATAAAGAAAAATTAAAAAATAACAACTTTATTCAGCAAAATTTATATTTCTAAATATGTTGATCATAATTTAATATATAATTCAACATATATTTAACAAAAAACCATAGTTTAGTTGACTTATTTTGGCGATTTTTTTAAAAATTTCTTAAATTTTATAACGAAAAATTAAAAATAACAACTTTATTCAGCTAAATTTATATTTCTAAACATGTTATTCATAATTTAACATATAATTCAACATAAATTTAACTAAAAACATAATTTAGTTGACTTTTTTGGCCAATCTTTTTAAACATTTCTTAATTTTTATAAAGAAAAATTAAAAATAAAAACTTTATTCAGTTAAATTTATATTTCTAAATATGTTAATCATAATTTAACATATAATTCCACATATATTTAACAAAAAACATAATTTAGTTGACTTTTTTTGCCAAGTTTTTTATAAATTTCTTAATTTGTATAAAGAAAAATTAAAAATAAAAACTTTATTCAGTTAAATTTATATTTCTTAACATGTTAATCATAATTTAACATATAATTCAACATATATTTACACGAAAACCATAGTTTAGTTGACTTTTTTTGGCAATTTTTTTAAAAATTTCTTAATTTTTATAAAGAAAAATAAAAAATAACAACTTTCTTCAGCCAAATTTATATTTCTAAACATGTTATTCATAATTTAACATATAATTCAACATAAATTTAACAAAAACCATAATTTAGTTGACTTTTTTTGCCAACTTTTTTAAAAATTTCTTAATTTTTATAAAGAAAAATAAAAAATAACAACTTTCTTCAGCCAAATTTATATTTCTAAACATGTTATTCATAATTTAACATATAATTCAACATAAATTTAACAAAAAACATAATTTAGTTGACTTTTTTTGCCAATTTTTTTAAAAATTTCTTAATTTTTTTAAAGAAAAATTAAAAATAACTTTATTCAGCAAAATTTATATTTCTAAATATGTTGATCATAATTTATTATATAATTCTACATATATTTAACAAAAAAACATAATTTTGCTTACTTTTTTGGCAATATTTTTAAAAATTTCTTAATTTTTATAAAGAAAAATAAAAAATAAAAACTTTATTCAGTTAAATTTATATTTCTAAATATGTTAATCATAATTTAACATATAATTCCACATATATTTAACAAAAAAACATAATTTAGTTTACTTTTTTTAGCAATTTTTTTAAAAATTTCTTAAATTTTATAACGAAAAATTAAAAATAACTACTTTATTCAGCTAAATTTATATTTCTAAACATGTTATTCATAATTTAACATATAATTCAACATAAATTTAACAAAAAACCATAATTTAGTTGAATTTTTGCCAATTTTTTTAAAAATTTCTTAATTTTCATAAAGAAAAATTAAAAATAAAAACTTTATTCAGTTAAATTTATATTTCTTAACATGTTAATCATAATTTAACATATAAATCAACATATATTTAACAAAAAAACGTTATTTAGGTGAAATTTTGTTACAATTTTTTTAAAAATTTCATAAATTTTATAAAGAAAAATTCAAAATAAATACTTTATTCAGCTAAATTTATATTTCTAAGCATGTTAATCATAATTTAACATATAATTCAACATATATTTAACAAAAAACCATAATTTAGTTGACTTTTTTTGCCAATTTTTATAAAAATTTCTTAATTTTCATAAAGAAAAATTAAAAATAAAAACTTTATTCATTTAAATTTATATTTCTTAATATGTTAATCATAATTTAATATATAATTCAACATAAATTTAACAAAAAACATAATTTTGTTTACTTTTTTTGGCAATTTTTTAAAAATTTCTTAAATTTTGTAACGAAAAATTAAAATTAAAAACTTTATTCAGTTAAATTTATATTTCTAAATATGTTAATCATAATTTAACATATAATTCCACATATATTTAACAAAAAAACATAATTTAGTTTACTTTTTTTAGCAATTTTTTTAAAAATTTCTTAAATTTTATAACGAAAAATTAAAAATAACTACTTTATTCAGCTAAATTTATATTTCTAAACATGTTATTCATAATTTAACATATAATTCAACATAAATTTAACAAAAAACATAATTTAGTTGACTTTTTTTGCCAATTTTTTTAAAAATTTCTTAATTTTTTTAAAGAAAAATTAAAAATAACAACTTTACTCAGCAAAATTTACATTTCTAAATATGTTGATCATAATTTAATATATAATTCCACATATATTTAACAAAAAATCATAATTTTGCTTACTTTTTTGGCAATATTTTTAAAAATTTCTTAAATTTTATAAAGAAAAATTAAAAATAACAACTTTATTCAGCAAAATTTATATTTCTAAATATGTTGATCATAATTTAATATATAATTCAACATATATTTAACAAAAAACCATAGTTTAGTTGACTTTTTTGGGGATTTTTTTAAAAATTTCTTAAATTTTATAACGAAAAATTAAAAATAACAACTTTATTCAGCTAAATTTATATTTCTAAACATGTTATTCATAATTTAACATATTATTCAACATAAATTTAACTAAAAACATAATTTAGTTGACTTTTTTTGCCAATTTTTTTAAAAATCTCTTAATTTTTATAAAGAAAAATTAAAAATAAAAACTTTATTCAGTTAAATTTATATTTCTAAATATGTTAATCATAATTTAACATATAATTCCACATATATTTAACAAAAAACATAATTTAGTTGACTTTTTTTGCCAATTTTTTTATAAATTTCTTAATTTGTATAAAGAAAAATTAAAAATAAAAACTTTATTCAGTTAAATTTATATTTCTTAACATGTTAATCATAATTTAACATATAAATCAACATATATTTAACAAAAAACATAATTTTGTTGACTTTTTTTGGAATTTTTTTTAAAAGTTTCTTACATTTTATAAAAAAAAATAAAAATAAAAACTTTTTTCAGCTAAATTTATATTTCTAAGCATGTTAATCATAATTTAACATATAATTCAACATATATTTACACAAAAACCATAGTTTAGTTGACTTTTTTTGGCAATTTTTTTAAAAATTTCTTAAATTTTATAAAGAAAAATAAAAAATAACAACTTTGTTCAGCCAAATTTATATTTCTAAACATGTTCATCATAATTTAACAAATAATAGAACATACATTTAACAAAAAACACAATTAATTGACTTTTATTGCCAATTTTTTTAAAAATTTCTTAATTTTTATAAAGAAGTATTAAAAATAACAACTTTATACAGTTAAATTTATATTTCTTAACATGTTAATCATAAGTTAACATATAAATCAACATGTATTTAACAAAAAAACATTATTTAGGTGAAATTTTTGTGACAATTTTTTTAAAAATTTCTTAAATTTTATAAAGAGAAATTCAAAATAAATACTTTATTCAGCTAAATTTATGTTTCTAAGCATGTTAATCATAATTTAACATATAATTCAGCATAAATTTAACTAAAAACATAATTTAGTTGACTTTTTTTGCCAATTTTTTTAAAAATTTCTTAATTTTTATAAAGAAAAATTAAAAATAAAAACTTTATTCAGTTAAATTTATATTTCTAAATATGTTAATCATAATTTAACATATAATTTCACATATATTTAACAAAAAACATAATTTAGTTGACTTTTTTTGCCAATTTTTTTAAAAATTTCTTAATTTGTATAAAGAAAAATTAAAAATAAAAACTTTATTCAGTTAAATTTATATTTCTTAACATGTTAATCATAATTTAACATATAAATCAACATATATTTAACAAAAAACATAACTTAGTTGACTTTTTTTGCCAATATTTTTATAAATTTCTTAATTTGTATAAAGAAAAATTAAAAATAAAAACTTTATTCAGTTAAATTTATATTTCTTAACATGTTAATCATAATTTAACATATAAATCAACATATATTTAACAAAAAAACATTATTTAGGTGAAATTTTTGTGACAATTTTTTTAAAAATTTCTTAAATTTTATAAAGAGAAATTCAAAATAAATACTTTATTCAGCTAAATTTATGTTTCTAAGCATGTTAATCATAATTTAACATGTAAATCAACATATATTTAACCAAAACCATAATTTAGTTGACTTTTTTTGGCAATTTTTTAAAAAAATTCTTAAATTTTATAACGAAAAATTAAAAATAACAACTTTATTCAGCTAAATTTATATTTCTAAACATGTTATTCATAATTTAACATATAATTCAACATAAATTTAATAAAAACCCATAATTTAGTTGACTTTTTTTGGCAATTTTGTTAAAAATTTCTTAAATTTTATAAAGAAAAATAAAAAATAACAACTTTCTTCAGCCAAATTTATATTTCTAAACATGTTATTCATAATTTAACATATAATTCAACATAAATTTAACAAAAAACATAATTTAGTTGACTTTTTTTGCCAATTTTTTTAAAAATTTCTTAATTTTTTTAAAGAAAAATTAAAAATAACAACTTTATTCAGCAAAATTTATATTTCTAAATATGTTGATCATAATTTAATATATAATTCCACATATATTTAACAAAAAAACATAATTTTGCTTACTTTTTTGGAATCTTTTTAAAAATTTCTTAATTTTTATAAAGAAAAATTAAAAATAAAAACTTTATTCAGTTAAATTTATATTTCTAAATATGTTAATCATAATTTAACATATAATTCCACATATATTTAACAAAAAACATAATTTAGTTTACTTTTTTCACCAATTTTTTTAAAAATTTCTTAAATTTTATAACAAAAAATTAAAAATAACTACTTTATTCAGCTAAATTTATATTTCTAAACATGTTATTCATAATTTAACATATAATTCAACATAAATTTAACAAAAACCCATAATTTAGTTGACTTTTTTTGCCAATTTTTTTAAAAATTTCTTAATTTTCATAAAGAAAATTTAAAAATAAAAACTTTATTCATTTAAATTTATATTTCTTAATATGTTAATCATAATTTAATATATAATTCCACATATATTTAACAAAAAAACATAATTTAGTTGACTTTTTTTGCCAATTTTTTTAAAAATTTCTTAAATTTTATAAAGAAAAATTAAAAATAAAAACTTTATTCAGTTAAATTTATATTTCTTAACATGTTAATCATAATTTAACATATAAATCAACATATATTTAACAAAAAAACGTTATTTAGGTGAAATTTTGTTAAATTTTTTTTAAAAATTTCTTAATTTTCATAAAGAAAAATTAAAAATAAATACTTTATTCAGCTAAATTTATATTAATTCAACATATATTTAACAAAAAACCATAGTTTAGTTGACTTTTTTGGGGATTTTTTTAAAAATTTCTTAAATTTTATAACGAAAAATTAAAAATAACAACTTTATTCAGCTAAATTTATATTTCTAAACATGTTATTCATAATTTAACATATAATTCAACATAAATTTAACTAAAAACATAATTTAGTTGACTTTTTTTGCCAATTTTTTTAAAAATCTCTTAATTTTCATAAAGAAAAATTAAAAATAAAAACTTTATTCAGTTAAATTTATATTTCTAAATATGTTAATCATAATTTAACATATAATTCCACATATATTTAACAAAAAACATAATTTAGTTGACTTTTTTTGCCAATTTTTTTATAAATTTCTTAATTTGTATAAAGAAAAATTAAAAATAAAAACTTTATTCAGTTAAATTTATATTTCTTAACATGTTATTCATAATTTAACATATAAATCAACATATATTTAACAAAAAACATAATTTTGTTGACTTTTTTTGGAATTTTTTTTAAAAGTTTCTTACATTTTATAAAATAAAATAAAAATAAAAACTTTTTTCAGCTAAATTTATGTTTCTAAGCATGTTAATCATAATTTAACATATAATTCAACATATATTTACACAAAAACCATAGTTTAGTTGACTTTTTTTGGCAATTTTTTTAAAAATTTCTTAAATTTTATAAAGAAAAATAAAAAATAACAACTTTGTTCAGCCAAATTTATATTTCTAAACATGTTCATCATAATTTAACAAATAATAGAACATACATTTAACAAAAAACACAATTAATTGACTTTTATTGCCAATTTTTTTAAAAATTTCTTAATTTTTATAAAGAAGTATTAAAAATAACAGCTTTATACAGTTAAATTTATATTTCTTAACATGTTAATCATAATTTAACATATAAATCAACATGTATTTAACAAAAAAACATTATTTAGGTGAAATTTTTGTGACAATTTTTTTAAAAATTTCTTAAGTTTTATAAAGAGAAATTCAAAATAAATACTTTATTCTGCTAAATTTATGTTTCTAAGCATGTTAATCATAATTTAACATGTAAATCAACATATATTTAACCAAAACCATAATTTAGTTGACTTTTTTTGGCAATTTTTTAAAAAAATTCTTAAATTTTATAACGAAAAATTAAAAATAACAACTTTATTCAGCTAAATTTATATTTCTAAACATGTTATTCATAATTTAACATATAATTCAACATAAATTTAACAAAAACCCATAATTTAGTTGACTTTTTTTGGCAATTTTGTTAAAAATTTCTTAAATTTTATAAAGAAAAATAAAAAATAACAACTTTCTTCAGCCAAATTTATATTTCTAAACATGTTATTCATAATTTAACATATAATTCAACATAAATTTAACAAAAAACATAATTTAGTTGACTTTTTTTGCCAATTTTTTTAAAAATTTCTTAATTTTTTTAAAGAAAAATTAAAAATAACAACTTTATTCAGCAAAATTTATATTTCTAAATATGTTGATCATAATTTAATATATAACTCCACATATATTTAACAAAAAAACATAATTTTGCTTACTTTTTTGGAATCTTTTTAAAAATTTCTTAATTTTTATAAAGAAAAATTAAAAATAAAAACTTTATTCAGTTAAATTTATATTTCTAAATATGTTAATCATAATTTAACATATAATTCCACATATATTTAACAAAAAACATAATTTAGTTTACTTTTTTCACCAATTTTTTTAAAAATTTCTTAAATTTTATAACGAAAAATTAAAAATAACTACTTTATTCAGCTAAATTTATATTTCTAAACATGTTATTCATAATTTAACATATAATTCAACATAAATTTAACAAAAACCCATAATTTAGTTGACTTTTTTTGCCAATTTTTTTAAAAATTTCTTAATTTTCATAAAGAAAATTTAAAAATAAAAACTTTATTCATTTAAATTTATATTTCTTAATATGTTAATCATAATTTAATATATAATTCCACATATATTTAACAAAAAAACATAATTTAGTTGACTTTTTTTGCCAATTTTTTTAAAAATTTCTTAAATTTTATAAAGAAAAATTAAAAATAAAAACTTTATTCAGTTAAATTTATATTTCTTAACATGTTAATCATAATTTAACATATAAATCAACATATATTTAACAAAAAAACGTTATTTAGGTGAAATTTTGTTAAATTTTTTTTAAAAATTTCTTAATTTTCATAAAGAAAAATTAAAAATAAATACTTTATTCAGCTAAATTTATATTTCTAAGCATGTTAATCATAATTTAACAAATAATTCAACATATATTTAACAAAAAACCATAATTTAGTTGACTGTGTTTTGCCAATTTTTTTAAAAATTTCTTAATTTTCATAAAGAAAAATTAACAATAAAAACTTTATTCATTTAAATTTATATTTCTTAATATGTTAATCATAATTTAATATATAATTCCACATATATTTAACAAAAAAACATAATTTTGTTTACTTTTTTTGGCATTTTTTAAAAATTTCTTAAATTTTGTAACGAAAAATAAAAAATAACAACTTTGTTCAGCTAAATTTAAATTTCTATACATGTTAACATATAATTCAACATAAATTTAACAAAAAACATAATTTAGTTGACTTTTTTTGCCAATTTTTTTAAAAATTTCTTAATTTTTTTAAAGAAAAATTAAAAATAACTTTATTCAGCAAAATTTATATTTCTAAATATGTTGATCATAATTTATTATATAATTCTACATATATTTAACAAAAAAACATAATTTTGCTTACTTTTTTGGCAATATTTTTAAAAATTTCTTAATTTTTATAAAGAAAAATTAAAAGTAACAACTTTATTCAGCTAAATTTATGTTTCTAAACATATTTATCAGAACTTAACATATAATTCAACATATCTTTTTTTAATAAATTTTAAAAAAAATTATGCCAATTTTTTTTAAAATTTATTAAATTTTATAAAGAAAAATTAAAAATAACGACTTTATTCAGATAAATTTATATTTCTAAACATGTTAGTCATAATTTAACATAGATTTAACAAAAAAACATAATTTAGTTGACTTTTTTTGGCAATTTTTTAAAAATTTCTTAAATTTTGTAACAAAAAATAAAAAATAACAACTTTGTTCAACTAAATTTATATTTCTAAACATGTTATTCATAATTTAACATATAATTCAACATAAATTTAACAAAAAACATAATTTAGTTGACTTTTATTGCAAATTTTTTTAAAAATTTCTTAATTTTCATAAAGAAAAATTAAAAATAAAAACTTTATTCAGTTAAATTTATATTTCTAAATATGTTAATCATAATTTAACATATAATTCCACATATATTTAACAAAAAAACATAATTTAGTTTACTTTTTTTAGCAATTTTTTTAAAAATTTCTTAAATTTTATAACGAAAAATTAAAAATAACTACTTTATTCAGCTAAATTTATATTTCTAAACATGTTATTCATAATTTAACATATAATTCAACATAAATTTAACAAAAAACATAATTTAGTTGACTTTTTTTGCCAATTTTTTTAAAAATTTCTTAATTTTTTTAAAGAAAAATTAAAAATAACAACTTTATTCAGCAAAATTTATATTTATAAATATGTTGATCGTAATTTAATATATAATTCCACATATATTTAAAAAAAAAACATAATTAAGTTGACTTTTTTGGCAATATTTTTAAAGATTTCTTAAATTTTATAAAGAAAAATTAAAAATAACAACTTTATTCAGCAAAATTTATATTTCTAAATATGTTGATCATAATTTAATATATAATTCCACATATATTTAACAAAAAAACATAATTTTGCTTACTTTTTTGGAATCTTTTTAAAAATTTCTTAATTTTTATAAAGAAAAATTAAAAATAAAAACTTTATTCAGTTAAATTTATATTTCTAAATATGTTAATCATAATTTAACATATAATTCCACATATATTTAACAAAAAACATAATTTAGTTTACTTTTTTCACCAATTTTTTTAAAAATTTCTTAAATTTTATAACGAAAAATTAAAAATAACTACTTTATTCAGCTAAATTTATATTTCTAAACATGTTATTCATAATTTAACATATAATTCAACATAAATTTAACAAAAACCCATAATTTAGTTGACTTTTTTTGCCAATTTTTTTAAAAATTTCTTAATTTTCATAAAGAAAATTTAAAAATAAAAACTTTATTCATTTAAATTTATATTTCTTAATATGTTAATCATAATTTAATATATAATTCCACATATATTTAACAAAAAAACATAATTTAGTTGACTTTTTTTGCCAATTTTTTTAAAAATTTCTTAAATTTTATAAAGAAAAATTAAAAATAAAAACTTTATTCAGTTAAATTTATATTTCTTAACATGTTAATCATAATTTAACATATAAATCAACATATATTTAACAAAAAAACGTTATTTAGGTGAAATTTTGTTAAAATTTTTTTAAAAATTTCTTAATTTTCATAAAGAAAAATTAAAAATAAATACTTTATTCAGCTAAATTTATATTTCTAAGCATGTTAATCATAATTTAACAAATAATTCAATATATATTTAACAAAAAACCATAATTTAGTTGACTGTTTTTTGCCAATTTTTTTAAAAATTTCTTAATTTTCATAAAGAAAAATTAAAAATAAAAACTTTATTCATTTAAATTTATATTTCTTAATATGTTAATCATAATTTAATATATAATTCCACATATATTTAACAAAAAAACATAATTTTGTTTACTTTTTTTGGCAATTTTTTAAAAATTTCTTAAATTTTGTAACGAAAAATAAAAAATAACAACTTTGTTCAGCTAAATTTAAATTTCTATACATGTTAACATATAATTCAACATAAATTTAACAAAAAACATAATTTAGTTGACTTTTTTTGCCAATTTTTTTAAAAATTTCTTAATTTTTTTAAAGAAAAATTAAAAATAACTTTATTCAGCAAAATTTTTCTAAATATGTTGATCATAATTTATATTTCTAAATATGTTGATCATAATTTATTATATAATTCTACATATATTTAACAAAAAAACATAATTTTGCTTACTTTTTTGGCAATATTTTTAAAAATTTCTTAATTTTTATAAAGAAAAATTAAAAGTAACAACTTTATTCAGCTAAATTTATGTTTCTAAACATATTTATCAGAACTTAACATATAATTCAACATATCTTTTTTTAATAAATTTTAAAAAAAATTATGCCAATTTTTTTTAAAATTTATTAAATTTTATAAAGAAAAATTAAAAATAACGACTTTATTCAGATAAATTTATATTTCTAAACATGTTAGTCATAATTTAACATAGATTTAACAAAAAAACATAATTTAGTTGACTTTTTTTGGAAATTTTTTAAAAATTTCTTAAATTTTGTAACAAAAAATAAAAAATAACAACTTTGTTCAACTAAATTTATATTTCTAAACATGTTATTCATAATTTAACATATAATTCAACATAAATTTAACAAAAAACATAATTTAGTTGACTTTTATTGCAAATTTTTTTAAAAATTTCTTAATTTTCATAAAGAAAAATTAAAAATAAAAACTTTATTCAGTTAAATTTATATTTCTAAATATGTTAATCATAATTTAACATATAATTCCACATATATTTAACAAAAAAACATAATTTAGTTTACTTTTTTTAGCAATTTTTTTAAAAATTTCTTAAATTTTATAACGAAAAATTAAAAATAACTACTTTATTCAGCTAAATTTATATTTCTAAACATGTTATTCATAATTTAACATATAATTCAACATAAATTTAACAAAAACATAATTTAGTTGACTTTTTTTGCCAATTTTTTTAAAAATTTCTTAATTTTTTTAAAGAAAAATTAAAAATAACAACTTTATTCAGCAAAATTTATATTTATAAATATGTTGATCGTAATTTAATATATAATTCCACATATATTTAACAAAAAAACATAATTTTGCTTACTTTTTTGGCAATATTTTTAAAGATTTCTTAAATTTTATAAAGAAAAATTAAAAATAACAACTTTATTCAGCAAAATTTATATTTCTAAATATGTTGATCATAATTTAATATATAATTCAACATATATTTAACAAAAAACCATAGTTTAGTTGACTTTTTTTGGGGATTTTTTTAAAAATTTCTTAAATTTTATAACGAAAAATTAAAAATAACAACTTTATTCAGCTAAATTTATATTTCTAAACATGTTATTCATAATTTAACATATAATTCAACATATATTTAACAAAAAAAATAATTTAGTTGACTTTTTTTGCCAATTTTTTTAAAAATTTCTTAATTTTTATAAAGAAAAATTAAAAATAAAAACTTTATTCAGTTAAATTTATATTTCTAAACATGTTAATTATAATTTAACATATAAATCAACATATATTTAACAAAAACACATTATTTGAGTGAAATTTTAGTGAATTTTTTTTTTAAAATTTCTTAATTTTTATGAAGAAAAATTCAAAATAACGACTTTATTCAGTTAAATTTATATTTCTAAATATGTTGATCATAATTCAATATAAAATTCCACATATATTTAACAAAAAAACATAATTTTGTTTACTTTTTTTGGCAATTTTTTTAAAAATTTCTTATATTTTATAAAGAAAAATAAAAAATAAAAACTTTATTCAGTTAAATTTATATTTCTAAACATGTTAATTATAATTTAACATATAATTCAACATAAATTTAACAAAAAACATAATTTAGTTGACTTTTTTTGCCAATTTTTTTAAAAATTTCTTAATTTTTATAAAGAAAAATTTAAAATAACAACTTTATTCAGCAAAATTTATATTTCTAAATATGTTGATCATAATTTAATATATAATTCTACAAATATTTAACAAAAAAACATAATTTTGTTTACTTTTTTTGGCAATACTTTTAAAAATTTCTTAATTTGTATAAAGAAAAATTAAATATAAAAACTTTATTCAGTTAAATTTATGTTTCTTAATATGTTAATCATAATTTAACATATAATTCCACATATATTTAACAAAAACACATTATTTAGTTGACTTTTTTTGCCAATTTTTTTAAAAATTTCTTAATTTTCATAAAGAAAAATTAAAAATAAAAACTTTATTCATTTAAATTTATATTTCTTAATATGTTAATCATAATTTAATATATAATTCCACATATATTTAACAAAACAACATAATTTAGTTGACTTTTTTTGCCAATTTTTTTAAAAATTTCTTAAATTTTATAAAGAAAAATTAAAAATAAAAACTTTATTCAGTTAAATTTATATTTCTTAACATGTTAATCATAATTTAACATATAAACCAACATATATTTAACAAAAAAATGTTATTTAGATGAAATTTTGTTACAATTTTTTTAAAAATTTCTTAAATTTTATAAAGAAAAATTCAAAATAAATAATTTATTCAGCTAAATTTATATTTCTAAGCATGTTAATCATAATTTAACATATAATTCAACATATATTTAACAAAAAACCATAATTTAGTTGACTTTTTTTGCCAATTTTTTTAAAAAATTTTTAATTTTCATAAAGAAAAATTAAAAATAAAAACTTTATTCATTTAAATTTATATTTCTTAATATGTTAATCATAATTTAATATATAATTCCACATATATTTAACAAAAAAACATAATTTTGTATACTTTTTTTGGCAATTTTTTAAAAATTTCTTAAATTTTGTAACGAAAAATAAAAAATAACAACTTTGTTCAGCTAAATTTATATTTCTAAACATGTTATTCATAATTTAACATATAATTCAACATAAATTTAACAAAAAACATAATTTAGTTGACTTTTTTTGCAAATTTTTTTAAAAATTTCTTAATTTTTATAAAGAAAAATTAAAAATAAAAAATTCATTCAGTTAAATTTATATTTCTAAATATGTTAATCATAATTTAACATATAATTCCACATATATTTAACAAAAAACATAATTTAGTTTACTTTTTTTACCAATTTTTTTAAAAATTTCTTAAATTTTATAAAGAAAAATTAAAAATAAAAACTTCATTCAGCTAAATTTATATTTCTAAACATGTTATTCATAATTTAACATATAAATCAACATATATTTAACAAAAAAACGTTATTTAGGTGAAATTTTGTTACAATTTTTTTTAAAATTTCTTAAATTTTATAAAGAGAAATTCAAAATAAATACTTTATTCAGCTAAATTTATGTTTCTAAGCATGTTAATCATAATTTAACATATAATTCAACATATATTTAACAAAAAAACATAATTTAGTTTACTTTTTTTAGCAATTTTTTTAAAAATTTCTTAAATTTTATAACGAAAAATTAAAAATAACTACTTTATTCAGCTAAATTTATATTTCTAAACATGTTATTCATAATTTAACATATAATTCAACATAAATTTAACAAAAAACCATAATTTAGTTGACTTTTTTTGCCAATTTTTTTAAAAATTTCTTAATTTTCATAAAGAAAAATTAAAAATAAAAACTTGATTCAGTTAAATTTATATTTCTTAATATGTTAATCATAATTTAACATAAAAATCAACATATATTTAACAAAAAAACGTTATTTAGGTGAAATTTTTTTAAAATTTTTTTAAAAATTTCTTAAATTATATAAAGAAAAATTCAAAATAAATATTTCATTCAGCTAAATTTATATTTCTAAACATGTTATTCATAATTTAACATATAATTCAACATAAATTTAACAAAAAAACATAATTTAGTTGACTTTTTTTGCAAATTTTTTTAAAAATTTAATAATTTTTATAAAGAAAAATTAAAAATAAAAACTTTATTCAGTTAAATTTATATTTCTAAATATGTTAATCATAATTTAACATATAATTCCACATATATTTAACAAAAAAACATAATTTAGTTTACTTTTTTAAGCAATTTTTTTAAAAATTTCTTAAATTTTATAACGAAAAATTAAAAATAGCTATTTTATTCAGCTAAATTTATATTTCTAAACATGTTATTCATAATTTAACATAATAATTCAACATAAATTTAACAAAAAACATAATTTAGTTGACTTTTTTTGCCAATTTTTTTAAAAATTTCTTAATTTTCATAAAGAAAAATTAAAAATAAAAACTTTATTCATTTAAATTTATATTTCTTAATATGTTAATCATAATTTAATATATAATTCCACATATATTTAACAAAACAACATAATTTAGTTGACTTTTTTTGCCAATTTTTTTAAAAAATTTTTAATTTTCATAAAGAAAAATTAAAAATAAAAACTTTATTCAGTTAAATTTATATTTCTTAACATGTTAATCATAATTTAACATATAAACCAACATATATTTAACAAAAAAATGTTATTTAGATGAAATTTTGTTACAATTTTTTTAAAAATTTCTTAAATTTTATAAAGAAAAATTCAAAATAAATAATTTATTCAGCTAAATTTATATTTCTAAGCATGTTAATCATAATTTAACATATAATTCAACATATATTTAACAAAAAACCATAATTTAGTTGACTTTTTTTGCCAATTTTTTTAAAAAATTTTTAATTTTCATAAAGAAAAATTAAAAATAAAAACTTTATTCATTTAAATTTATATTTCTTAATATGTTAATCATAATTTAATATATAATTCCACATATATTTAACAAAAAAACATAATTTTGTATACTTTTTTTGGCAATTTTTTAAAAATTTCTTAAATTTTGTAACGAAAAATAAAAAATAACAACTTTGTTCAGCTAAATTTATATTTCTAAACATGTTATTCATAATTTAACATATAATTCAACATAAATTTAACAAAAAACATAATTTAGTTGACTTTTTTTGCAAATTTTTTTAAAAATTTCTTAATTTTTATAAAGAAAAATTAAAAATAAAAAATTCATTCAGTTAAATTTATATTTCTAAATATGTTAATCATAATTTAACATATAATTCCACATATATTTAACAAAAAACATAATTTAGTTTACTTTTTTTACCAATTTTTTTAAAAATTTCTTAAATTTTATAAAGAAAAATTAAAAATAAAAACTTCATTCAGCTAAATTTATATTTCTAAACATGTTATTCATAATTTAACATATAAATCAACATATATTTAACAAAAAAACGTTATTTAGGTGAAATTTTGTTACAATTTTTTTAAAAATTTCTTAAATTTTATAAAGAAAAATTCAAAATAAATACTTTATTCAGCTAAATTTATATTTCTAAGCATGTTAATCATAATTTAACATATAATGCAACATATATTTAACAAAAAACCATAATTTAGTTGACTTTTTTTGCCAATTTTTTTAAAAATTTCTTAATTTTCATAAAGAAAAATTAAAAATAAAAACTTTATTCATTTAAATTTATATTTCTTAATATGTTAATCATAATTTAAAATATAATTCCACATATATTTAACAAAAAAACATAATTTTGTATACTTTTTTTGGCAATTTTTTAAAAATTTCTTAAATTTTGTAACGAAAAATAAAAAATAACAACTTTGTTCAGCTAAATTTATATTTCTAAACATGTTATTCATAATTTAACATATAATTCAACATAAATTTAACAAAAAACATAATTTAGTTGACTTTTTTTGCAAATTTTTTTAAAAATTTCTTAATTTTTATAAAGAAAAATTAAAAATAAAAACTTTATTCAGTTAAATTTATATTTCTAAATATGTTAATCATAATTTAATATATAATTCCACATATATTTAACAAAAAAACATAATTTTGTTTACTTTTTTTGGCAATTTTTTAAAAATTTCTTAAATTTTGTAACGAAAAATAAAAAATAACAACTTTGTTCAGCTAAATTTATATTTCTAAACATGTTATTCATAATTTAACATATAATTCAACATAAATTTAACAAAAAACATAATTTAGTTGACTTTTTTTGCAAATTTTTTTAAAAATTTCTTAATTTTTATAAAGAAAAATTAAAAATAAAAACTTTATTCAGTTAAATTTATATTTCTAAATAATGTTAATCATAATTTAACACATAATTCCACATATATTTAACAAAAAACATAATTTAGTGTACTTTTTTTAGCAATTTTTTTAAAAATTTCTTAATTTTTATAAAGAAAAATTAAAAATAAAAACTTAATTTAGCTACATTTATATTTCTAAACATGTTATTCATAATTTAACATATAAATCAACATATATTTAACAAAAAAACGATATTTAGGTGAAATTTTGTTACAATTTTTTTAAAAATTTCTTAAATTTTATAAAGAAAAATTCAAAATAAATACTTTATTCAGCTAAATTTATATTTCTAAGCATGTTAATCATAATTTAACATATAATTCAACATATATTTAACAAAAAACCATAATTTAGTTGACTTTTTTTGCCAATTTTTTTAAAAATTTCTTAATTTTCATAAAGAAAAATTAAAAATAAAAACTTTATTCATTTAAATTTATATTTCTTAATATGTTAATCATAATTTAATATATAATTCCACATATATTTAACAAAAAAACATAATTTTGTTTACTTTTTTTGGCAATTTTTTAAAAGTTTCTTAAATTTTGTAACGAAAAATAAAAAATAACAACTTTGTTCAGCTAAATTTATATTTCTAAACATGTTATTCATAATTTAACATATAATTCAACATAACTTTAACAAAAAACATAATTTAGTTGACTTTTTTTGCAAATTTTTTTAAAAATTTCTTAATTTTTATAAAGAAAAATAAAAAATAAAAACTTTATTCAGTTAAATTTATATTTCTAAATATGTTAATCATAATTTAACATATAATTCCACATATATTTAACAAAAAAACATAATTTAGTTTACTTTTTTTAGCAATTTTTTAAAAAATTTCTTAAATTTTATAACGAAAAATTTAAAATAACTACTGTATTCAGCTAAATTTATATTTCTAAACATGTTATTCATAATTTAACATATAATTCAACATAAATTTAACAAAAAACATAATTTAGTTGACTTTTTTTGCCAATTTTTTTAAAAATTTCTTAATTTTTTTAAAGAAAAATTAAAAATAACAACTTTACTCAGCAAAATTTATATTTCTAAATATGTTGATCATAATTTAATATATAATTCCACATATATTTAACAAAAAATCATAATTTTGCTTACTTTTTTGGCAATATTTTTAAAAATTTCTTAAATTTTATAAAGAAAAATTAAAAAATAACAACTTTATTCAGCAAAATTTATATTTCTAAATATGTTAATCATAATTTAATATATAATTCAACATATATTTAACAAAAAACCATAGTTTAGTTGACTTATTTTGGCGATTTTTTTAAAAATTTCTTAAATTTTATAACGAAAAATTAAAAATAACAACTTTATTCAGCTAAATTTATATTTCTAAACATGTTATTCATAATTTAACATATAATTCAACATAAATTTAACTAAAAACATAATTTAGTTGACTTTTTTTGCCAATTTTTTTAAACATTTCTTAATTTTTATAAAGAAAAATTAAAAATAAAAACTTTATTCAGTTAAATTTATATTTCTAAATATGTTAATCATAATTTAACATATAATTCCACATATATTTAACAAAAAACATAATTTAGTTGACTTTTTTTGCCAAGTTTTTTATAAATTTCTTAATTTGTATAAAGAAAAATTAAAAATAAAAACTTTATTCAGTTAAATTTATATTTCTTAACATGTTAATCATAATTTAACATATAAATCAACATATATTTAACAAAAAACATAATTTTGTTGACTTTTTTTGGAATTTTTTTTTTAAGTTTCTGACATTTTATAAAAAAAATAAAAATAAAAACTTTTTTCTGCTAAATTTATGTTTCTAAGCATGTTAATCATAATTTAACATATAATTCAACATATATTTACACAAAAACCATAGTTTAGTTGACTTTTTTTGGCAATTTTTTTAAAAATTTCTTAATTTTTATAAAGAAAAATAAAAAATAACAACTTTCTTCAGCCAAATTTATATTTCTAAACATGTTATTCATAATTTAACATATAATTCAACATAAATTTAACAAAAAACATAATTTAGTTGACTTTTTTTGCCAATTTTTTTAAAAATTTCTTAATTTTTTTAAAGAAAAATTAAAAATAAAAACTTTATTCAGTTAAATTTATATTTCTAAATATGTTAATCATAATTTAACATATAATTCCACATATATTTAACAAAAAAACATAATTTAGTTTACTTTTTTTAGCAATTTTTTTAAAAATTTCTTAAATTTTATAACGAAAAATTAAAAATAACTACTTTATTCAGCTAAATTTATATTTCTAAACATGTTATTCATAATTTAACATATAATAGTTGACTTTTTTTGCCAATTTTTTTAAAAATTTCTTAATTTTTTTAAAGAAAAATTAAAAATAACAACTTTATTCAGCAAAATTTATATTTCTAAATATGTTGATCATAATTTAATATATAATTCAACATATATTTAACAAAAAACCATAGTTTAGTTGACTTATTTTGGCGATTTTTTTAAAAATTTCTTAAATTTTATAACGAAAAATTAAAAATAACAACTTTATTCAGCTAAATTTATATTTCTAAACATGTTATTCATAATTTAACATATAATTCAACATAAATTTAGCTAAAAACATAATTAAGTTGACTTTTTTTGCCAATTTTTTTAAACATTTCTTAATTTTTATAAAGAAAAATTAAAAATAAAAACTTTATTCAGTTAAATTTATATTTCTAAATATGTTAATCATAATTTAACATATAATTCCACATATATTTAACAAAAAACATAATTTAGTTGACTTTTTTTGCCAAGTTTTTTATAAATTTCTTAATTTGTATAAAGAAAAATTAAAAATAAAAACTTTATTAAGTTAAATTTATATTTCTTAACATGTTAATCATAATTTAACATATAAATCAACATATATTTAACAAAAAACATAATTTTGTTGACTTTTTTTGGAATTTTTTTTTAAAGTTTCTGACATTTTATAAAAAAAATAAAAATAAAAACTTTTTTCTGCTAAATTTATGTTTCTAAGCATGTTAATCATAATTTAACATATAATTCAACATATATTTACACAAAAACCATAGTTTAGTTGACTTTTTTTGGCAATTTTTTTAAAAATTTCTTAATTTTTATAAAGAAAAATAAAAAATAGCAACTTTCTTCAGCCAAATTTATATTTCTAAACATGTTAATCATAATTTAACATATAATTCAACATAAATTTAACAAAAAACATAATTTAGTTGACTTTTTTTGCCAATTTTTTTAAAAATTTCTTAATTTTTTTAAAGAAAAATTAAAAATAAAAACTTTATTCAGTTAAATTTATATTTCTAAATATGTTAATCATAATTTAACATATAATTCCACATATATTTAACAAAAAAACCTAATTTAGTTTATTTTTTTAGCAATTTTTTTAAAAATTTCTTAAATTTTATAACGAAAAATTAAAAATAACTACTTTATTCAGCTAAATTTATATTTCTAAACATGTTATTCATAATTTAGCATATAATTCAACATAAATTTAACAAAAAACATAATTTAGTTGACTTTTTTTGCCAATTTTTTTAAAAATTTCTTAATTTTTTTAAAGAAAAATTAAAAATAACAACTTTATTCAGCAAAATTTATATTTCTAAATATGTTGATCATAATTTAATATATAATTCCACATATATTTAACAAAAAAACATAATTTTGCTTACTTTTTTGGCAATATTTTTAAAAATTTCTTAAATTTTATAAAGAAAAATTAAAAAATAACAACATTATTAAGCAAAATTTATATTTCTAAATATGTTGATCATAATTTAATATATAATTCAACATATATTTAACAAAAAACCATAGTTTAGTTGACTTATTTTGGCGATTTTTTTAAAAATTTCTTAAATTTTATAACGAAAAATTAAAAATAACAACTTTATTCAGCTAAATTTATATTTCTAAACATGTTATTCATAATTTAACATATAATTCAACATAAATTTAACTAAAAACATAATTTAGTTGACTTTTTTTGCCAATTTTTTTAAACATTTCTTAATTTTTATAAAGAAAAATTAAAAATAAAAACTTTATTCAGTTAAATTTATATTTCTAAATATGTTAATCATAATTTAACATATAATTCCACATATATTTAACAAAAAACATAATTTAGTTGACTTTTTTTGCCAAGTTTTTTATAAATTTCTTAATTTGTATAAAGAAAAATTAAAAATAAAAACTTTATTCAGTTAAATTTATATTTCTTAACATGTTAATCATAATTTAACATATAATTCAACATATATTTACACAAAAACCATAGTTTAGTTGACTTTTTTTGGCAATTTTTTTAAAAATTTCTTAATTTTTATAAAGAAAAATAAAAAATAACAACTTTCTTCAGCCAAATTTATATTTCTAAACATGTTATTCATAATTTAACATATAATTCAACATAAATTTAAGAAAAAACATAATTTAGTTGACTTTTTTTGCCAACTTTTTTAAAAATTTCTTAATTTTTATAAAGAAAAATAAAAAATAACAACTTTCTTCAGCCAAATTTATATTTCTAAACATGTTATTCATAATTTAACATATAATTCAACATAAATTTAACAAAAAACATAATTTAGTTGACTTTTTTTGCCAATTTTTTTAAAAATTTCTTAATTTTTTTAAAGAAAAATTAAAAATAACTTTATTCAGCAAAATTTATATTTCTAAATATGTTGATCATAATTTATTATATAATTCTACATATATTTAACAAAAAAACATAATTTTGGTTACTTTTTTGGCAATATTTTTAAAAATTTCTTAATTTTTATAAATAAAAATAAAAAATAAAAACTTTATTCAGTTAAATTTATATTTCTAAATATGTTAATCATAATTTAACATATAATTCCACATATATTTAACAAAAAAACATAATTTAGTTTACTTTTTTTAGCAATTTTTTTAAAAATTTCTTAAATTTTATAACGAAAAATTAAAAATAACTACTTTATTCAGCTAAATTTATATTTCTAAACATGTTATTCATAATTTAACATATAATTCAACATAAATTTAACAAAAAACCATAATTTAGTTGACTTTTTTTGCCAATTTTTTTAAACATTTCTTAATTTTTATAAAGAAAAATAAAAAATAACAACTTTCTTCAGCCAAATTTATATTTCTAAACATGTTATTCATAATTTAACATATAATTCAACATAAATTTAACAAAAAACATAATTTAGTTGACTTTTTTTGCCAATTTTTTTAAAAATTTCTTAATTTTTTTAAAGAAAAATTAAAAATAACTTTATTCAGCAAAATTTATATTTCTAAACATGTTATTCATAATTTAACATATAATTCAACATAAATTTAACAAAAAACATAATTTAGTTGACTTTTTTTGCCAATTTTTTTAAAAATTTCTTCATTTTTTTAAAGAAAAATTAAAAATAAAAACTTTATTCAGTTAAATTTATATTTCTAAATATGTTAATCATAATTTAACATATAATTCCACATATATTTAACAAAAAAACATAATTTAGTTGACTTTTTTTGCCAATTTTTTTAAAAATTTCTTAATTTTTTTAAAGAAAAATTAAAAATAACAACTTTATTCAGCAAAATTTATATTTCTAAATATGTTGATCATAATTTAATATATAATTCCACATATATTTAACAAAAAAACATAATTTTGCTTACTTTTTTGGCAATATTTTAAAATATTTCTTAAATTTTATAACGAAAAATTTAAAATAACTACTTTATTCAGCTAAATTTATATTTCTAAACATGTTATTCATAATTTAACATATAATTCAACATAAATTTAACAAAAAACATAATTTAGTTGACTTTTTTTGCCAATTTTTTTAAAAATTTCTTAATTTTTATAAAGAAAAATTAAAAATAAAAACTTTATTCAGTTAAATTTATATTTCTAAATATGTTAATCATAATTTAACATATAATTCCACATATATTTAACAAAAAACATAATTTAGTTGACTTTTTTTGCCAAGTTTTTTATAAATTTCTTAATTTGTATAAAGAAAAATTAAAAATAAAAACTTTATTCAGTTAAATTTATATTTCTTAACATGTTAATCATAATTTAACATATAAATCAACATATATTTAACAAAAAACATAATTTTGTTGACTTTTTTTGGAATTTTTTTTTAAAGTTTCTTACATTTTATAAAAAAAATAAAAATAAAAACTTTTTTCTGCTAAATTTATGTTTCTAAGCATGTTAATCATAATTTAACATATAATTCAACATATATTTACACAAAAACCATAGTTTAGTTGACTTTTTTTGGCAATTTTTTTAAAAATTTCTTAATTTTTATAAAGAAAAATAAAAAATAACAACTTTCTTCAGCCAAATTTATATTTCTAAACATGTTATTCATAATTTAACATATAATTCAACATAAATTTAACAAAAAACATAATTTAGTTGACTTTTTTTGCCAATTTTTTTAAAAATTTCTTAATTTTTTTAAAGAAAAATTAAAAATAAAAACTTTATTCAGTTAAATTTATATTTCTAAATATGTTAATCATAATTTAACATATAATTCCACATATATTTAACAAAAAAACATAATTTAGTTTACTTTTTTTAGCAATTTTTTTAAAAATTTCTTAAATTTTATAACGAAAAATTTAAAATAACTACTTTATTCAGCTAAATTTATATTTCTAAACATGTTATTCATAATTTAACATATAATTCAACATAAATTTAACAAAAAACATAATTTAGTTGACTTTTTTTGCCAATTTTTTTAAAAATTTCTTAATTTTTTTAAAGAAAAATTAAAAATAACAACTTTATTCAGCAAAATTTATATTTCTAAATATGTTGATCATAATTTAATATATAATTCAACATATATTTAACAAAAAACCATAGTTTAGTTGACTTATTTTGGCGATTTTTTTAAAAATTTCTTAAATTTTATAACGAAAAATTAAAAATAACAACTTTATTCAGCTAAATTTATATTTCTAAACATGTTATTCATAATTTAACATATAATTCAACATAAATTTAACTAAAAACATAATTTAGTTGACTTTTTTGGCCAATCTTTTTAAACATTTCTTAATTTTTATAAAGAAAAATTAAAAATAAAAACTTTATTAAGTTAAATTTATATTTCTAAATATGTTAATCATAATTTAACATATAATTCCACATATATTTAACAAAAAACATAATTTAGTTGACTTTTTTTGCCAAGTTTTTTATAAATTTCTTAATTTGTATAAAGAAAAATTAAAAATAAAAACTTTATTCAGTTAAATTTATATTTCTTAACATGTTAATCATAATTTAACATATAATTCAACATATATTTACACGAAAACCATAATTTAGTTGACTTTTTTTGGCAATTTTTTTAAAAATTTCTTAATTTTTATAAAGAAAAATAAAAAATAACAACTTTCTTCAGCCAAATTTATATTTCTAAACATGCTATTCATAATTTAACATATAATTCAACATAAATTTAACAAAAACCATAATTTAGTTGACTTTTTTTGCCAACTTTTTTAAAAATTTCTTAATTTTTATAAAGAAAAATAAAAAATAACAACTTTCTTCAGCCAAATTTATATTTCTAAACATGTTATTCATAATTTAACATATAATTCAACATAAATTTAACAAAAAACATAATTTAGTTGACTTTTTTTGACAATTTTTTTAAAAATTTCTTAATTTTTTTAAAGAAAAATTAAAAATAACTTTATTCAGCAAAATTTATATTTCTAAATATGTTGATCATAATTTATTATATAATTCTACATATATTTAACAAAAAAACATAATTTTGCTTACGTTTTTGGCAATATTTTTAAAAATTTCTTAATTTTTATAAAGAAAAATAAAAAATAAAAACTTTATTCAGTTAAATTTATATTTCTAAATATGTTAATCATAATTTAACATATAATTCCACATATATTTAACAAAAAAACATAATTTAGTTTACTTTTTTTAGCAATTTTTTTAAAAATTTCTTAAATTTTATAACGAAAAATTAAAAATAACTACTTTATTCAGCTAAATTTATATTTCTAAACATGTTATTCATAATTTAACATATAATTCAACATAAATTTAACAAAAAACCATAATTTAGTTGAATTTTTGCCAATTTTTTTAAAAATTTCTTAATTTTCATAAAGAAAAATTAAAAATAAAAACTTTATTCAGTTAAATTTATATTTCTTAACATGTTAATCATAATTTAACATATAAATCAACATATATTTAACAAAAAAACGTTATTTAGGTGAAATTTTGTTACAATTTTTTTAAAAATTTCATAAATTTTATAAAGAAAAATTCAAAATAAATACTTTATTCAGCTAAATTTATATTTCTAAGCATGTTAATCATAATTTAACATATAATTCAACATATATTTAACAAAAACCATAGTTTAGTTGACTTTTTTTGGCAATTTTTTTAAAAATTTCTTAATTTTTATAAAGAAAAATAAAAAATAACAACTTTCTTCAGCCAAATTTATATTTCTAAACATGTTATTCATAATTTAACATATAATTCAACATAAATTTAACAAAAAACATAATTTAGTTGACTTTTTTTGGAATTTTTTTTTAAAGTTTCTTACATTTTATAAAAAAAATAAAAATAAAAACTTTTTTCTGCTAAATTTATGTTTCTAAGCATGTTAATCATAATTTAACATATAATTCAACATATATTTACACAAAAACCATAGTTTAGTTGACTTTTTTTGGCAATTTTTTTAAAAATTTCTTAATTTTTATAAAGAAAAATAAAAAATAACAACTTTCTTCAGCCAAATTTATATTTCTAAACATGTTATTCATAATTTAACATATAATTCAACATAAATTTAACAAAAAACATAATTTAGTTGACTTTTTTTGCCAATTTTTTTAAAAATTTCTTAATTTTTTTAAAGAAAAATTAAAAATAAAAACTTTATTCAGTTAAATTTATATTTCTAAATATGTTAATCATAATTTAACATATAATTCCACATATATTTAACAAAAAAACATAATTTAGTTTACTTTTTTTAGCAATTTTTTTAAAAATTTCTTAAATTTTATAACGAAAAATTTAAAATAACTACTTTATTCAGCTAAATTTATATTTCTAAACATGTTATTCATAATTTAACATATAATTCAACATAAATTTAACAAAAAACATAATTTAGTTGACTTTTTTTGCCAATTTTTTTAAAAATTTCTTAATTTTTTTAAAGAAAAATTAAAAATAACAACTTTATTCAGCAAAATTTATATTTCTAAATATGTTGATCATAATTTAATATATAATTCAACATATATTTAACAAAAAACCATAGTTTAGTTGACTTATTTTGGCGATTTTTTTAAAAATTTCTTAAATTTTATAACGAAAAATTAAAAATAACAACTTTATTCAGCTAAATTTATATTTCTAAACATGTTATTCATAATTTAACATATAATTCAACATAAATTTAACTAAAAACATAATTTAGTTGACTTTTTTGGCCAATCTTTTTAAACATTTCTTAATTTTTATAAAGAAAAATTAAAAATAAAAACTTTATTAAGTTAAATTTATATTTCTAAATATGTTAATCATAATTTAACATATAATTCCACATATATTTAACAAAAAACATAATTTAGTTGACTTTTTTTGCCAAGTTTTTTATAAATTTCTTAATTTGTATAAAGAAAAATTAAAAATAAAAACTTTATTCAGTTAAATTTATATTTCTTAACATGTTAATCATAATTTAACATATAATTCAACATATATTTACACGAAAACCATAATTTAGTTGACTTTTTTTGGCAATTTTTTTAAAAATTTCTTAATTTTTATAAAGAAAAATAAAAAATAACAACTTTCTTCAGCCAAATTTATATTTCTAAACATGCTATTCATAATTTAACATATAATTCAACATAAATTTAACAAAAACCATAATTTAGTTGACTTTTTTTGCCAACTTTTTTAAAAATTTCTTAATTTTTATAAAGAAAAATAAAAAATAACAACTTTCTTCAGCCAAATTTATATTTCTAAACATGTTATTCATAATTTAACATATAATTCAACATAAATTTAACAAAAAACATAATTTAGTTGACTTTTTTTGACAATTTTTTTAAAAATTTCTTAATTTTTTTAAAGAAAAATTAAAAATAACTTTATTCAGCAAAATTTATATTTCTAAATATGTTGATCATAATTTATTATATAATTCTACATATATTTAACAAAAAAACATAATTTTGCTTACGTTTTTGGCAATATTTTTAAAAATTTCTTAATTTTTATAAAGAAAAATAAAAAATAAAAACTTTATTCAGTTAAATTTATATTTCTAAATATGTTAATCATAATTTAACATATAATTCCACATATATTTAACAAAAAAACATAATTTAGTTTACTTTTTTTAGCAATTTTTTTAAAAATTTCTTAAATTTTATAACGAAAAATTAAAAATAACTACTTTATTCAGCTAAATTTATATTTCTAAACATGTTATTCATAATTTAACATATAATTCAACATAAATTTAACAAAAAACCATAATTTAGTTGAATTTTTGCCAATTTTTTTAAAAATTTCTTAATTTTCATAAAGAAAAATTAAAAATAAAAACTTTATTCAGTTAAATTTATATTTCTTAACATGTTAATCATAATTTAACATATAAATCAACATATATTTAACAAAAAAACGTTATTTAGGTGAAATTTTGTTACAATTTTTTTAAAAATTTCATAAATTTTATAAAGAAAAATTCAAAATAAATACTTTATTCAGCTAAATTTATATTTCTAAGCATGTTAATCATAATTTAACATATAATTCAACATATATTTAACAAAAAACCATAATTTAGTTGACTTTTTTTGCCAATTTTTATAAAAATTTCTTAATTTTCATAAAGAAAAATCAAAAATAAAAACTTTATTCATTTAAATTTATATTTCTTAATATGTTAATCATAATTTAATATATAATTCAACATAAATTTAACAAAAAACATAATTTTGTTTACTTTTTTTGGCAATTTTTTAAAAATTTCTTAAATTTTGTAACGAAAAATTAAAATTAAAAACTTTATTCAGTTAAATTTATATTTCTAAATATGTTAATCATAATTTAACATATAATTCCACATATATTTAACAAAAAAACATAATTTAGTTTACTTTTTTTAGCAATTTTTTTAAAAATTTCTTAAATTTTATAACGAAAAATTAAAAATAACTACTTTATTCAGCTAAATTTATATTTCTAAACATGTTATTCATAATTTAACATATAATTCAACATAAATTTAACAAAAAACATAATTTAGTTGACTTTTTTTGCCAATTTTTTTAAAAATTTCTTAATTTTTTTAAAGAAAAATTAAAAATAACAACTTTACTCAGCAAAATTTATATTTCTAAATATGTTGATCATAATTTAATATATAATTCCACATATATTTAACAAAAAATCATAATTTTGCTTACTTTTTTGGCAATATTTTTAAAAATTTCTTAAATTTTATAAAGAAAAATTAAAAATAACAACTTTATTCAGCAAAATTTATATTTCTAAATATGTTGATCATAATTTAATATATAATTCAACATATATTTAACAAAAAACCATAGTTTAGTTGACTTTTTTGGGGATTTTTTTAAAAATTTCTTAAATTTTATAACGAAAAATTAAAAATAACAACTTTATTCAGCTAAATTTATATTTCTAAACATGTTATTCATAATTTAACATATTATTCAACATAAATTTAACTAAAAACATAATTTAGTTGACTTTTTTTGCCAATTTTTTTAAAAATCTCTTAATTTTTATAAAGAAAAATTAAAAATAAAAACTTTATTCAGTTAAATTTATATTTCTAAATATGTTAATCATAATTTAACATATAATTCCACATATATTTAACAAAAAACATAATTTAGTTGACTTTTTTTGCCAATTTTTTTATAAATTTCTTAATTTGTATAAATAAAAATTAAAAATAAAAACTTTATTCAGTTAAATTTATATTTCTTAACATGTTAATCATAATTTAACATATAAATCAATATATATTTAACAAAAAACATAATTTTGTTGACTTTTTTTGGAATTTTTTTTAAAAGTTTCTTACATTTTATAAAAAAAAATAAAAATAAAAACTTTTTTCAGCTAAATTTATGTTTCTAAGCATGTTAATCATAATTTAACATATAATTCAACATATATTTACACAAAAACCATAGTTTAGTTGACTTTTTTTGGCAATTTTTTTAAAAATTTCTTAAATTTTATAAAGAAAAATAAAAAATAACAACTTTGTTCAGCCAAATTTATATTTCTAAACATGTTCATCATAATTTAACAAATAATAGAACATACATTTAACAAAAAAACACAATTAATTGACTTTTATTGCCAATTTTTTTAAAAATTTCTTAATTTTTATAAAGAAGTATTAAAAATAACAACTTTATACAGTTAAATTTATATTTCTTAACATGTTAATCATAATTTAACATATAAATCAACATGTATTTAACAAAAAAACATTATTTAGGTGAAATTTTTGTGACAATTTTTTTAAAAATTTCTTAAATTTTATAAAGAGAAATTCAAAATAAATACTTTATTCAGCTAAATTTATGTTTCTAAGCATGTTAATCATAATTTAACATATAATTCAGCATAAATTTAACTAAAAACATAATTTAGTTGACTTTTTTTGCCAATTTTTTTTAAAAATTTCTTAATTTTTATAAAGAAAAATTAAAAATAAAAACTTAATTCAGTTAAATTTATATTTCTATATATGTTAATCATAATTTAACATATAATTTCACATATATTTAACAAAAAACATAATTTAGTTGACTTTTTTTGCCAATTTTTTTAAAAATTTCTTAATTTGTATAAAGAAAAATTAAAAATAAAAACTTTATTCAGTTAAATTTATATTTCTTAACATGTTAATCATAATTTAACATATAAATCAACATATATTTAACAAAAAACATAACTTAGTTGACTTTTTTTGCCAATATTTTTATAAATTTCTTAATTTGTATAAAGAAAAATTAAAAATAAAAACTTTATTCAGTTAAATTTATATTTCTTAACATGTAAATCATAATTTAACATGTAAACCAACATATATTTAACCAAAACCATAATTTAGTTGACTTTTTTTGGCAATTTTGTTAAAAATTTCTTAAATTTTATAAAGAAAAATAAAAAATAACAACTTTCTTCAGCCAAATTTATATTTCTAAACATGTTATTCATAATTTAACATATAATTCAACATAAATTTAACAAAAAACATAATTTAGTTGACTTTTTTTGCCAATTTTTTTAAAAATTTCTTAATTTTTTTAAAGAAAAATTAAAAATAACAACTTTATTCAGCAAAATTTATATTTCTAAATATGTTGATCATAATTTAATATATAATTCCACATATATTTAACAAAAAAACATAATTTTGCTTACTTTTTTGGAATCTTTTTAAAAATTTCTTAATTTTTATAAAGAAAAATTAAAAATAAAAACTTTATTCAGTTAAATTTATATTTCTAAATATGTTAATCATAATTTAACATATAATTCCACATATATTTAACAAAAAACATAATTTAGTTTACTTTTTTCACCAATTTTTTTAAAAATTTCTTAAATTTTATAACGAAAAATTAAAAATAACTACTTTATTCAGCTAAATTTATATTTCTAAACATGTTATTCATAATTTAACATATAATTCAACATAAATTTAACAAAAACCCATAATTTAGTTGACTTTTTTTGCCAATTTTTTTAAAAATTTCTTAATTTTCATAAAGAAAATTTAAAAATAAAAACTTTATTCATTTAAATTTATATTTCTTAATATGTTAATCATAATTTAATATATAATTCCACATATATTTAACAAAAAAACATAATTTAGTTGACTTTTTTTGCCAATTTTTTTAAAAATTTCTTAAATTTTATAAAGAAAAATTAAAAATAAAAACTTTATTCAGTTAAATTTATATTTCTTAACATGTTAATCATAATTTAACATATAAATCAACATATATTTAACAAAAAAACGTTATTTAGGTGAAATTTTGTTAAAATTTTTTTAAAAATTTCTTAATTTTCATAAAGAAAAATTAAAAATAAATACTTTATTCAGCTAAATTTATATTAATTCAACATATATTTAACAAAAAACCATAGTTTAGTTGACTTTTTTGGGGATTTTTTTAAAAATTTCTTAAATTTTATAACGAAAAATTAAAAATAACAACTTTATTCAGCTAAATTTATATTTCTAAACATGTTATTCATAATTTAACATATAATTCAACATAAATTTAACTAAAAACATAATTTAGTTGATTTTTTTTGCCAATTTTTTTAAAAATCTCTTAATTTTTATAAAGAAAAATTAAAAATAAAAACTTTATTCAGTTAAATTTATATTTCTAAATATGTTAATCATAATTTAACATATAATTCCACATATATTTAACAAAAAACATAATTTAGTTGACTTTTTTTGCCAATGTTTTTATAAATTTCTTAATTTGTATAAAGAAAAATTAAAAATAAAAACTTTATTCAGTTAAATTTATATTTCTTAACATGTTATTCATAATTTAACATATAAATCAACATATATTTAACAAAAAACATAATTTTGTTGACTTTTTTTGGAATTTTTTTTAAAAGTTTCTTACATTTTATAAAAAAAAATAAAAATAAAAACTTTTTTCAGCTAAATTTATGTTTCTAAGCATGTTAATCATAATTTAACATATAATTCAACATATATTTACACAAAAACCATAGTTTAGTTGACTTTTTTTGGCAATTTTTTTAAAAATTTCTTAAATTTTATAAAGAAAAATAAAAAATAACAACTTTGTTCAGCCAAATTTATATTTCTAAACATGTTCATCATAATTTAACAAATAATAGAACATACATTTAACAAAAAACACAATTAATTGACTTTTATTGCCAATTTTTTTAAAAATTTCTTAATTTTTATAAAGAAGTATTAAAAATAACAACTTTATACAGTTAAATTTATATTTCTTAACATGTTAATCATAATTTAACATATAAATCAACATGTATTTAACAAAAAAACATTATTTAGGTGAAATTTTTGTGACAATTTTTTTAAAAATTTCTTAAATTTTATAAAGAGAAATTCAAAATAAATACTTTATTCAGCTAAATTTATGTTTCTAAGCATGTTAATCATAATTTAACATGTAAATCAACATATATTTAACCAAAACCATAATTTAGTTGACTTTTTTTGGCAATTTTTTAAAAAAATTCTTAAATTTTATAACGAAAAATTAAAAATAACAACTTTATTCAGCTAAATTTATATTTCTAAACATGTTATTCATAATTTAACATATAATTCAACATAAATTTAACAAAAACCCATAATTTAGTTGACTTTTTTTGGCAATTTTGTTAAAAATTTCTTAAATTTTATAAAGAAAAATAAAAAATAACAACTTTCTTCAGCCAAATTTATATTTCTAAACATGTTATTCATAATTTAACATATAATTCAACATAAATTTAACAAAAAACATAATTTAGTTGACTTTTTTTGCCAATTTTTTTAAAAATTTCTTAATTTTTTTAAAGAAAAATTAAAAATAACAACTTTATTCAGCAAAATTTATATTTCTAAATATGTTGATCATAATTTAATATATAATTCCACATATATTTAACAAAAAAACATAATTTTGCTTACTTTTTTGGAATCTTTTTAAAAATTTCTTAATTTTTATAAAGAAAAATTAAAAATAAAAACTTTATTCAGTTAAATTTATATTTCTAAATATGTTAATCATAATTTAACATATAATTCCACATATATTTAACAAAAAACATAATTTAGTTTACTTTTTTCACCAATTTTTTTAAAAATTTCTTAAATTTTATAACGAAAAATTAAAAATAACTACTTTATTCAGCTAAATTTATATTTCTAAACATGTTATTCATAATTTAACATATAATTCAACATAAATTTAACAAAAACCCATAATTTAGTTGACTTTTTTTGCCAATTTTTTTAAAAATTTCTTAATTTTCATAAAGAAAATTTAAAAATAAAAACTTTATTCATTTAAATTTATATTTCTTAATATGTTAATCATAATTTAATATATAATTCCACATATATTTAACAAAAAAACATAATTTAGTTGACTTTTTTTGCCAATTTTTTTAAAAATTTCTTAAATTTTATAAAGAAAAATTAAAAATAAAAACTTTATTCAGTTAAATTTATATTTCTTAACATGTTAATCATAATTTAACATATAAATCAACATATATTTAACAAAAAAACGTTATTTAGGTGAAATTTTGTTAAATTTTTTTTAAAAATTTCTTAATTTTCATAAAGAAAAATTAAAAATAAATACTTTATTCAGCTAAATTTATATTTCTAAGCATGTTAATCATAATTTAACAAATAATTCAACATATATTTAACAAAAAACCATAATTTAGTTGACTGTGTTTTGCCAATTTTTTTAAAAATTTCTTAATTTTCATAAAGAAAAATTAAAAATAAAAACTTTATTCATTTAAATTTATATTTCTTAATATGTTAATCATAATTTAATATATAATTCCACATATATTTAACAAAAAAACATAATTTTGTTTACTTTTTTTGGCAATTTTTTAAAAATTTCTTAAATTTTGTAACGAAAAATAAAAAATAACAACTTTGTTCAGCTAAATTTAAATTTCTATACATGTTAACATATAATTCAACATAAATTTAACAAAAAACATAATTTAGTTGACTTTTTTTGCCAATTTTTTTAAAAATTTCTTAATTTTTTTAAAGAAAAATTAAAAATAACTTTATTCAGCAAAATTTATATTTCTAAATATGTTGATCATAATTTATTATATAATTCTACATATATTTAACAAAAAAACATAATTTTGCTTACTTTTTTGGCAATATTTTTAAAAATTTCTTAATTTTTATAAAGAAAAATTAAAAGTAACAACTTTATTCAGCTAAATTTATGTTTCTAAACATATTTATCAGAACTTAACATATAATTCAACATATCTTTTTTTAATAAATTTTAAAAAAAATTATGCCAATTTTTTTTAAAATTTATTAAATTTTATAAAGAAAAATTAAAAATAACGACTTTATTCAGATAAATTTATATTTCTAAACATGTTAGTCATAATTTAACATAGATTTAACAAAAAAACATAATTTAGTTGACTTTTTTTGGCAATTTTTTAAAAATTTCTTAAATTTTGTAACAAAAAATAAAAAATAACAACTTTGTTCAACTAAATTTATATTTCTAAACATGTTATTCATAATTTAACATATAATTCAACATAAATTTAACAAAAAACATAATTTAGTTGACTTTTATTGCAAATTTTTTTAAAAATTTCTTAATTTTCATAAAGAAAATTTAAAAATAAAAACTTTATTCAGTTAAATTTATATTTCTAAATATGTTAATCATAATTTAACATATAATTCCACATATATTTAACAAAAAAACATAATTTAGTTTACTTTTTTTAGCAATTTTTTTAAAAATTTCTTAAATTTTATAACGAAAAATTAAAAATAACTACTTTATTCAGCTAAATTTATATTTCTAAACATGTTATTCATAATTTAACATATAATTCAACATAAATTTAACAAAAAACATAATTTAGTTGACTTTTTTTGCCAATTTTTTTAAAAATTTCTTAATTTTTTTAAAGAAAAATTAAAAATAACAACTTTATTCAGCAAAATTTATATTTATAAATATGTTGATCGTAATTTAATATATAATTCCACATATATTTAACAAAAAAACATAATTAAGTTGACTTTTTTGGCAATATTTTTAAAGATTTCTTAAATTTTATAAAGAAAAATTAAAAATAACAACTTTATTCAGCAAAATTTATATTTCTAAATATGTTGATCATAATTTAATATATAATTCCACATATATTTAACAAAAAAACATAATTTTGCTTACTTTTTTGGAATCTTTTTAAAAATTTCTTAATTTTTATAAAGAAAAATTAAAAATAAAAACTTTATTCAGTTAAATTTATATTTCTAAATATGTTAATCATAATTTAACATATAATTCCACATATATTTAACAAAAAACATAATTTAGTTTACTTTTTTCACCAATTTTTTTAAAAATTTCTTAAATTTTATAACGAAAAATTAAAAATAACTACTTTATTCAGCTAAATTTATATTTCTAAACATGTTATTCATAATTTAACATATAATTCAACATAAATTTAACAAAAACCCATAATTTAGTTGACTTTTTTTGCCAATTTTTTTAAAAATTTCTTAATTTTCATAAAGAAAATTTAAAAATAAAAACTTTATTCATTTAAATTTATATTTCTTAATATGTTAATCATAATTTAATATATAATTCCACATATATTTAACAAAAAAACATAATTTAGTTGACTTTTTTTGCCAATTTTTTTAAAAATTTCTTAAATTTTATAAAGAAAAATTAAAAATAAAAACTTTATTCAGTTAAATTTATATTTCTTAACATGTTAATCATAATTTAACATATAAATCAACATATATTTAACAAAAAAACGTTATTTAGGTGAAATTTTGTTAAAATTTTTTTAAAAATTTCTTAATTTTCATAAAGAAAAATTAAAAATAAATACTTTATTCAGCTAAATTTATATTTCTAAGCATGTTAATCATAATTTAACAAATAATTCAATATATATTTAACAAAAAACCATAATTTAGTTGACTGTTTTTTGCCAATTTTTTTAAAAATTTCTTAATTTTCATAAAGAAAAATTAAAAATAAAAACTTTATTCATTTAAATTTATATTTCTTAATATGTTAATCATAATTTAATATATAATTCCACATATATTTAACAAAAAAACATAATTTTGTTTACTTTTTTTGGCAATTTTTTAAAAATTTCTTAAATTTTGTAACGAAAAATAAAAAATAACAACTTTGTTCAGCTAAATTTAAATTTCTATACATGTTAACATATAATTCAACATAAATTTAACAAAAAACATAATTTAGTTGACTTTTTTTGCCAATTTTTTTAAAAATTTCTTAATTTTTTTAAAGAAAAATTAAAAATAACTTTATTCAGCAAAATTTATATTTCTAAATATGTTGATCATAATTTATTATATAATTCTACATATATTTAACAAAAAAACATAATTTTGCTTACTTTTTTGGCAATATTTTTAAAAATTTCTTAATTTTTATAAAGAAAAATTAAAAGTAACAACTTTATTCAGCTAAATTTATGTTTCTAAACATATTTATCAGAACTTAACATATAATTCAACATATCTTTTTTTAATAAATTTTAAAAAAAATTATGCCAATTTTTTTTAAAATTTATTAAATTTTATAAAGAAAAATTAAAAATAACGACTTTATTCAGATAAATTTATATTTCTAAACATGTTAGTCATAATTTAACATAGATTTAACAAAAAAACATAATTTAGTTGACTTTTTTTGGCAATTTTTTAAAAATTTCTTAAATTTTGTAACAAAAAATAAAAAATAACAACTTTGTTCAACTAAATTTATATTTCTAAACATGTTATTCATAATTTAACATATAATTCAACATAAATTTAACAAAAAACATAATTTAGTTGACTTTTATTGCAAATTTTTTTAAAAATTTCTTAATTTTCATAAAGAAAAATTAAAAATAAAAACTTTATTCAGTTAAATTTATATTTCTAAATATGTTAATCATAATTTAACATATAATTCCACATATATTTAACAAAAAAACATAATTTAGTTTACTTTTTTTAGCAATTTTTTTAAAAATTTCTTAAATTTTATAACGAAAAATTAAAAATAACTACTTTATTCAGCTAAATTTATATTTCTAAACATGTTATTCATAATTTAACATATAATTCAACATAAATTTAACAAAAAACATAATTTAGTTGACTTTTTTTGCCAATTTTTTTAAAAATTTCTTAATTTTTTTAAAGAAAAATTAAAAATAACAACTTTATTCAGCAAAATTTATATTTATAAATATGTTGATCGTAATTTAATATATAATTCCACATATATTTAACAAAAAAACATAATTTTGCTTACTTTTTTGGCAATATTTTTAAAGATTTCTTAAATTTTATAAAGAAAAATTAAAAATAACAACTTTATTCAGCAAAATTTATATTTCTAAATATGTTGATCATAATTTAATATATAATTCAACATATATTTAACAAAAAACCATAGTTTAGTTGACTTTTTTTGGGGATTTTTTTAAAAATTTCTTAAATTTTATAACGAAAAATTAAAAATAACAACTTTATTCAGCTAAATTTATATTTCTAAACATGTTATTCATAATTTAACATATAATTCAACATAAATTTAACTAAAAACATAATTTAGTTGACTTTTTTTGCCAATTTTTTTAAAAATCTCTTAATTTTTATAAAGAAAAATTAAAAATAAAAACTTTATTCAGTTAAATTTATATTTCTAAATATGTTAATCATAATTTAACATATAATTCCACATATATTTAACAAAAAACATAATTTAGTTGACTTTTTTTGCCAATTTATTTATAAATTTCTTAATTTGTATAAAGAAAAATTAAAAATAAAAACTTTATTCAGTTAAATTTATATTTCTTAACATGTTAATCATAATTTAACATATAAATCAACATATATTTAACAAAAAACATAATTTTGTTGACTTTTTTTGGAATTTTTTTTAAAAGTTTCTTACATTTTATAAAAAAAAATAAAAATAAAAACTTTTTTCAGCTAAATTTATGTTTCTAAGCATGTTAATCATAATTTAACATATAATTCAACATATATTTACACAAAACCATAGTTTAGTTGACTTTTTTTGGCAATTTTTTTAAAAATTTCTTAATTTTTATAAAGAAAAATTAAAAATAAAAACTTTATTCAGTTAAATTTATATTTCTAAGTATGTTAATCATAATTTAACATATAATTCCACATATATTTAACAAAAAACATAATTTAGTTGACTTTTTTTGGGGATTTTTTTAAAAATTTCTTAAATTTTATAACGAAAAATTAAAAATAACTACTTTATTCAGCTAAATTTATATTTCTAAACATGTTATTCATAATTTAACATATAATTCAACATAAATTTAACAAAAACCCATAATTTAGTTGACTTTTTTTGGCAATTTTTTTAAAAATTTCTTAAATTTTATAAATAAAAATAAAAAATAACAACTTTCTTCAGCCAAATTTATATTTCTAAACATGTTATTCATAATTTAACATATAATTCAACATAAATTTAACAAAAAACATAATTTAGTTGACTTTTTTTGCCAATTTTTTTAAAAATTTCTTAATTTTTTTAAAGAAAAATTAAAAATAACAACTTTATTCGGCAAAATTTATATTTCTAAATATGTTGATCATAATTTAATATATAATTCCACATATATTTAACAAAAAAACATAATTTTGCTTACTTTTTTGGAATCTTTTTAAAAATTTCTTAATTTTTATAAAGAAAAATTAAAAATAAAAACTTTATTCAGTTAAATTTATATTTCTAAATATGTTAATCATAATTTAACATATAATTCCACATATATTTAACAAAAAACATAATTTAGTTGACTTCTTTTGGGGATTTTTTTAAAAATTTCTTAATTTTTATAAAGAAAAATTAAAAATAAAAACTTTATTCAGTTAAATTTATATTTATAAATATGTTAATCATAATTTAACATATAATTCCACATATATTTAACAAAAAACATAATTTAGTTGACTTTTTTTGCCAATTTTTTTAAAAATATCTTAATTTGTATAAAGAAAAATAAAAAATAACAACTTTGTTCAGCTAAATTTATATTTCTAAACATGTTATTCATAATTTAACATATAATTCAACATAAATTTAACAAAAAACATAATTTAGTTGACTTTTTTTGCAAATTTTTATAAAAATTTCTTAATTTTTTTAAAGAAAAATTAAAAATAACAAATTCATTCAGCAAAATTTATATTTCTAAATATGTTGATGATAATTTAATATATAATTCCACATATATTTAACAAAAAACGTAATTTAGATGACTTTTTTTGCCAATTTTTTTAAAAAAATTTTAATTTTTATAAAGAAAAATTAAAAATAAAAACTTTATTCAGTTAAATTTATATTTCTAAATATGTTAATCATAATTTAACATATAATACCACATATATTTAACAAAAAACATAATTTAGTTGACTTTTTTTGCCAATTTTTTTATAAATTTCTTAATTTGTATAAAGAAAAATTAAAAATAAAAACTTTATTCAGTTAAATTTATATTTCTTAACATTTTAATCATAATTTAACATATAAATCAACATATATTTAACAAAAAACATAATTTTGTTGACTTTTTTTGTAATTTTTTTTAAAAGTTTCTTACATTTTATAAAAAAAAAAAAAAAAAAAATTTCAGCTAAATTTATGTTTCTAAGCATGTTAATCATAATTTAACATATAACTCAACATATATTTACACAAAAACCATAGTTTAGTTGACTTTTTTTGGCAATTTTTTTAAAAATTTCTTAAATTTTATAAAGAAAAATAAAAAATAACAACTTTCTTCAGCCAAATTTATATTTATAAACATGTTCATCATAATTTAACAAATAATAGAACATACATTTAACAAAAAACATAATTAATTGACTTTTATTGCCAATTTTTTTAAAAATTTCTTAATTTTTATAAAGAAGTATTAAAAATAACAACTTTATACAGTTAAATTTATATTTCTTAACATGTTAATCATAATTTAACATATAAATCAACATATATTTAACAAAAAAACATTATTTAGGTGAAATTTTTGTGACAATTTTTTTAAAAATTTCTTAAATTTTATAAAGAGAAATTCAAAATAAATACTTTATTCAGCTAAATTTATGTTTCTAAGCATGTTAATCATAATTTAACATATAATTCAACATATATTTAACAAAAAACCATAAATTAGTTGACTTTTTTTGGCAATTTTTATTAAAAATTCTTAAATTTTATAACGAAAAATTAAAAATAACAACTTTATTCAGCTAAATTTATATTTCTAAACATATTATTCATAATTTAACATATAATTCAACATAAATTTAACAAAAAACATAATTTAGTTGACTTTTTTTGCCAATTTTTTTAAAAATTTCTTAATTTTTTTAAAGAAAAATTAAAAATAACAACTTTATTCAGCAAAATTTATATTTCTAAATATGTTGATCATAATTTAATATATAATTCCACATATATTTAACAAAAAAACATAATTTTGCTTACTTTTTTGGCAATATTTTTAAAAATTTCTTAATTTTTATAAAGAAAAATAAAAAATAAAAACTTTATTCAGTTAAATTTATATTTCTAAATATGTTAATCATAATTTAACATATAATTCCACATATATTTAACAAAAAACATAATTTAGATTACTTTTTTTAGCAATTGTTTTAAAAATTTCTTAAATTTTATAACGAAAAATTAAAAATAACTACTTTATTCAGCTAAATTTATATTTCTAAACATGTTATTCATAATTTAACATATAATTCAACATAAATTTAACAAAAACCCATAATTTAGTTGACTTTTTTTGCCAATTTTTTTAAAAATTTCTTAATTTTCATAAAGAAAAATTAAAAATGAAAACTTTATTCATTTAAATTTATATTTCTTAATATGTTAATCATAATTTGATATATAATTCCACATATATTTAACAAAAAAACATAATTTAGTTGACTTTTTTTGCCAATTTTTTTAAAAATGTCTTAAATTTTATAAAGAAAAATTAAAAATAAAAACTTTATTCAGTTAAATTTATATTTCTTAACATGTTAATCATAATTTAACATATAAATCAACATATATTTAACAAAAAAACGTTATTTAGGTGAAATTTTCTTACAATTTTTTTAAAAATTTCTTAAATTTTATAAAGAAAAATTCAAAATAAATACTTTATTCAGCTAAATTTATATTTCTAAGCATGTTAATCATAATTTAACATATAATTCAACATATATTTAACAAAAAACCATAAATTAGTTGACTTTTTTTGCCAATTTTTTTATAAATTTCTTAATTTGTATAAAGAAAAATTAAAAATAAAAACTTTATTCAGTTAAATTTATATTTCTAAATATGTTAATCATAATTTAACATATAATTCCACATATATTTAACAAAAAACATAATTTAGTTGACTTTTTTTGCCAATTTTTTTATAAATTTCTTAATTTGTATAAAGAAAAATTAAAAATAAAAACTTTATTCAGTTAAATTTATATTTCTTAACATTTTAATCATAATTTAACATATAAATCAACATATATTTAACAAAAAACATAATTTTGTTGACTTTTTTTGGAATTTTTTTTAAAAGTTTCTTACATTTTATAAAAAAAAAAAAAAAAAAAATTTCAGCTAAATTTATGTTTCTAAGCATGTTAATCATAATTTAACATATAACTCAACATATATTTACACAAAAACCATAGTTTAGTTGACTTTTTTTGGCAATTTTTTTAAAAATTTCTTAAATTTTATTAAGAAAAATAAAAAATAACAACTTTCTTCAGCCAAATTTATATTTCTAAACATGTTCATCATAATTTAACAAATAATAGAACATACATTTAACAAAAAACATAATTAATTGACTTTTATTGCCAATTTTTTTAAAAATTTCTTAATTTTTATAAAGAAGTATTAAAAATAACAACTTTATACAGTTAAATTTATATTTCTTAACATGTTAATCATAATTTAACATATAAATCAACATATATTTAACAAAAAAACATTATTTAGGTGAAATTTTTGTGACAATTTTTTTAAAAATTTCTTAAATTTTATAAAGAGAAATTCAAAATAAATACTTTATTCAGCTAAATTTATGTTTCTAAGCATGTTAATCATAATTTAACATATAATTCAACATATATTTAACAAAAAACCATAAATTAGTTGACTTTTTTTGGCAATTTTTTTAAAAAATTCTTAAATTTTATAACGAAAAATTAAAAATAACAACTTTATTCAGCTAAATTTATATTTCTAAACATGTTATTCATAATTTAACATATAATTCAACATAAATTTAACAAAAAACATAATTTAGTTGACTTTTTTTGCCAATTTTTTTAAAAATTTCTTAATTTTTTTAAAGAAAAATTAAAAATAACAACTTTATTCAGCAAAATTTATATTTCTAAATATGTTGATCATAATTTAATATATAATTCCACATATATTTAACAAAAAAACATAATTTTGCTTACTTTTTTGGCAATATTTTTAAAAATTTCTTAATTTTTATAAAGAAAAATAAAAAATAAAAACTTTATTCAGTTAAATTTATATTTCTAAATATGTTAATCATAATTTAACATATAATTCCACATATATTTAACAAAAAACATAATTTAGATTACTTTTTTTAGCAATTGTTTTAAAAATTTCTTAAATTTTATAACGAAAAATTAAAAATAACTACTTTATTCAGCTAAATTTATATTTCTAAACATGTTATTCATAATTTAACATATAATTCAACATAAATTTAACAAAAACCCATAATTTAGTTGACTTTTTTTGCCAATTTTTTTAAAAATTTCTTAATTTTCATAAAGAAAAATTAAAAATGAAAACTTTATTCATTTAAATTTATATTTCTTAATATGTTAATCATAATTTGATATATAATTCCACATATATTTAACAAAAAAACATAATTTAGTTGACTTTTTTTGCCAATTTTTTTTAAAAATTTCTTAAATTTTATAAAGAAAAATTAAAAATAAAAAATTTATTCAGTTAAATTTATATTTCTTAACATGTTAATCATAATTTAACATATAAATCAACATATATTTAACAAAAAAACGTTATTTAGGTGAAATTTTCTTACAATTTTTTTACAAATTTCTTAAATTTTATAAAGAAAAATTCAAAATAAATACTTTATTCAGCTAAATTTATATTTCTAAGCATGTTAATCATAATTTAACAAATAATTCAACATATATTTAACAAAAAACCATAATTTAGTTGACTTTTTTTGCCAATTTTTTTTAAAAATTTCTTAATTTTCATAAAGAAAAATTAAAAATAAAAATTTTATTCATTTAAATTTATATTTCTTAATATGTTAATCATAATTTAACATATAATTCCACATATATTTAACAGAAAAACATAATTTTGTTTACTTTTTTTCGCAATTTTTTAAAAATTTCTTAAATTTTGTAACGAAAAATAAAAAATAACAACTTTGTTCAGCTAAATTTAAATTTCTAAACATGTTATTCATAGTTTAACATATAATTCAACATAAATTTAACAAAAAACATAATTTAGTTGACTTTTTTTGCCAATTTTTTTAAAAATATCTTAATTTGTATAAAGAAAAATAAAAAATAACAACTTTGTTCAGCTAAATTTATATTTCTAAACATGTTATTCATAATTCAACATATAATTCAATATATATTTACACAAAAACCATAGTTTAGTTGACTTTTTTTGGCAATTTTTTTAAAAATTTCTTAATTTTTATAAAGAAAAATTAAAAATAAAAACTTTATTCAGTTAAATTTATATTTCTAAATATGTTAATCATAATTTAACATATAATTCCACATATATTTAACAAAAAACATAATTTAGTTGACTTTTTTTGCCAATTTTTTTAAAAATATCTTAATTTGTATAAATAAAAATAAAAAATAACAACTTTGTTCAGCTAAATTTATATTTCTAAACATGTTATTCATAATTTAACATATAATTCAACTTAAATTTAACAAAAAACATAATTTAGTTGACTTTTTTTGCAAATTTTTATAAAAATTTCTTAATTTTTTTAAAGAAAAATTAAAAATAACAACTTCATTCAGCAAAATTTATATTTCTGAATATGTTGATGATAATTTAATATATAATTCCACATATATTTAACAAAAAAACATAATTTTGCTTACTTTTTTGGCAATATTTTTAAAAATTTCTTAAATTTTATAAAGAAAAATTCAAAATAAATACTTTATTCAGCTAAATTTATATTTCTAAGCATGTTAATCATAATTTAACAAATAATTCAACATATATTTAACAAAAAACCATAATTTAGTTGACTTTATTTGCCAATTTTTTTTAAAAATTTCTTAATTTTCATAAAGAAAAATTAAAAATAAAAACTTTATTCATTTAAATTTATATTTCTTAATATGTTAATCATAATTTAACATATAATTCCACATATATTTAACAGAAAAACATAATTTTGTTTACTTTTTTTCGCAATTTTTTAAAAATTTCTTAAATTTTGTAACGAAAAATAAAAAATAACAACTTTGTTCAGCTAAATTTATATTTCTAAACATGTTATTCATAATTCAACATATAATTCAACATATATTTACACAAAAACGATAGTTTAGTTGACTTTTTTTGGCAATTTTTTTAAAAATTTCTTAATTTTTATAAAGAAAAATTAAAAATAAAAACTTTATTCATTTAAATTTATATTTCTTAATATGTTAATCATAATTTAACATATAATTCCACATATATTTAACAGAAAAACATAATTTTGTTTACTTTTTTTCGCAATTTTTTAAAAATTTCTTAAATTTTGTAACGAAAAATAAAAAATAACAACTTTGTTCAGCTAAATTTAAATTTCTAAACATGTTATTCATAGTTTAACATATAATTCAACATAAATTTAACAAAAAACATAATTTAGTTGACTTTTTTTGCCATTTTTTTTAAAAATATCTTAATTTGTATAAAGAAAAATAAAAAATAACAACTTTGTTCAGCTAAATTTATATTTCTAAACATGTTATTCATAATTCAACATATAATTCAACATATATTTACACAAAAACCATAGTTTAGTTGACTTTTTTTGGCAATTTTTTGAAAAATTTCTTAATTTTTATAAAGAAAAATTAAAAATAAAAACTTTATTCAGTTAAAGTTATATTTCTAAATATGTTAATCATAATTTAACATATAATTCCACATATATTTAACAAAAAACATAATTTAGTTGACTTTTTTTGCCAATTTTTTTAAAAATATCTTAATTTGTATAAATAAAAATAAAAAATAACAACTTTGTTCAGCTAAATTTATATTTCTAAACATGTTATTCATAATTCAACATATAATTCAACATATATTTACACAAAAACCATAGTTTAGTTGACTTTTTTTGGCAATTTTTTTAAAAATTTCTTAATTTTTATAAAGAAAAATTAAAAATAAAAACTTTATTCAGTTAAATTTATATTTCTAAATATGTTAATCATAATTTAACATATAATACCACATATATTTAACAAAAAACATAATTTAGTTGACTTTTTTTGCCAATTTTTTTATAAATTTCTTAATTTGTATAAAGAAAAATTAAAAATAAAAACTTTATTCAGTTAAATTTATATTTCTTAACATTTTAATCATAATTTAACATATAAATCAACATATATTTAACAAAAAACATAATTTTGTTGACTTTTTTTGTAATTTTTTTTAAAAGTTTCTTACATTTTATAAAAAAAAAAAAAAAAAAATTTCAGCTAAATTTATGTTTCTAAGCATGTTAATCATAATTTAACATATAACTCAACATATATTTACACAAAAACCATAGTTTAGTTGACTTTTTTTGGCAATTTTTTTAAAAATTTCTTAAATTTTATAAAGAAAAATAAAAAATAACAACTTTCTTCAGCCAAATTTATATTTATAAACATGTTCATCATAATTTAACAAATAATAGAACATACATTTAACAAAAAACATAATTAATTGACTTTTATTGCCAATTTTTTTAAAAATTTCTTAATTTTTATAAAGAAGTATTAAAAATAACAACTTTATACAGTTAAATTTATATTTCTTAACATGTTAATCATAATTTAACATATAAATCAACATATATTTAACAAAAAAACATTATTTAGGTGAAATTTTTGTGACAATTTTTTTAAAAATTTCTTAAATTTTATAAAGAGAAATTCAAAATAAATACTTTATTCAGCTAAATTTATGTTTCTAAGCATGTTAATCATAATTTAACATATAATTCAACATATATTTAACAAAAAACCATAAATTAGTTGACTTTTTTTGGCAATTTTTATTAAAAATTCTTAAATTTTATAACGAAAAATTAAAAATAACAACTTTATTCAGCTAAATTTATATTTCTAAACATATTATTCATAATTTAACATATAATTCAACATAAATTTAACAAAAAACATAATTTAGTTGACTTTTTTTGCCAATTTTTTTAAAAATTTCTTAATTTTTTTAAAGAAAAATTAAAAATAACAACTTTATTCAGCAAAATTTATATTTCTAAATATGTTGATCATAATTTAATATATAATTCCACATATATTTAACAAAAAAACATAATTTTGCTTACTTTTTTGGCAATATTTTTAAAAATTTCTTAATTTTTATAAAGAAAAATAAAAAATAAAAACTTTATTCAGTTAAATTTATATTTCTAAATATGTTAATCATAATTTAACATATAATTCCACATATATTTAACAAAAAACATAATTTAGATTACTTTTTTTAGCAATTGTTTTAAAAATTTCTTAAATTTTATAACGAAAAATTAAAAATAACTACTTTATTCAGCTAAATTTATATTTCTAAACATGTTATTCATAATTTAACATATAATTCAACATAAATTTAACAAAAACCCATAATTTAGTTGACTTTTTTTGCCAATTTTTTTAAAAATTTCTTAATTTTCATAAAGAAAAATTAAAAATGAAAACTTTATTCATTTAAATTTATATTTCTTAATATGTTAATCATAATTTGATATATAATTCCACATATATTTAACAAAAAAACATAATTTAGTTGACTTTTTTTGCCAATTTTTTTAAAAATGTCTTAAATTTTATAAAGAAAAATTAAAAATAAAAACTTTATTCAGTTAAATTTATATTTCTTAACATGTTAATCATAATTTAACATATAAATCAACATATATTTAACAAAAAAACGTTATTTAGGTGAAATTTTCTTACAATTTTTTTAAAAATTTCTTAAATTTTATAAAGAAAAATTCAAAATAAATACTTTATTCAGCTAAATTTATATTTCTAAGCATGTTAATCATAATTTAACATATAATTCAACATATATTTAACAAAAAACCATAAATTAGTTGACTTTTTTTGCCAATTTTTTTATAAATTTCTTAATTTGTATAAAGAAAAATTAAAAATAAAAACTTTATTCAGTTAAATTTATATTTCTAAATATGTTAATCATAATTTAACATATAATTCCACATATATTTAACAAAAAACATAATTTAGTTGACTTTTTTTGCCAATTTTTTTATAAATTTCTTAATTTGTATAAAGAAAAATTAAAAATAAAAACTTTATTCAGTTAAATTTATATTTCTTAACATTTTAATCATAATTTAACATATAAATCAACATATATTTAACAAAAAACATAATTTTGTTGACTTTTTTTGGAATTTTTTTTAAAAGTTTCTTACATTTTATAAAAAAAAAAAAAAAAAAAAATTTCAGCTAAATTTATGTTTCTAAGCATGTTAATCATAATTTAACATATAACTCAACATATATTTACACAAAAACCATAGTTTAGTTGACTTTTTTTGGCAATTTTTTTAAAAATTTCTTAAATTTTATTAAGAAAAATAAAAAATAACAACTTTCTTCAGCCAAATTTATATTTCTAAACATGTTCATCATAATTTAACAAATAATAGAACATACATTTAACAAAAAACATAATTAATTGACTTTTATTGCCAATTTTTTTAAAAATTTCTTAATTTTTATAAAGAAGTATTAAAAATAACAACTTTATACAGTTAAATTTATATTTCTTAACATGTTAATCATAATTTAACATATAAATCAACATATATTTAACAAAAAAACATTATTTAGGTGAAATTTTTGTGACAATTTTTTTAAAAATTTCTTAAATTTTATAAAGAGAAATTCAAAATAAATACTTTATTCAGCTAAATTTATGTTTCTAAGCATGTTAATCATAATTTAACATATAATTCAACATATATTTAACAAAAAACCATAAATTAGTTGACTTTTTTTGGCAATTTTTTTAAAAAATTCTTAAATTTTATAACGAAAAATTAAAAATAACAACTTTATTCAGCTAAATTTATATTTCTAAACATGTTATTCATAATTTAACATATAATTCAACATAAATTTAACAAAAAACATAATTTAGTTGACTTTTTTTGCCAATTTTTTTAAAAATTTCTTAATTTTTTTAAAGAAAAATTAAAAATAACAACTTTATTCAGCAAAATTTATATTTCTAAATATGTTGATCATAATTTAATATATAATTCCACATATATTTAACAAAAAAACATAATTTTGCTTACTTTTTTGGCAATATTTTTAAAAATTTCTTAATTTTTATAAAGAAAAATAAAAAATAAAAACTTTATTCAGTTAAATTTATATTTCTAAATATGTTAATCATAATTTAACATATAATTCCACATATATTTAACAAAAAACATAATTTAGATTACTTTTTTTAGCAATTGTTTTAAAAATTTCTTAAATTTTATAACGAAAAATTAAAAATAACTACTTTATTCAGCTAAATTTATATTTCTAAACATGTTATTCATAATTTAACATATAATTCAACATAAATTTAACAAAAACCCATAATTTAGTTGACTTTTTTTGCCAATTTTTTTAAAAATTTCTTAATTTTCATAAAGAAAAATTAAAAATGAAAACTTTATTCATTTAAATTTATATTTCTTAATATGTTAATCATAATTTGATATATAATTCCACATATATTTAACAAAAAAACATAATTTAGTTGACTTTTTTTGCCAATTTTTTTTAAAAATTTCTTAAATTTTATAAAGAAAAATTAAAAATAAAAAATTTATTCAGTTAAATTTATATTTCTTAACATGTTAATCATAATTTAACATATAAATCAACATATATTTAACAAAAAAACGTTATTTAGGTGAAATTTTCTTACAATTTTTTTACAAATTTCTTAAATTTTATAAAGAAAAATTCAAAATAAATACTTTATTCAGCTAAATTTATATTTCTAAGCATGTTAATCATAATTTAACAAATAATTCAACATATATTTAACAAAAAACCATAATTTAGTTGACTTTTTTTGCCAATTTTTTTTAAAAATTTCTTAATTTTCATAAAGAAAAATTAAAAATAAAAATTTTATTCATTTAAATTTATATTTCTTAATATGTTAATCATAATTTAACATATAATTCCACATATATTTAACAGAAAAACATAATTTTGTTTACTTTTTTTCGCAATTTTTTAAAAATTTCTTAAATTTTGTAACGAAAAATAAAAAATAACAACTTTGTTCAGCTAAATTTAAATTTCTAAACATGTTATTCATAGTTTAACATATAATTCAACATAAATTTAACAAAAAACATAATTTAGTTGACTTTTTTTGCCAATTTTTTTAAAAATATCTTAATTTGTATAAAGAAAAATAAAAAATAACAACTTTGTTCAGCTAAATTTATATTTCTAAACATGTTATTCATAATTCAACATATAATTCAATATATATTTACACAAAAACCATAGTTTAGTTGACTTTTTTTGGCAATTTTTTTAAAAATTTCTTAATTTTTATAAAGAAAAATTAAAAATAAAAACTTTATTCAGTTAAATTTATATTTCTAAATATGTTAATCATAATTTAACATATAATTCCACATATATTTAACAAAAAACATAATTTAGTTGACTTTTTTTGCCAATTTTTTTAAAAATATCTTAATTTGTATAAATAAAAATAAAAAATAACAACTTTGTTCAGCTAAATTTATATTTCTAAACATGTTATTCATAATTTAACATATAATTCAACTTAAATTTAACAAAAAACATAATTTAGTTGACTTTTTTTGCAAATTTTTATAAAAATTTCTTAATTTTTTTAAAGAAAAATTAAAAATAACAACTTCATTCAGCAAAATTTATATTTCTGAATATGTTGATGATAATTTAATATATAATTCCACATATATTTAACAAAAAAACATAATTTTGCTTACTTTTTTGGCAATATTTTTAAAAATTTCTTAAATTTTATAAAGAAAAATTCAAAATAAATACTTTATTCAGCTAAATTTATATTTCTAAGCATGTTAATCATAATTTAACAAATAATTCAACATATATTTAACAAAAAACCATAATTTAGTTGACTTTATTTGCCAATTTTTTTTAAAAATTTCTTAATTTTCATAAAGAAAAATTAAAAATAAAAACTTTATTCATTTAAATTTATATTTCTTAATATGTTAATCATAATTTAACATATAATTCCACATATATTTAACAGAAAAACATAATTTTGTTTACTTTTTTTCGCAATTTTTTAAAAATTTCTTAAATTTTGTAACGAAAAATAAAAAATAACAACTTTGTTCAGCTAAATTTATATTTCTAAACATGTTATTCATAATTCAACATATAATTCAACATATATTTACACAAAAACGATAGTTTAGTTGACTTTTTTTGGCAATTTTTTTAAAAATTTCTTAATTTTTATAAAGAAAAATTAAAAATAAAAACTTTATTCATTTAAATTTATATTTCTTAATATGTTAATCATAATTTAACATATAATTCCACATATATTTAACAGAAAAACATAATTTTGTTTACTTTTTTTCGCAATTTTTTAAAAATTTCTTAAATTTTGTAACGAAAAATAAAAAATAACAACTTTGTTCAGCTAAATTTAAATTTCTAAACATGTTATTCATAGTTTAACATATAATTCAACATAAATTTAACAAAAAACATAATTTAGTTGACTTTTTTTGCCATTTTTTTTAAAAATATCTTAATTTGTATAAAGAAAAATAAAAAATAACAACTTTGTTCAGCTAAATTTATATTTCTAAACATGTTATTCATAATTCAACATATAATTCAACATATATTTACACAAAAACCATAGTTTAGTTGACTTTTTTTGGCAATTTTTTGAAAAATTTCTTAATTTTTATAAAGAAAAATTAAAAATAAAAACTTTATTCAGTTAAAGTTATATTTCTAAATATGTTAATCATAATTTAACATATAATTCCACATATATTTAACAAAAAACATAATTTAGTTGACTTTTTTTGCCAATTTTTTTAAAAATATCTTAATTTGTATAAATAAAAATAAAAAATAACAACTTTGTTCAGCTAAATTTATATTTCTAAACATGTTATTCATAATTCAACATATAATTCAACATATATTTACACAAAAACCATAGTTTAGTTGACTTTTTTTGGCAATTTTTTTAAAAATTTCTTAATTTTTATAAAGAAAAATTAAAAATAAAAACTTTATTCAGTTAAATTTATATTTCTAAATATGTTAATCATAATTTAACATATAATACCACATATATTTAACAAAAAACATAATTTAGTTGACTTTTTTTGCCAATTTTTTTAAAAATATCTTAATTTGTATAAATAAAAATAAAAAATAACAACTTTGTTCAGCTAAATTTATATTTCTAAACATGTTATTCATAATTTAACATATAATTCAACATAAATTTAACTAAAAACATAATTTAGTTGACTTTTTTTGCCAATTTTTTTAAAAAAATTTTAATTTTTATAAAGAAAAATTAAAAATAAAAACTTTATTCAGTTAAATTTATATTTCTAAATATGTTAATCATAATTTAACATATAATTCCACATATATTTAACAAAAAACATAATTTAGTTGACTTTTTTTGCCAATTTTTTTATAAATTTCTTAATTTGTATAAAGAAAAATTAAAAATAAAAACTTTATTCAGTTAAATTTATATTTCTTAACATGTTAATCATAATTTTACATATAAATCAACATATATTTAACAAAAAACATAATTTTGTTGACTTTTTTTGGAATTTTTTTTAAAAGTTTCTTACATTTTATAAAAAAAAAAAAAAAAAACTTTTTTCAGCTAAATTTATGTTTCTAAGCATGTTAATCATAATTTAACATATAATTCAACATATATTTACACAAAAACCATAGTTTAGTTGACTTTTTTTGGCAATTTTTTTAAAAATTTCTTAATTTTTTTAAAGAAAAATTAAAAATAACAAATTCATTCAGCAAAATTTATATTTCTAAATATGTTGATGATAATTTAATATATAATTCCACATATATTTAACAAAAAACGTAATTTAGTTGACTTTTTTTGCCAATTTTTTTAAAAAAATTTTAATTTTTATAAAGAAAAATTAAAAATAAAAACTTTATTCAGTTAAATTTATATTTCTAAATATGTTAATCATAATTTAACATATAATTCCACATATATTTAACAAAAAACATAATTTAGTTGACTTTTTTTGCCAATTTTTTTATAAATTTCTTAATTTGTATAAAGAAAAATTGAAAATAAAAACTTTATTCAGTTAAATTTATATTTCTTAACATTTTAATCATAATTTAACATATAAATCAACATAAAAAATTATTAACAGATTAAGCTGTCTGTAAACTTTCCTGGTTTGGGAAAAATTAATGAAACATTGTAGTTGCAGTCAGTCAAGATATTTAAAATACAAAATATTTATATATTATGATAATTGTGTTGATAATGTATTTAACAGAAAAACATAATTTTGTTTACTTTTTTTCGCAATTTTTTAAAAATTTCTTAAATTTTGTAACGAAAAATAAAAAATAACAACTTTGTTCAGCTAAATTTAAATTTCTAAACATGTTATTCATAGTTTAACATATAATTCAACATAAATTTAACAAAAAACATAATTTAGTTGACTTTTTTTGCCAATTTTTTTAAAAATATCTTAATTTGTATAAAGAAAAATAAAAAATAACAACTTTGTTCAGCTAAATTTATATTTCTAAACATGTTATTCATAATTTAACATATAATTCAACATAAATTTAACAAAAAACATAATTTAGTTGACTTTTTTTGCAAATTTTTATAAAAATTTCTTAATTTTTTTAAAGAAAAATTAAAAATAACAACTTCATTCAGCAAAATTTATATTTCTGAATATGTTGATGATAATTTAATATATAATTCCACATATATTTAACAAAAAAACATAATTTTGCTTACTTTTTTGGCAATATTTTTAAAAATTTCTTAAATTTTATAAAGAAAAATTCAAAATAAATACTTTATTCAGCTAAATTTATATTTCTAAGCATGTTAATCATAATTTAACAAATAATTCAACATATATTTAACAAAAAACCATAATTTAGTTGACTTTATTTGCCAATTTTTTTTAAAAATTTCTTAATTTTCATAAAGAAAAATTAAAAATAAAAACTTTATTCAGTTAAATTTATATTTCTAAATATGTTAATCATAATTTAACATATAATTCCACATATATTTAACAAAAAACATAATTTAGTTGACTTTTTTTGCCAATTTTTTTATAAATTTCTTAATTTGTATAAAGAAAAATTAAAAATAAAAACTTTATTCAGTTAAATTTATATTTCTTAACATTTTAATCATAATTTAACATATAAATCAACATATATTTAACAAAAAACATAATTTTGTTGACTTTTTTTGGAATTTTTTTTAAAAGTTTCTTACAATTTATAAAAAAAAAAAAAAAAAATTTTCAGCTAAATTTATGTTTCTAAGCATGTTAATCATAATTTAACATATAATTCAACATATATTTACACAAAAACCATAGTTTAGTTGACTTTTTTTGGCAATTTTTTTAAAAATTTCTTAAATTTTATAAAGAAAAATAAAAAATAACAACTTTCTTCAGCCAAATTTATATTTCTAAACATGTTCATCATAATTTAACAAATAATAGAACATACATTTAACAAAAAACATAATTAATTGACTTTTATTGCCAATTTTTTTAAAAATTTCTTAATTTTTATAAAGAAGTATTAAAAATAACAACTTTCTACAGTTAAATTTATATTTCTTAACATGTTAATCATAATTTAACATATAAATCAACATATATTTAACAAAAAACATAATTTAGTTGACTTTTTTTGCCAATTTTTTTAAAAATTTCTTAATTTTTTTAAAGAAAAATTAAAAATAACAACTTTATTTAGCAAAATTTATATTTCTAAATATGTTGATCATAATTTAATATATAATTCCACATATATTTAACAAAAAACCATAAATTAGTTGACTTTTTTTGGCAATTTTTTTAAAAAATTCTTAAATTTTATAACGAAAAATTAAAAATAACAACTTTATTCAGCTAAATTTATATTTCTAAACATGTTATTCATAATTTAACATATAATTCAACATAAATTTAACAAAAAACATAATTTAGTTGACTTTTTTTGCCAATTTTTTTAAAAATTTCTTAATTTTTTTAAAGAAAAATTAAAAATAACAACTTTATTTAGCAAAATTTATATTTCTAAATATGTTGATCATAATTTAATATATAATTCCACATATATTTAACAAAAAAACATAATTTTGCTTACTTTTTTGGCAATATTTTTAAAAATTTCTTAATTTTTATAAAGAAAAATAAAAAATAAAAACTTTATTCAGTTAAATTTATATTTCTAAATATGTTAATCATAATTTAACATATAATTCCACATATATTTAACAAAAAACATAATTTAGATTACTTTTTTTAGCAATTTTTTTAAAAATTTCTTAAATTTTATAACGAAAAATTAAAAATAACTACTTTATTCAGCTAAATTTATATTTCTAAACATGTTATTCATAACTTAACATATAATTCAACATAAATTTAACAAAAACCCATAATTTAGTTGACTTTTTTTGCCAATTTTTTTAAAAATTTCTTAAATTTTATAAAGAAAAATTAAAAATAAAAACTTTAATCAGTTAAATTTATATTTCTTAATATGTTAATCATAATTTAACATATAAATCAACATATATTTAACAAAAAAACGTTATTTAGGTGAAATTTTCTTACAATTTTTTTAAAAATTTCTTAAATTTTATAAAGAAAAATTCAAAATAAATACTTTATTCAGCTAAATTTATATTTCTAAGCATGTTAATCATAATTTAACAAATAATTCAACATATATTTAACAAAAAACCATAATTTAGTTGACTTTTTTTGCCAATTTTTTTTAAAAATTTCTTAATTTTCATAAAGAAAAATTAAAAATAAAAACTTTATTCATTTAAATTTATATTTCTTAATATGTTAATTATAATTTAATATATAATTCCACATATATTTAACAGAAAAACATAATTTTGTTTACTTTTTTTCGCAATTTTTTAAAAATTTCTTAAATTTTGTAACGAAAAATAAAAAATAACAACTTTGTTCATATATGTTGATTTATATTTCTAATTTTGCTTACTTTTTTGGCAATATTTTTAAAAATTTCTGAAATTTTATAAAGAAAAATTAAAAATAACAACTTTATTCAGCAAAATTTATATTTCTAAACATGTTATTCATAATTTAACATATAATTCAACATAAATTTAACTAAAAACATAATTTAGTTGATTTTTTTGCCAATTTTTTTATAAATTTCTTAATTTGTATAAAGAAAAATTAAAAATAAAAACTTTATTCACTTAAATTTATATTTCTTAACATGTTAATCATAATTTTACATATAAATCAACATATATTTAACAAAAAACATAATTTTGTTGACTTTTTTTGGAATTTTTTTTAAAAGTTTCTTACATTTTATAAAAAAAAAAAAAAAAAAACAACTTTTTTCAGCTAAATTTATGTTTCTAAGCATGTTAATCATAATTTAACACATAATTCAACATATATTTACACAAAAACCATAGTTTAGTTGACTTTTTTTGGCAATTTTTTTAAAAATTTCTTAAATTTTATAAAGAAAAATAAAAAATAACAACTTTCTTCAGCCAAATTTATATTTCTAAACATGTTCATCATAATTTAACAAATAATAGAACATACATTTAACAAAAAACATAATTAATTGACTTTTATTGCCAATTTTTTTAAAAATTTCTTAATTTTTATAAAGAAGTATTAAAAATAACAACTTTATACAGTTAAATTTATATTTCTTAACATGTTAATCATAATTTAACATATAAATCAACATATATTTAACAAAAAAACATTATTTAGGTGAAATTTTTGTGACTATTTTTTTAAAAATTTCTTAAATTTTATAAAGAGAAATTCAAAATATATACTTTATTCAGCTAAATTTATGTTTCTAAGCATGTTAATCATAATTTAACATATAATTCAACATATATTTAACAAAAAACCATAATTTAGTTGACTTTTTTTGGCATTTTTTTTATAAAATTCTTAAATTTTATAACGAAAAATTAAAAATAACAACTTTATTCAGCTAAATTTATATATCTAAACATGTTATTCATAATTTAACATATAATTCAACATAAATTTAACAAAAAACATAATTTAGTTGACTTTTTTTGCCAATTTTTTTTAAAATTTCTTTAATTTTATAACGAAAAATTAAAAATAAAAACTTTTTTCAGGTAAATTTATGTTTCTAAGCATGTTAATCATAATTTAACATATAATTCAACATATATTTAACAAAAAACCATAATTTAGTTGACTTTTTTTGGCAATTTTTTTAAAAAATTCTTAAATTTTATAACGAAAAATTAAAAATAACAACTTTATTCAGCTAAATTTATATTTCTAAACATGTTATTCACAATTTAACATATAATTCAACATAAATTTAACAAAAAACATAATTTAGTTGACTTTTTTTGCCAATTTTTGTAAACATTTCTTAATTTTTATAAATAAAAATTAAAAATAAAAACTTTATTCAGTTAAATTTATATTTCTAAACATGTTAATTATAATTTAACATATAAATTAACAAAAAACCATAATTTAGTTGACTTTTTTTGGCAATTTTTTTATAAAATTCTTAAATTTTATAACGAAAAATTAAAAACAACAACTTTATTCAGCTAAATTTATATTTCTAAACATGTTATTCATAATTTAACATATAATTCAACATAAATTTAACAAAAAACATAATTTAGTTGACTTTTTTTGCCAATTTTTTTTTAAATTTCTTTAATTTTATAACGAAAAATTAAAAATAAAAACTTTTTTCAGGTAAATTTATGTTTCTAAGCATGTTAATCATAATTTAACATATAATTCAACATATATTTAACAAAAAACCATAATTTAGTTGACTTTTTTTGGCAATTTTTTTAAAAAATTCTTAAATTTTATAACGAAAAATTAAAAATAACAACTTTATTCAGCTAAATTTATATTTCTAAACATGTTATTCACAATTTAACATATAATTCAACATAAATTTAACAAAAAACATAATTTAGTTGACTTTTTTTGCCAATTTTTGTAAACATTTCTTAATTTTTATAAATAAAAATTAAAAATAAAAACTTTATTCAGTTAAATTTATATTTCTAAACATGTTAATTATAATTTAACATATAAATCAACATATATTTAACAAAAAACATAATTTAGTTGACTTTTTTTGCCAATTTTTTTAAAAATTTCTTAAATTTTATAACGAAAAATTAAAAATTACAACTTTATTCAGCTAAATTTATATTTCTAAACATGTTGGTCATAATTTAACATATAATTCAACATAAATTTAACAAAAAACATAATTTAGTTGACTTTTTTTGCCAATTTTTTTAAAAATTTCTTAATTTTTATAAAGAAAAATTAAAAATAACAACTTTATTCAGCTAAATTTATGTTTCTAAGCATGTTAATCATAATTTAACATTTAATTCAACATATATTTAACAAAAAACATAATTTAGTTGACTTTTTTTGCCAATTTTTTTAAAAATTTCTTAAATTTTATAACGAAAAATTAAAAATTACAACTTTATTCAGCTAAATTTATATTTCTAAACATGTTATTCATAATTTAACATATAATTCAACATAAATTTAACAAAAAACATAATTTAGTTTTCGTTTTTTGCCAATTTTTGTAAACATTTCTTAATTTTTATAAATAAAAATTAAAAATAAAAACTTTATTCAGTTAAATTTATATTTTTAAACATGTTAATTATAATTTAACATATAAATCAACATATATTTAACAAAAAACATAATTTAGTTGACTTTTTTTGCCAATTTTTTTAAAAATTTCTTAAATTTTATAACGAAAAATTCAAAATAACAACTTTATTCAGCTAAATTTATATTTCTAAACATGTTAGTCATAATTTAACATATAATTCAACATACATTTAACAAAAAACATAATTTAGTTGACTTTTTTTGCCAATTTTATTAAAAATTTCTTAATTTTTATAAAGAAAATTTAAAAATAACAACTTTATTCAGCAAAATTTATATTTCTAAATATGTTGATCATAATTTAATATATAATTCCACATATATTTAACAAAAAAACATAATTTTGTTTACTTTTTTTGGCAATTTTTTTAAAAATTTCTTAAACTTTATAAAGAAAAATTAAAAATAACAACTTTATTCAGCAAAATTTATATTTTTTTTAAAAGTTTCTTACATTTTATAAAAATAAATAAAAATAAAAACTTTTTTCTGCTAAATTTATGTTTCTAAGCATGTTAATCATAATTTAACATATACATAATTCAACATATATTTAACAAAAAACCATAATTTAGTTGACTTTTTTTGGCAATTTTTTTAAAAATTTCTTAAATTTTATAACGAAAAATTAAAAATGACAACTTTATTCAGCTAAATTTATATTTCTTAACATGTTAATCATAATTTAACATATAATTCAACATAAATTTAACAAAAAACATAATTTATTTGACTTTTTTGCCAATTTTTTTAAAAATTTCTTAATTTTTATAAAGAAAAATTAAAAATAAAAACTTTATTCAGTTAAATTTATAATTCTTAACATGTTAATAATAATTTAACATATAAATCAACATATATTTAACAAAAAAACATTATTTAGGTGAAATTTTTGTGACAATTTTTTTGAAAATTTCTTAAATTTTATAAAGAAAAATTCAAAGTATTCAGCTAAATTTATGTTTCTAAGCATATTATTCATAATTTAACATAAATTTAACAAAAACATAATTTAGTTGACTTTTTTTGCCAATTTTTTTAAAAATTTCTTACATTTTATAAAAAAATAAATAAAAATAAAAACTTTTTTCAGCTAAATTTATATTTCTAAACATGTTAGTCATAATTTTACATATAGTTCAACATATTTTAACCAAAAAAAAACATAATTTAGTTGACTTTTTTTGCCAATTTTTTTAAAAATTTCTTAAATTTTATAAAGAAAAATTCAAAATAAATACTTTATTCAGTTAAATTTATTTTTCTTCTGTGAATCATAATTTAACATATAATTCAGACTTTTTTTGGCAATTTTTTTAAAAATTTCTTAAATTTTATAACGAAAAATTAAAAATAACAACTTTATTCAGCTAAATTTATATTACTAAACATGGTAAACATAATTTAACATATAATTCAGCATATATTTAACAAAAAACATAATTTAGTTGACTTTTTTTGCCAATTTTTTTAAAAATTTCTTAATTTTTATAAAGAAAAATTAAAAAAAAAACTTTATTCAGCTAAATTTATATTTCTAAACATGTTATTCATAATTTAACATATAATTCAACATAAATTTAACAAAAAACATAATTTAGTTGAATTTTTGCTAATTTTTTTAAAAATTTCTTAATTTTTATAAAGAAAAATTAAAAATAAAAACTTTATTCAGTTAAATTTATATTTCTAAATATGTTAGTTATAATTTAACATATAAATCAACATATATTTAACAAAAACACATTATTTGAGTGAAATTTTAGTGACAATTTTTTTAAAAATTTCTTAATTTTTATAAAGAAAAATTAAAAATAAAAACTTTATTCAGTTAAATTTATGTTTCTAAGCATGTAAATAATTATTTAACAAATAGTTCAAAATATATTTAACACAAAACCATAATTTAGTTGACTTTTTTTGGAAATTTTTTTAAAAATTTCTTAAATTTTATAACGAAAAATTAAAAATTACAACTTTATTCAGCTAAATTTATATTTCTAAACATATTATTCATAATTTAACATATAATTCAACATAGATTTAACAAAAAACATAATTTAATTGAATTTTTGCTAATTTTTTTAAAAATTTCTTAATTTTTATAAAGAAAAATTAAAAATAAAAACTTTATTCAGTTAAATTTATATTTCTAAATATGTTAGTTATAATTTAACATATAAATCAACATATATTTAACAAAAACACATTATTTGAGTGAAATTTTAGTGACAATTTTTTTAAAAATTTCTTAATTTTTATGAAGAAAAATTCAAAATAACGACTTTATTCAATTAAATTTATGTTTCTAAGCATGTTAATCATAATTTAACATATAATTCAACATATATCTATAAGTTTACTTTTTTTGGCACTTTTTTAAAAATTTCTTAAATTGTATAAAGAAAAATTAAAAATAAAAACTTTATTCAGTTAAATTTATATTTCTAAATATGTTGATCATAATTTAATATATAATTCCACATATATTTAACAAAAAAACATAATTTTGTTTACTTTTTTTTGCAATTTTTTTCAAAATTGCTTAAATTTTATAACGAAAAATTCAAAATAACAACTTTATTCAGCTAAATTTATATTTTTTTTAAAAGTTTCTTACATTTTATAAAAATAAATAAAAATAAAAACTTTTTTCAGCTAAATTTATGTTTCTAAGCATGTTAATCATAATTTAACATATACATAATTCAACATATATTTAACAAAAAACCATAATTTAGTTGACTTTTTTTGGCAATTTTTTTAAAAATTTCTTAAATTTTATAACGAAAAATTAAAAATGACAACTTTATTCAGCTAAATTTAAAATTCTTAACATGTTAATCATAATTTAACATATAATTCAACATAAATTTATCAAAAAACATAATTTATTTGACTTTTTTTGCCAATTTTTTTAAAAATTTCTTAATTTTTATAAAGAAAAATAAAAAATAAAAACTTTATTCAGTTAAATTTATAATTCTTAACATGTTAATAATAATTTAACATATAAATCAACATATATTTAACAAAAAAACATTATTTAGGTGAAATTTTTGTGACAATTTTTTTGAAAATTTCTTAAATTTTATAAAGAAAAATTCAAAGTATTCAGCTAAATTTATATTTCTAAGCATATTATTCATAATTTAACATAAATTTAACAAAAACATAATTTAGTTGACTTTTTTTGCCAATTTTTTTAAAAATTTCTTACATTTTATAAAAAAATAAATAAAAATAAAAACTTTATTCAGCTAAATTTATGTTTCTAAGCATGTTAATCATAATTTAACATTTAATTCAACATATATTTAACAAAAAACATAATTTAGTTGACTTTTTTTGCCAATTTTTTTAAAAATTTCTTAAATTTTATAACGAAAAATTAAAAATTACAACTTTATTCAGCTAAATTTATATTTCTAAACATGTTATTCATAATTTAATATAATTCAACATAAATTTAACAAAAAACATAATTTAGTTTTCGTTTTTTGCCAATTTTTGTAAACATTTCTTAATTTTTATAAATAAAAATTAAAAATAAAAACTTTATTCAGTTAAATTTATATTTTTAAACATGTTAGTTATAATTTAACATATAAATCAACATATATTTAACAAAAAACATAATTTAGTTGACTTTTTTTGCCAATTTTTTTAAAAATTTCTTAAATTTTATAACGAAAAATTCAAAATAACAACTTTATTCAGCTAAATTTATATTTCTAAACATGTTAGTCATAATTTAACATATAATTCAACATACATTTAACAAAAAACATAATTTAGTTGACTTTTTTTGCCAATTTTATTAAAAATTTCTTAATTTTTATAAAGAAAATTTAAAAATAACAACTTTAGAAAATTTAAAAATAACAACTTTTTTTCAGCTAAATTTATATTTCTAAACATGTTAGTCATAATTTTACATATAGTTCAACATATTTTAACCAAAAAAAAACATAATTTAGTTGACTTTTTTTGCCAATTTTTTTAAAAATTTCTTAAATTTTATAAAGAAAAATTCAAAATAAATACTTTATTCAGTTAAATTTATTTTTCTTCTGTGAATCATAATTTAACATATAATTCAGACTTTTTTTGGCAATTTTTTTAAAAATTTCTTAAATTTTATAACGAAAAATTAAAAATAACAACTTTATTCAGCTAAATTTATATTACTAAACATGGTAAACATAATTTAACATATAATTCAACATATATTTAACAAAAAACATAATTTAGTTGACTTTTTTTGCCAATTTTTTTAAAAATTTCTTAATTTTTATAAAGAAAAATTAAAAAAAAAACTTTATTCAGCTAAATTTATATTTCTAAACATGTTATTCATAATTTAACATATAATTCAACATAAATTTAACAAAAAACATAATTTAGTTGAATTTTTGCTAATTTTTTTAAAAATTTCTTAATTTTTATAAAGAAAAATTAAAAATAAAAACTTTATTCAGTTAAATTTATATTTCTAAATATGTTAGTTATAATTTAACATATAAATCAACATATATTTAACAAAAACACATTATTTGAGTGAAATTTTAGTGACAATTTTTTTAAAAATTTCTTAATTTTTATAAAGAAAAATTAAAAATAAAAACTTTATTCAGTTAAATTTATGTTTCTAAGCATGTAAGTAATTATTTAACAAATAGTTCAAAATATATTTAACACAAAACCATAATTTAGTTGACTTTTTTTGGAAATTTTTTTAAAAATTTCTTAAATTTTATAACGAAAAATTAAAAATTACAACTTTATTCAGCTAAATTTATATTTCTAAACATATTATTCATAATTTAACATATAATTCAACATAGATTTAACAAAAAACATAATTTAATTGAATTTTTGCTAATTTTTTTAAAAATTTCTTAATTTTTATAAAGAAAAATTAAAAATAAAAACTTTATTCAGTTAAATTTATATTTCTAAATATGTTAGTTATAATTTAACATATAAATCAACATATATTTAACAAAAACACATTATTTGAGTGAAATTTTAGTGACAATTTTTTTAAAAATTTCTTAATTTTTATGAAGAAAAATTCAAAATAACGACTTTATTCAATTAAATTTATGTTTCTAAGCATGTTAATCATAATTTAACATATAATTCAACATATATCTATAAGTTTACTTTTTTTGGCACTTTTTTAAAAATTTCTTAAATTGTATAAAGAAAAATTAAAAATAAAAACTTTATTCAGTTAAATTTATATTTCTAAATATGTTGATCATAATTTAATATATAATTCCACATATATTTAACAAAAAAACATAATTTTGTTTACTTTTTTTTGCAATTTTTTTCAAAATTGCTTAAATTTTATAACGAAAAATTCAAAATAACAACTTTATTCAGCTAAATTTATATTTTTTTTAAAAGTTTCTTACATTTTATAAAAATAAATAAAAATAAAAACTTTTTTCAGCTAAATTTATGTTTCTAAGCATGTTAATCATAATTTAACATATACATAATTCAACATATATTTAACAAAAAACCATAATTTAGTTGACTTTTTTTGGCAATTTTTTTAAAAATTTCTTAAATTTTATAACGAAAAATTAAAAATGACAACTTTATTCAGCTAAATTTAAAATTCTTAACATGTTAATCATAATTTAACATATAATTCAACATAAATTTATCAAAAAACATAATTTATTTGACTTTTTTTGCCAATTTTTTTAAAAATTTCTTAATTTTTATAAAGAAAAATAAAAAATAAAAACTTTATTCAGTTAAATTTATAATTCTTAACATGTTAATAATAATTTAACATATAAATCAACATATATTTAACAAAAAAACATTATTTAGGTGAAATTTTTGTGACAATTTTTTTGAAAATTTCTTAAATTTTATAAAGAAAAATTCAAAGTATTCAGCTAAATTTATATTTCTAAGCATATTATTCATAATTTAACATAAATTTAACAAAAACATAATTTAGTTGACTTTTTTTGTCAATTTTTTTAAAAATTTCTTACATTTTATAAAAAAATAAATAAAAATAAAAACTTTTTTCAGCTAAATTTATATTTCTAAACATGTTAGTCATAATTTTACATATAGTTCAACATATTTTAACCAAAAAAAAATATAATTTAGTTGACTTTTTTTGCCAATTTTTTTAAAAATTTCTTAAATTTTATAAAGAAAAATTCAAAATAAATACTTTATTCAGTTAAATTTATTTTTCTTCTGTGAATCATAATTTAACATATAATTCAACATATATTTAACAAAAAACAATAATTTAGTTGACTTTTTTTGGCAATTTTTTTAAAAATTTCTTAAATTTTATAACGAAAAATTAAAAATAACAACTTTATTCAGCTAAATTTATATTTCTAAACATGGTAAACATAATTTAACATATAATTCAACATATATTTAACAAAAAACATAATTTAGTTGACTTTTTTTGCCAATTTTTTTAAAAATTTCTTAATTTGTATAAAGAAAAATTAAAAATAAAAACTTTGTTCAGTTAAATTTATATTTCTTAACATGTTATTCATAATTTAACATATAAATCAACATATATTTAACAAAAAAACATTATTTAGGTGAAATTTTTGTGCCAATTTTTTTAAAAATTTCTTAAATTTTAAATAGAAAAATTTAAAATAAATACTTTATTCAGCTAAATTTATGTTTCTAAGCATGTTAATCATAATTTAACATATAATTAAACATATATTTAACAAAAAACCATAATTTAGTTGACTTTTTTTGCCAATTTTTTTAAAAATTTCTTAATTTTCATAAAGAAAATTAAAAATTAAAACTTTATTCAGTTAAATTTATATTTCTTAATATGTTAGTCATAATTTAATATATAATTCCACATATATTTAACAAAAAAACATAATTTTGTTTACTTTTTTTGGCAATTTTTTTAAAAATTTCTTAAATTTTATAACGAAAAATTAAAAATAACCACTTTATTCAGCTAAATTTATATTTCTAAACATGTTATTCATAATTTAACATACAATTCAACATAAATTTAGCAAAAACCCATAATTTAGTTGACTTTTTTTGCCAATTTTTTTAAAAATTTCTTAATTTTTATAAAGAAAAATTAAAAAAAAAACTTTATTCAGTTAAATTTGTATTTCTAAATATGTTAATCATAATTTAACATATAATTCCACATATATTTAACAAAAAAACATAATTTTGTTTACTTTTTTTAGCAATTTTTTAAAAAATTTCTTAAATTTTATAACGAAAAATTAAAAATAACAACTTTATTCAGCTAAATTTATATTTCTAAACATGTTGATCATAATTTAACATATAATTCAACATAAATTTAACAAAAAACATAATTTAGTTTACTTTTTTTGCCAATTTTTTTAAAAATTTCTTAATTTTTATAAAGAAAAATTAAAAATAACAACTTTATTCAGCTAAATTTATATTTCTGAACATGTTATTCATAATTTAACATATAATTCAACATAAATTTAACTAAAAACATAATTTAGTTGACTTTTTTTGCCAATTTTTTTAGAAATTTCTTAATTTTTATAAAGAAAAATTAAAAATAAACACTTTATTCAGTTAAATTTATATTTCTAAATATGTTAATCATAATTTAACATATAATTCCACATATATTTAACAAAAAACATAATTTTGTTGACTTTTTTTGGAATTTTTTTTAAAACTTTCTTACATTTTATAAAAAAAAATAACAATAAAAACTTTTTTCAGCTAAATTTATGTTTTAAAGAATGTTAATTATAATTTAACATATAATTCAAGATATATTTAACAAAAAACCATAGTTTAGTTGACTTTTTTTGGAAATTTTTTTAAAAATTTCTTAAATTTTATAAAGAAAAATAACAAATAACAACTTTCTTCAGCCAAATTTATATTTCTAAACATGTTATTCATAATTAAACAAATAATAAAACATACATTTAACAAAAAACATAATTTAGTTGATTTTTTTGCTATTTTTTTTAAAAATTTCTTAAATTTTATTAAAAATAGTATTAAAAATAACAACTTTATACAGTTAAATTTATATTTCTTAACATGTTAATCATAATTTAACATATAAATCAACATATATTTAACAAAAAACATTATTTAGGTGAAATTTTTGTGACAATTTTTTTAAAAATTTCTTAAATTTTATAAAGAAAAATTCAAAATAAATACTTTATTGAGCTAAATTTATGTTTCTAAGCATGTTAATCATAATTTAACATATAATTCAACATATATTTAACAAAAAACCATAATTTAGTTGACTTTTTTTGGCAATTTTTTTAAAAATTGCTTAAATTTTATAACGAAAAATTAAAAATAACAACTTTATTCAGCTAAATTTATGTTTCTAAGCATGTTATTCATAATTTAACATATAATTCAACATATATTTAACAAAAAACCATAATTTAGTTGACTTTTTTTGGCAATTTATTTAAAAAATTCTTAAATTTTATAACGAAAAATTAAAAATAACAACTTTATTCAGCTAAATTTATATTTCTAAACATGTTATTCATAATTTAACATATAATTCAACATAAATTTAACAAAAAACATAATTTAGTTAACCTTTTTTGCCGATTTTTATAAAAATTTCTTAATTTTTATAAAGAAAAATTAAAAATAAAAACTTTATTCAGTCAAATTTATATTTCTAAACATGTTAATTATCATTTAACATATAAATCAACATATATGTAACAAAAACACATTATTTGAGTGAAATTTTAGTGACAATTTTTTTAAAAATTTCTTAATTTTTATGAAGAAAAATTCAAAATAACGACTTTATTCAGTTAAATTTATATTTCTAAATATGTTGATCATAATTTAATATGTAATTCCACATATATTTAACAAAAAAACATAATTTTGTTTAATTTTTTTTGGCAATTTTTTTAAAAATTTCTTAAATTTTATAAAGAAGTATTAAAAATAACTTTATTCAGCAAAATTTATATTTCTAAACATGTTATTCATAATTTAACATATAATTCAACATAAATTTTACAAAAAACATAATTTAGTTGACTTTTTTTGGCAATTTTTTTAAAAATTTCTTAAATTTTATAACGAAGAATTAAAAATAACAACTTTATTCAGCTAAATTTATATTTCTAAACATGTTATTCATAATTTAACATATAATTCAACATAAATTTAACAAAAAACATAATTTAGTTGACTTTTTTTGGCAATTTTTTTAAAAATTTCTTAATTTGTATAAAAAAAAATTAAAAATAAAAACTTTATTCAGTTAAATTTATTTTTCTTAACATGTTAATCATAATTTAACATATAAATCAACATATATTTAACAAAAAAACATTATTTAGGTGAAATTTTTGTGACAATTTTTTTGAAAATTTCTTAAATTTTATAAAGAAAAATTCAAAAAAAAAACTTTATTCAGCTAAATTTATGTTTCTAAGCATGTTAATCATAATTTAACATTTAATTCAAGATATATTTAACAAAAAACCATAATTTAGTTGACTTTTTTTGCCATTTTTTTTAAAAATTTCTTAATTTTCATAAAGAAAAATTAAAAATAAAAACTTTATTCAGTTAAATTTATGTTTCTTAATATGTTAATCATAATTTAACATATAATTCAACATAAATTTTACAAAAAACATAATTTAGTTGACTTTTTTTGGCAATTTTTTTAAAAATTTCTTAATTTGTATAAAAAAAAATTAAAAATAAAAACTTTATTCAGTTAAATTTATTTTTCTTAACATGTTAATCATAATTTAACATATAAATCAACATATATTTAACAAAAAAACATTATTTAGGTGAAATTTTTGTGACAATTTTTTTGAAAATTTCTTAAATTTTATAAAGAAAAATTCAAAAAAAAAAACTTTATTCAGCTAAATTTATGTTTCTAAGCATGTTAATCATAATTTAACATTTAATTCAAGATATATTTAACAAAAAACCATAATTTAGTTGACTTTTTTTGCCATTTTTTTTAAAAATTTCTTAATTTTCATAAAGAAAAATTAAAAATAAAAACTTTATTCAGTTAAATTTATGTTTCTTAATATGTTAATCATAATTTAACATATAATTCCACATATATTTAACAAAAAACATAATTTTGTTGACTTTTTTTGGAATTTTTTTTAAAACTTTCTAAACTTTCTTTTTTAAAACTTTTTAAAAATAAAAATAAAAACTTTTATCAGCTAAATTTATGTTTTAAAGAATGTTAATTATAATTTAACATATAATTCAAGATATATTTAACAAAAACCATAGTTTAGTTGACTTTTTTTGGAAATTTTTTAAAAATTTCTTAAATTTTATAAAGAAAAATAACAAATAACAACTTTCTTCAGCCAAATTTATATTTCTAAACATGTTATTCATAATTAAACAAATAATAAAACATACATTTAACAAAAAACATAATTTAGTTGATTTTTTTGCCATTTTTTTTAAAATTTCTTAAATTTTATAAAGAAGTATTAAAAATAACAACTTTATACAGTTAAATTTATATTTCTTAACATGTTAATCATAATTTAACATATAAATCAACATATATTTAACAAAAAACATTATTTAGGTGAAATTTTTGTGACAATTTTTTTAAAAATTTCTTAAATTTTATAAAGAAAAATTCAAAATAAATACTTTATTGAGCTAAATTTATGTTTCTAAGCATGTTAATCATAATTTAACATATAATTCAACATATATTTAACAAAAACCCATAATTTAGTTGACTTTTTTTTGGCAATTTTTTTAAAAATTGCTTAAATTTTATAACGAAAAATTAAAAATAACAACTTTATTCAGCTAAATTTATGTTTCTAAGCATGTTAATCATAATTTAACATATAATTCAACATATATTTAACAAAAAACCATAATTTAGTTGACTTTTTTTGGCAATTTTTTTAAAAATTGCTTAAATTTTATAACGAAAAATTAAAAATAACTTTATTCAGCTAAATTTATATTTCTAAGCATGTTTATCAAAATTTAACATATAATTCAACATATATTTAACAAAAAACCATAATTTAGTTGACCTTTTTTGGCAATTTTTTTAAAAAATTCTTAAATTTTATAACGAAAAATTAAAAATAACAACTTTATTCAGCTAAATTTATATTTCTAAACATGTTATTCATAATTTAACATATAATTCAACATAAATTTAACAAAAAACATAATTTAGTTAACCTTTTTTGCCGATTTTTTTAAAAATTTCTTAATTTTTATAAAGAAAAATTAAAAATAAAAACTTTATTCAGTCAAATTTATATTTCTAAACATGTTAATTATCATTTAACATATAAATCAACATATATGTAACAAAAACACATTATTTGAGTGAAATTTTAGTGACAATTTTTTTAAAAATTTCTTAATTTTTATGAAGAAAAATTCAAAATAACGACTTTATTCAGTTAAATTTATATTTCTAAATATGTTGATCATAATTTAATATGTAATTCCACATATATTTAACAAAAAAACATAATTTTGTTTAATTTTTTTTGGCAATTTTTTTAAAAATTTCTTAAATTTTATAAAGAAGTATTAAAAATAACAACTTTATTCAGCAAAATTTATATTTCTAAACATGTTATTCATAATTTAACATATAATTCAACATAAATTTTACAAAAAACATAATTTAGTTGACTTTTTTTGGCAATTTTTTTAAAAATTTCTTAAATTTTATAACGAAGAATTAAAAATAACAACTTTATTCAGCTAAATTTATATTTCTAAACATGTTATTCATAATTTAACATATAATTCAACATAAATTTAACAAAAAACATAATTTAGTTGATTTTTGTGCCATTTTTTAAAAAAAATTCTTCATTTGTATAAAGAAAAATTAAAAATAAAAACTTTATTCAGTTAAATTTATATTTCTTAACATGTTAATCATAATTTAATATATAATTCCACATATATTTAACAAAAAAACCTAATTTTGTTTACTTTTTTTGGCAATTTTTTTAAAAATTTCTTAAATTTTATAACGAAAAATTAAAAATAACAACTTTATTCAGCTAAATTTATATTTCTAAACATGTTGGTCATAATTTAACATATAATTCAACATAAATTTAACAAAAAACATAATTTAGTTGACTTTTTTTGCCAATTTTTTTAAAAATTTCTTAATTTTTATAAAGAAAAATTAAAAATAACAACTTTATTCAGCTAAATTTATGTTTCTAAGCATGTTAATCATAATTTAACATTTAATTCAAGATATATTTAACAAAAAACCATAATTTAGTTGACTTTTTTTGCCATTTTTTTTAAAAATTTCTTAATTTTCATAAAGAAAAATTAAAAATAAAAACTTTATTCAGTTAAATTTATGTTTCTTAATATGTTAATCATAATTTAACATATAATTCAACATAAATTTTACAAAAAACATAATTTAGTTGACTTTTTTTGGCAATTTTTTTAAAAATTTCTTAAATTTTATAACGAAGAATTAAAAATAACAACTTTATTCAGCTAAATTTATATTTCTAAACATGTTATTCATAATTTAACATATAATTCAACATAAATTTAACAAAAAACATAATTTAGTTGACTTTTTTTGCCATTTTTTTTAAAAATTTCTTAATTTTCATAAAGAAAAATTAAAAATAAAAACTTTATTCAGTTAAATTTATGTTTCTTAATATGTTAATCATAATTTAACATATAATTCCACATATATTTAACAAAAAACATAATTTTGTTGACTTTTTTTGGAATTTTTTTTAAAACTTTCTTACATTTAATAAAAAAAAATAAAAATAAAAACTTTTTTCAGCTAAATTTATGTTTTAAAGAATGTTAATTATAATTTAACATATAATTCAAGATATATTTAACAAAAAACCATAGTTTAGTTGACTTTTTTTGGCAATTTTTTTAAAAATTTCTTAAATTTTATAACGAAAAATTAAAAATAACCACTTTATTCAGCTAAATTTATATTTCTAAACACGTTATTCATAATTTAACATATAATTCGACATAAATTTTACAAAAAACATAATTTAGTTGACTTTTTTTGCTAATTTTTTTAAAAATTTCTTAAATTTTATAAAGAAAAATTAAAAATAAAAACTTTATTCAGTTAAATTTATATTTCTTAACATGTTAATCATAATTTAACATATAAATCAACATATATTTAACAAAAAAACGGTATTTAGGTGAAATTTTGTTCCAATTTTATTAAAAATTTCTTAAATTTTATAAAGAAAAATTCAAAATAAATACTTTATTCAGCGAAATTTATGTTTCTAAGCATGTTAATCATAATTTAACATATAATTCAAGATATATTTAAGAAAAAACCATAATTTAGTTGACTTTTTTTGCCATTTTTTTTAAAAATTTCTTAATTTTCATAAAGCAAAATTAAAAATAAAAACTTTATTCATTTAAATTTATATTTCTTAATATGTTAATCATAATTTAATATATACTTCCACATATATTTAACAAAAAAACATAATTTTGTTTACTTTTTTTGGCAATTTTTTAAAAAAATTTTAAATTTTGTAACGAAAAATAAAAAATAACAACTTTTTTCAACTAAATTTATATTTCTAAACATGTTAGTCATAATTTAACATATAATTCAACATACATTTAACAAAAAACATAATTTAGTTGACTTTTTTTGCCAATTTTTTAATAAATTTCTTAAATTTTATAAAGAAGTATTAAAAATAACAACTTTATTCAGTTAAATTTATATTTCTTAACATATTAATCATAATTTAACATATAAATCAACATATATTTAACAAAAAAACATTATTTAGGTGAAATTTTTGTGACAATATTTTTAAAAATTTCTTAAATTTTATAAAGAAAAATTCAAAATAAATACTTTATTCAGCTAAATTTATGTTTCTAAGCATGTTAATCATAATTTAACATATAATTCAACATATATTAAACAAAAAACCATAATTTATTTGACTTTTTTTGGCAATTTTTTTAAAAATTTCTTAAATTTTATAACGAAAAATTAAAAATAACAACCTTATTCAGCTAAATTTATATTTCTAAACATGTTATTCTTAATTTAACATATAATTCAACATAAATTTAACAAAAAATATAATTTAGTTGACTTTTTTTGGCAATTTTTTTAAAAATTTCTTAATTTGTATAAAGAAAAATTAAAAATAAAAACTTTATTTAGTTAAATTTATATTTCTTAACATGTTAATCATAATTTAACATATAAATCAACATAAATTTAACAAAAAAACATTATTTAGGTGAAATTTTTGTGACAATTTTTTTAAAAATTTCTTAAATTTTATAAAGAAAAATTCGAAATAAATACTTTATTCAGCTAAATTTATGTTTCTAAGCATGTTAATCATAATTTAACATATAATTCAAGATATATTTAACAAAAAACCATAATTTAGTTGACTTTTTTTGCCATTTTTTTTAAAAATTTCTTAATTTTCATAAAGCAAAATTAAAAATAAAAACTTTATTCATTTAAATTTATATTTCTTAATATGTTAATCATAATTTAATATATAATTCCTCATATATTTAACAAAAAAACATAATTTTGTTTACTTTTTTTGGCAATTTTTTAAAAATTTCTTAAATTTTGTAACGAAAAATAAAAAATAACAACTTTGTTCAGCTAAATTTATATTTCTAAACATGTTATTCATAATTTAACATATAATTCAACATAAATTTAACAAAAAACATAATTTAGTTGACTTTTTTTGCAAATTTTTTTAAAAATTTCTTAATTTTTATAAAGAAAAATTAAAAATAAAAACTTTATTCAGTTAAATTTATATTTCTAAATATGTTAATCATAATTTAACATATAATTCCACATATATTTAACAAAAAAACATAATTTAGTTGACTTTTTTTAGCAATTTTTTTTAAAATTTCTTAAATTTTATAACGAAAAATTAAAAATAACTACTTTATTCAGCTAAATTTATATTTCTAAAAATGTTATTCATAATTTAACATATAATTCAACATAAATTTAACAAAAAACCATAATTTAGTTGACTTTTTTTGCCAATTTTTTTAAAAATTTCTTAATTTGTATAAAGATAAATTAAAAATAAAAACTTTATTCAGTTAAATTCATATTTCTTAATATGTTAATCATAATTTAACATATAAATCAACATATATTTAACAAAAAAACGTTATTTTGGTGAAATTTTGTTACAATTTTTTTAAAAATTTCTTAAATTTTATAAAGAAAAATTCAAAATAAATACTTCATTCAGCTAAATTTATATTTCTAAAAATGTTATTCATAATTTAACATATAATTCAACATAAATTTAACAAAAAACATAATTTAGTTGGCTTTTTTTGCAAATTTTTTTAAAAATTTCTTAATTTTTATAAAGAAAAATTAAAAATAAAAACTTTATTCAGTTGAATTTATATTTCTAAATATGTTAATCATAATTTAACATATAATTCCACATATATTTAACAAAAAAACATAATTTAGTTTACTTTTTTAAGCAATTTTTTTAAAAATTTCTTAAATTTTATAACGAAAAATTAAAAATAGCTATTTTATTCAGCTAAATTTATATTTCTAAACATGTTATTCATAATTTAACATAATAATTCAACATAAATTTAACAAAAAACATAATTTAGTTGACTTTTTTTGCCAATTTTTTTACAAATTTCTTAATTTTCATAAAGAAAAATTAAAAATAAAAACTTTATTCATTTAAATTTATATTTCTTAATATGTTAATCATAATTTAATATATAATTCCACATATATTTAACAAAACAACATAATTTAGTTGACTTTTTTTGCCAATTTTTTTAAAAATTTCTTAATTTTCATAAAGATAAATTAAAAATAACAACTTTATTCAGTTAAATTCATATTTCTTAATATGTTAATCATAATTTAACATATAAATCAACATATATTTAACAAAAAAACGTTATTTTGGTGAAATTTTGGTACAATTTTTTTAAAAATTTCTTAAATTTTATAAAGAAAAATTCAAAATAAATACTTCATTCAGCTAAATTTATATTTCTAAAAATGTTATTCATAATTTAACATATAATTCAACATAAATTTAACAAAAAACATAATTTAGTTGACTTTTTTTGCAAATTTTTTTAAAAATTTCTTAATTTTTATAAAGAAAAATTAAAAATAAAAACTTTATTCAGTTAAATTTATATTTCTAAATATGTTAATCATAATTTAACATATAATTCCACATATATTTAACAAAAAAACATAATTTAGTTTACTTTTTTAAGCAATTTTTTTAAAAATTTCTTAAATTTTATAACGAAAAATTAAAAATAGCTATTTTATTCAGCTAAATTTATATTTCTAAACATGTTATTCATAATTTAACATAATAATTCAACATAAATTTAACAAAAAACATAATTTAGTTGACTTTTTTTGCCAATTTTTTTACAAATTTCTTAATTTTCATAAAGAAAAATTAAAAATAAAAACTTTATTCATTTAAATTTATATTTCTTAATATGTTAATCATAATTTAATATATAATTCCACATATATTTAACAAAACAACATAATTTAGTTGACTTTTTTTGCCAATTTTTTTAAAAATTTCTTAAATTTTATAAAGAAAAATTAAAAATAAAAACTTTATTCAGTTAAATTTATATTTCTTAACATGTTAATCATAATTTAACATATAAACCAACATATATTTAACAAAAAAACGTTATTTAGGTGAAATTTTGGTACAATTTTTTTAAAAATTTCTTAAATTTTATAAAGAAAAATTCAAAATAAATACTTTATTCAGCTAAATTTATATTTCTAAGCATGTTAATCATAATTTAACATATAATTCAACATATATTTAACAAAAAACCATAATTTAGTTGACTTTTTTTGCCAATTTTTTTAAAAATTTTTTAATTTTCATAAAGAAAAATTAAAAATAAAAACTTTATTCTGCAAAATTTATATTTCTAAACATGTTATTCATAATTTAACATATAATTCAAAGAAATTTTACAAAAAACATAATTTAGTTGACTTTTTTTGCCAATTTTTTTAAAAATTTCTTAAATTTTATAACGAAGAATTAAAAATAATAACTTTATTCAGCTAAATTTATATTTCTAAACATGTTATTCTTAATTTAACATATAATTCAACATAAATTTAACAAAAAATATAATTTAGTTGACTTTTTTTGGCAATTTTTTTAAAAATTTCTTAATTTGTATAAAGAAAAATTAAAAATAAAAACTTTATTTAGTTAAATTTATATTTCTTAACATGTTAATCATAATTTAACATATAAATCAACATAAATTTAACAAAAAAACATTATTTAGGTGAAATTTTTGTGACAATTTTTTTAAAAATTTCTTAAATTTTATAAAGAAAAATTCGAAATAAATACTTTATTCAGCTAAATTTATGTTTCTAAGCATGTTAATCATAATTTAACATATAATTCAAGATATATTTAACAAAAAACCATAATTTAGTTGACTTTTTTTGCCATTTTTTTTAAAAATTTCTTAATTTTCATAAAGCAAAATTAAAAATAAAAACTTTATTCATTTAAATTTATATTTCTTAATATGTTAATCATAATTTAATATATAATTCCTCATATATTTAACAAAAAAACATAATTTTGTTTACTTTTTTTGGCAATTTTTTAAAAATTTCTTAAATTTTGTAACGAAAAATAAAAAATAACAACTTTGTTCAGCTAAATTTATATTTCTAAACATGTTATTCATAATTTAACATATAATTCAACATAAATTTAACAAAAAACATAATTTAGTTGACTTTTTTTGCAAATTTTTTTAAAAATTTCTTAATTTTTATAAAGAAAAATTAAAAATAAAAACTTTATTCAGTTAAATTTATATTTCTAAATATGTTAATCATAATTTAACATATAATTCCACATATATTTAACAAAAAAAACATAATTTAGTTGACTTTTTTTAGCAATTTTTTTTAAAATTTCTTAAATTTTATAACGAAAAATTAAAAATAACTACTTTATTCAGCTAAATTTATATTTCTAAACATGTTATTCATAATTTAACATATAATTCAACATAAATTTAACAAAAAACCATAATTTAGTTGACTTTTTTTGCCAATTTTTTTAAAAATTTCTTAATTTTCATAAAGATAAATTAAAAATAAAAACTTTATTCAGTTAAATTCATATTTCTTAATATGTTAATCATAATTTAACATAAAAATCAACATATATTTAACAAAAAAACGTTATTTTGGTGAAATTTTGTTACAATTTTTTTAAAAATTTCTTAAATTTTATAAAGAAAAATTCAAAATAAATACTTCATTCAGCTAAATTTATATTTCTAAAAATGTTATTCATAATTTAACATATAATTCAACATAAATTTAACAAAAAACATAATTTAGTTGACTTTTTTTGCAAATTTTTTTAAAAATTTCTTAATTTTTATAAAGAAAAATTAAAAATAAAAACTTTATTCAGTTAAATTTATATTTCTAAATATGTTAATCATAATTTAACATATAATTCCACATATATTTAACAAAAAAACATAATTTAGTTTACTTTTTTAAGCAATTTTTTTAAAAATTTCTTAAATTTTATAACGAAAAATTAAAAATAGCTATTTTATTCAGCTAAATTTATATTTCTAAACATGTTATTCATAATTTAACATAATAATTCAACATAAATTTAACAAAAAACATAATTTAGTTGACTTTTTTTGCCAATTTTTTTACAAATTTCTTAATTTTCATAAAGAAAAATTAAAAATAAAAACTTTATTCATTTAAATTTATATTTCTTAATATGTTAATCATAATTTAATATATAATTCCACATATATTTAACAAAACAACATAATTTAGTTGACTTTTTTTGCCAATTTTTTTAAAAATTTCTTAAATTTTATAAAGAAAAATTAAAAATAAAAACTTTATTCAGTTAAATTTATATTTCTTAACATGTTAATCATAATTTAACATATAAACCAACATATATTTAACAAAAAAACGTTATTTAGGTGAAATTTTGGTACAATTTTTTTAAAAATTTCTTAAATTTTATAAAGAAAAATTCAAAATAAATACTTTATTCAGCTAAATTTATATTTCTAAACATGTTATTCATAATTTAACATATAATTCAACATAAATTTAACAAAAAACATAATTTAGTTGACTTTTTTTGCCAATTTTTTTAAAAATTTCTTAATTTTCATAAAGATAAATTAAAAATAAAAACTTTATTCAGTTAAATTCATATTTCTTAATATGTTAATCATAATTTAACATAAAAATCAACATATATTTAACAAAAAACCATAATTTAGTTGACTTTTTTTGCCAATTTTTTTAAAAATTTTTTAATTTTCATAAAGAAAAATTAAAAATAAAAACTTTATTCAGTTAAATTTATATTTCTAAATATGTTAATCATAATTTAACATATAATTCCACATATATTTAACAAAAAAACATAATTTAGTTGACTTTTTTTAGCAATTTTTTTAAAAATTTCTTAAATTTTATAACGAAAAATAAAAAATAACTACTTTATTCAGCTAAATTTATATTTCTAAACATGTTATTCATAATTTAACATATAATTCAACATAAATTTAACAAAAAACATAATTTAGTTGACTTTTTTTGCCAATTTTTTTAAAAATTTCTTAATTTTCATAAAGATAAATTAAAAATAAAAACTTTATTCAGTTAAATTCATATTTCTTAATATGTTAATCATAATTTAACATAAAAATCAACATATATTTAACAAAAAAACGTTATTTTGGTGAAATTTTGTTACAATTTTTTTTAAAATTTCTTAAATTTTATAAAGAAAAATTCAAAATAAATACTTCATTCAGCTAAATTTATATTTCTAAAAATGTTATTCATAATTTAACATATAATTCAACATAAATTTAACAAAAAACATAATTTAGTTGACTTTTTTTGCAAATTTTTTTAAAAATTTCTTAATTTTTATAAAGAAAAATTAAAAATAAAAACTTTATTCAGTTAAATTTATATTTCTAAATATGTTAATCATAATTTAACATATAATTCCACATATATTTAACAAAAAAACATAATTTAGTTTACTTTTTTAAGCAATTTTTTTAAAAATTTCTTAAATTTTATAACGAAAAATTAAAAATAGCTATTTTATTCAGCTAAATTTATATTTCTAAACATGTTATTCATAATTTAACATAATAATTCAACATAAATTTAACAAAAAACATAATTTAGTTGACTTTTTTTGCCAATTTTTTTACAAATTTCTTAATTTTCATAAAGAAAAATTAAAAATAAAAACTTTATTCATTTAAATTTATATTTCTTAATATGTTAATCATAATTTAATATATAATTCCACATATATTTAACAAAACAACATAATTTAGTTGACTTTTTTTGCCAATTTTTTTAAAAATTTCTTAAATTTTATAAAGAAAAATTAAAAATAAAAACTTTATTCAGTTAAATTTATATTTCTTAACATGTTAATCATAATTTAACATATAAACCAACATATATTTAACAAAAAAACATAATTTAGTTGACTTTTTTTAGCAATTTTTTTAAAAATTTCTTAAATTTTATAAAGAAAAATTCAAAATAAATACTTTATTCAGCTAAATTTATATTTCTAAGCATGTTAATCATAATTTAACATAAAATTCAACATATATTTAACAAAAAACCATAATTTAGTTGACTTTTTTTGCCAATTTTTTTAAAAAATTTTTAATTTTCATAAAGAAAAATTAAAAATAAAAACTTTATTCAGTTAAATTTATATTTCTAAATATGTTAATCATAATTTAACATATAATTCCACATATATTTAACAAAAAAACATAATTTAGTTGACTTTTTTTAGCAATTTTTTTAAAAATTTCTTAAATTTTATAACGAAAAATAAAAAATACCTACTTTATTCAGCTAAATTTATATTTCTAAACATGTTATTCATAATTTAACATATAATTCAACATAAATTTAACAAAAAACATAATTTAGTTGACTTTTTTTGCAAATTTTTTTAAAAATTTCTTAATTTTTATAAAGAAAAATTAAAAATAAAAACTTTATTCAGTTAAATTTATATTTCTAAATATGTTAATCATAATTTAATATATAATTCAACATAAATTTAACAAAAAACCATAATTTAGTTGACTTTTTTTGCCAATTTTTTTAAAAATTTCTTAATTTTCATAAAGATAAATTAAAAATAAAAACTTTATTCAGTTAAATTCATATTTCTTAATATGTTAATCATAATTTAACATAAAAATCAACATATATTTAACAAAAAAACGTTATTTTGGTGAAATTTTGTTACAATTTTTTTAAAAATTTCTTAAATTTTATAAAGAAAAATTAAAAATAAAAACTTTATTCAGTTAAATTTATATTTCTAAATATGTTAATCATAATTTAACATATAATTCCACATATATTTAACAAAAAAACATAATTTAGTTGACTTTTTTTAGCAATTTTTTTTAAAATTTCTTAAATTTTATAACGAAAAATTAAAAATAACTACTTTATTCAGCTAAATTTATATTTCTAAACATGTTATTCATAATTTAACATATAATTCAACATAAATTTAACAAAAAACCATAATTTAGTTGACTTTTTTTGCCAATTTTTTTAAAAATTTCTTAATTTTCATAAAGATAAATTAAAAATAAAAACTTTATTCAGTTAAATTCATATTTCTTAATATGTTAATCATAATGTAACATAAAAATCAACATATATTTAACAAAAAAACGTTATTTTGGTGAAATTTTGTTACAATTTTTTTAAAAATTTCTTAAATTTTATAAAGAAAAATTCAAAATAAATACTTCATTCAGCTAAATTTATATTTCTAAAAATGTTATTCATAATTTAACATATAATTCAACATAAATTTAACAAAAAACATAATTTAGTTGACTTTTTTTGCAAATTTTTTTAAAAATTTCTTAATTTTTATAAAGAAAAATTAAAAATAAAAACTTTATTCAGTTAAATTTATATTTCTAAATATGTTAATCATAATTTAACATATAATTCCACATATATTTAACAAAAAAACATAATTTAGTTTACTTTTTTAAGCAATTTTTTTAAAAATTTCTTAAATTTTATAACGAAAAATTAAAAATAGCTATTTTATTCAGCTAAATTTATATTTCTAAACATGTTATTCATAATTTAACATAATAATTCAACATAAATTTAACAAAAAACATAATTTAGTTGACTTTTTTTGCCAATTTTTTTACAAATTTCTTAATTTTGATAAAGAAAAATTAAAAATAAAAACTTTATTCATTTAAATTTATATTTCTTAATATGTTAGTCATAATTTAATATATAATTCCACATATATTTAACAAAACAACATAATTTAGTTGACTTTTTTTGCCAATTTTTTTAAAAATTTCTTAAATTTTATAAAGAAAAATTAAAAATAAAAACTTTATTCAGTTAAATTTATATTTCTTAACATGTTAATCATAATTTAACATATAAACCAACATATATTTAACAAAAAAACGTTATTTAGGTGAAATTTTGGTACAATTTTTTTAAAAATTTCTTAAATTTTATAAAGAAAAATTCAAAATAAATACTTTATTCAGCTAAATTTATATTTCTAAGCATGTTAATCATAATTTAACATATAATTCAACATATATTTAACAAAAAACCATAATTTAGTTGACTTTTTTTTCCAATTTTTTTAAAAATTTTTTAATTTTCATAAAGAAAAATTAAAAATAAAAACTTTATTCATTTAAATTTATATTTCTAAATATGTTAATCATAATTTAACATATAAATCAACATATATTTAACAAAAAACCATAATTTAGTTGACTTTTTTGGCAAATTTTTTAAAAATTTCTTAATTGTTATAAAGAAAAATTCAAAATATCGACTTTATTCAGCTAAATTTATGTTTCTAAACATGTTAGTCATAATTTAACATATAATTCAACATATATTTAACAAAAAAACATAATTTAGTTGACTTTTTCCGAATTTTTTTTTAAAAATTTCTTAATTTTTATAAAGAAAACTTTAAAGTAACAACTTTATTCAGCTAAATTTGTGTTTCTAAACATGTTAGTCATAATTTAACATATAAATCAACATATATTTAACAAAAAACCATAATTGAGTTGACTTTTTTTGGCAATTTTTTTAAAAATTTCTTAATTTTTATAGAGAAAAATTAAAAATAAAAACTTTGTTCAGCTAAATTTATATTTCTAAACAGGTTAATCTTAATTTAACATATAAATCAACATATATTTAACAAAAAACCATAATTTAGTTGACTTTTTTGGCAAATTTTTTAAAAAATTTTAATTTTTGTAAAGAAAAATTAAAAATAAAAACTTTATTCAACTAAATTTATGTTTCTAAAGATGTTAATCACAATTTAGCATATAATTAAACATATATTTAACCAAAAACATTATTTATTTGACTTTTTTGTGACAAATTTTTTAAAAATTTCTTAATTGTTATAGAGAAAAATTAAAAATAAAAACTTTATTCAGCTAAATTTATGTTTTTAAACATGTTAATCATAATTTAACATATAAATCAACATATATTTAACAAAAAACCATAATTTAGTTGACTTTTTTGGCAAATTTTTTAAAAAAATTTAATTTTTGTAAAGAAAAATTAAAAATAAAAACTTTATTCAACTAAATTTATGTTTCTAAATATGTTAATCACAATTTAGCATATAATTAAACATATATTTAACCAAAAACATTATTTATTTGACTTTTTTGTGACAATTTTTTTAAAAATTTCTTAATTGTTATAGAGAAAAATTAAAAATAAAAACTTTATTCAGCTAAATTTATGTTTTTAAACATGTTAATCATAATTCAACATATAAATCAACATATATTTAACAAAAAAACATAATTTAGTTGACTTTTTTGGCAATTTTTTTTTAAAATTTCTTAATTTTTATAAAGAAAACTATAAAGTAACAACTAAATTTATGTAGCTAAACATGTTTATCATTATTTACCAAATAATTCAACATATATTTAACAAAAAACATTATTTAGTTGACTTTTTTATGCCAATTTTTTTTAAAATTTCTTAAATTTTATAAATAAAAATTAAAAATAACAATTTTATTCAGCTAAATTTATGTTTTTAAACATGTTAATCATAATTTAACATATAAATCAACATATATTTAACAAAAAACCATAATTTATTTGACTTTTTTGGCAAATTTTTTAAAAATTTCCTAATTTTTGTAAAGAAAAATTAAAAATAACGACTTTATTCAGATAAATTTATATTTCTAAACATGTTAGTCATAATTTAACATATAATTTAACATACATTTAACAAAAAAACATAATTTAATTGACTTTTTTTTCCAATTTTTTAAAAATTTCTTAAATTTTATAAATAAAAATTAAAAGTAACAATTTGATTCAGCTAAATTTATGTTTTTAAACATGTTAATCATAATTTAACATATAAATCAACATATATTTAACAAAAAACCATAATTTAGTTGACTTTTTTGGCAAATTTTTTAAAAATTTCTTAATTGTTATAAAGAAAAATTCAAAATATCGACTTTATTCAGCTAAATTTATGTTTCTAAACATGTTAGTCATAATTTAACATATAATTCAACATATATTTAACAAAAAAACATAATTTAGTTGACTTTTTCCGAATTTTTTTTTAAAAATTTCTTAATTTTTATAAAGAAAACTTTAAAGTAACAACTTTATTCAGCTAAATTTGTGTTTCTAAACATGTTAGTCATAATTTAACATATAAATCAACATATATTTAACAAAAAACCATAATTGAGTTGACTTTTTTTGGCAATTTTTTTAAAAATTTCTTAATTTTTATAGAGAAAAATTAAAAATAAAAACTTTGTTCAGCTAAATTTATATTTCTAAACAGGTTAATCTTAATTTAACATATAAATCAACGTATATTTAACAAAAAACCATAATTTAGTTGACTTTTTTGGCAAATTTTTTAAAAAATTTTAATTTTTGTAAAGAAAAATTAAAAACAAAAACTTTATTCAACTAAATTTATGTTTCTAAAGATGTTAATCACAATTTAGCATATAATTAAACATATATTTAACCAAAAACATTATTTATTTGACTTTTTTGTGACAAATTTTTTAAAAATTTCTTAATTGTTATAGAGAAAAATTAAAAATAAAAACTTTATTCAGCTAAATTTATGTTTTTAAACATGTTAATCATAATTTAACATATAAATCAACATATATTTAACAAAAAACCATAATTTAGTTGACTTTTTTGGCAAATTTTTTAAAAAAATTTAATTTTTGTAAAGAAAAATTAAAAATAAAAACTTTATTCAACTAAATTTATGTTTCTAAATATGTTAATCACAATTTAGCATATAATTAAACATATATTTAACCAAAAACATTATTTATTTGACTTTTTTGTGACAATTTTTTTAAAAATTTCTTAATTGTTATAGAGAAAAATTAAAAATAAAAACTTTATTCAGCTAAATTTATGTTTTTAAACATGTTAATCATAATTCAACATATAAATCAACATATATTTAACAAAAAAACATAATTTAGTTGACTTTTTTGGCAATTTTTTTTAAAATTTCTTAATTTTTATAAAGAAAACTATAAAGTAACAACTAAATTTATGTAGCTAGACATGTTTATCATAATTTACCAAATAATTCAACATATATTTAACAAAAAACATTATTTAGTTGACTTTTTTATGCCAATTTTTTTTAAAATTTCTTAAATTTTATAAATAAAAATTAAAAATAACAATTTTATTCAGCTAAATTTATGTTTTTAAACATGTTAATCATAATTTAACATATAAATCAACATATATTTAACAAAAAACCATAATTTATTTGACTTTTTTGGCAAATTTTTTAAAAATTTCCTAATTTTTGTAAAGAAAAATTAAAAGCAACAACTTTATTCAGTTAAATTTATGTTTCTAAACATGTTAGTCATAATTTAACATATAATTAAACATATATTTAACAAAAACATTATTTTTTTGACTTTTTTGGTGTAAAATTTTTTAAAAATTTCTTAATTGTTATAAAGAAAAATTCAAAATATAGACTTTATTCAGCTAAATTTATGTTTCTAAACATGTTAGTCATAATTTAACATATAATTCAACATATATTTAACAAAAAAACATAATTTAGTTGACTTTTTTGGCAAATTTTTTAAAAAATTTTAATTTTTGTAAAGAAAAATTAAAAATAAAAACTTTATTCAACTAAATTTATGTTTCTAAAGATGTTAATCACAATTTAGCATATAATTAAACATATATTTAACCAAAAACATTATTTATTTGACTTTTTTGTGACAAATTTTTTAAAAATTTCTTAATTGTTATAGAGAAAAATTAAAAATAAAAACTTTATTCAGCTAAATTTATGTTTTTAAACATGTTAATCATAATTTAACATATAAATCAACATATATTTAACAAAAAACCATAATTTAGTTGACTTTTTTGGCAAATTTTTTAAAAAAATTTAATTTTTGTAAAGAAAAATTAAAAATAAAAACTTTATTCAACTAAATTTATGTTTCTAAATATGTTAATCACAATTTAGCATATAATTAAACATATATTTAACCAAAAACATTATTTATTTGACTTTTTTGTGACAATTTTTTTAAAAATTTCTTAATTGTTATAGAGAAAAATTAAAAATAAAAACTTTATTCAGCTAAATTTATGTTTTTAAACATGTTAATCATAATTCAACATATAAATCAACATATATTTAACAAAAAAACATAATTTAGTTGACTTTTTTGGCAATTTTTTTTTAAAATTTCTTAATTTTTATAAAGAAAACTATAAAGTAACAACTAAATTTATGTAGCTAAACATGTTTATCATTATTTACCAAATAATTCAACATATATTTAACAAAAAACATTATTTAGTTGACTTTTTTATGCCAATTTTTTTTAAAATTTCTTAAATTTTATAAATAAAAATTAAAAATAACAATTTTATTCAGCTAAATTTATGTTTTTAAACATGTTAATCATAATTTAACATATAAATCAACATATATTTAACAAAAAACCATAATTTATTTGACTTTTTTGGCAAATTTTTTAAAAATTTCCTAATTTTTGTAAAGAAAAATTAAAAATAACGACTTTATTCAGATAAATTTATATTTCTAAACATGTTAGTCATAATTTAACATATAATTTAACATACATTTAACAAAAAAACATAATTTAATTGACTTTTTTTTCCAATTTTTTAAAAATTTCTTAAATTTTATAAATAAAAATTAAAAGTAACAATTTGATTCAGCTAAATTTATGTTTTTAAACATGTTAATCATAATTTAACATATAAATCAACATATATTTAACAAAAAACCATAATTTAGTTGACTTTTTTGGCAAATTTTTTAAAAATTTCTTAATTGTTATAAAGAAAAATTCAAAATATCGACTTTATTCAGCTAAATTTATGTTTCTAAACATGTTAGTCATAATTTAACATATAATTCAACATATATTTAACAAAAAAACATAATTTAGTTGACTTTTTCCGAATTTTTTTTTAAAAATTTCTTAATTTTTATAAAGAAAACTTTAAAGTAACAACTTTATTCAGCTAAATTTGTGTTTCTAAACATGTTAGTCATAATTTAACATATAAATCAACATATATTTAACAAAAAACCATAATTGAGTTGACTTTTTTTGGCAATTTTTTTAAAAATTTCTTAATTTTTATAGAGAAAAATTAAAAATAAAAACTTTGTTCAGCTAAATTTATATTTCTAAACAGGTTAATCTTAATTTAACATATAAATCAACGTATATTTAACAAAAAACCATAATTTAGTTGACTTTTTTGGCAAATTTTTTAAAAAATTTTAATTTTTGTAAAGAAAAATTAAAAATAAAAACTTTATTCAACTAAATTTATGTTTCTAAAGATGTTAATCACAATTTAGCATATAATTAAACATATATTTAACCAAAAACATTATTTATTTGACTTTTTTGTGACAAATTTTTTAAAAATTTCTTAATTGTTATAGAGAAAAATTAAAAATAAAAACTTTATTCAGCTAAATTTATGTTTTTAAACATGTTAATCATAATTTAACATATAAATCAACATATATTTAACAAAAAACCATAATTTAGTTGACTTTTTTGGCAAATTTTTTAAAAAAATTTAATTTTTGTAAAGAAAAATTAAAAATAAAAACTTTATTCAACTAAATTTATGTTTCTAAATATGTTAATCACAATTTAGCATATAATTAAACATATATTTAACCAAAAACATTATTTATTTGACTTTTTTGTGACAATTTTTTTAAAAATTTCTTAATTGTTATAGAGAAAAATTAAAAATAAAAACTTTATTCAGCTAAATTTATGTTTTTAAACATGTTAATCATAATTCAACATATAAATCAACATATATTTAACAAAAAAACATAATTTAGTTGACTTTTTTGGCAATTTTTTTTAAAATTTCTTAATTTTTATAAAGAAAACTATAAAGTAACAACTAAATTTATGTAGCTAAACATGTTTATCATAATTTACCAAATAATTCAACATATATTTAACAAAAAACATTATTTAGTTGACTTTTTTATGCCAATTTTTTTTAAAATTTCTTAAATTTTATAAATAAAAATTAAAAATAACAATTTTATTCAGCTAAATTTATGTTTTTAAACATGTTAATCATAATTTAACATATAAATCAACATATATTTAACAAAAAACCATAATTTATTTGACTTTTTTGGCAAATTTTTTAAAAATTTCCTAATTTTTGTAAAGAAAAATTAAAAGCAACAACTTTATTCAGTTAAATTTATGTTTCTAAACATGTTAGTCATAATTTAACATATAATTAAACATATATTTAACAAAAACATTATTTTTTTGACTTTTTTGGTGTAAAATTTTTTAAAAATTTCTTAATTGTTATAAAGAAAAATTCAAAATATCGACTTTATTCAGCTAAATTTATGTTTCTAAACATGTTAGTCATAATTTAACATATAATTCAACATATATTTAACAAAAAAACATAATTTAGTTGACTTTTTTGGCAATTTTTTTTAAAAATTTCTTAATTTTTATAAAGAAAACTTTAAAGTAACAACTTTATTAAGCTAAATTTATGTCTCTAAACATGTTAGTCATAATTTAACATATAATTCAACATATATTTAACAAAAAAACATAATTTAGTTGACTTTTTTGGCAATTTTTTTAAAAATTTCTTAATTTTTATAGAGAAAAATTTAAAATAAAAACTTTATTCAGCTAAATTTATATTTCTAAACAGGTTAATCATAATTTAACATATAAATCAACATATATTTAACAAAAAGACATAATTTAGTTGACTTTTTTGGCAATTTTTTTAAAAATAAATTTTTTAATTGTTATAAAGAAAAATTCAAAATATCGACTTTATTCAGCTAAATTTATGTTTCTAAACATGTTAGTCATAATTTAACATATAATTCAACATATATTTAACAAAAAAACATAATTTAGTTGACTTTTTTGGCAATTTTTTTTTAAATTTCTTAATTTTTATAAAGAAAACTTTAAAGTAACAACTTTATTAAGCTAAATTTATGTCTCTAAACATGTTTATCATAATTTACCAAATAATCAACATATATTTAACAAAAAACATTATTTAGTTGACTTTTTTATGCCAATTTTTTTTAAAACTTATTAAATTTTATAAAGAAAAATTAAAAATAACGACTTTATTCAGATAAATTTATATTTCTAAACATGTTAGTCATAATTTAACATATAATTTAACATACATTTAACAAAAAAACATAATTTAATTGACTTTTTTATTCCAATTTTTTTAAAAATTTCTTAAATTTTATAAATAAAAATTAAAAATAACAATTTGATTCAGCTAAATTTATGTTTTTAAACATGTTAATCATAATTTAACATATAAATCAACATATATTTAACAAAAAACCATAATTTAGTTGACTTTTTTGGCAAATTTTTTAAAAATTTCTTAATTTTTGTAAAGAAAAATTAAAAGTAACAACTTTATTCAGCTAAATTTGTGTTTCTAAACATGTTAGTCATAATTTAACATAAAATCAACATATATTTAACAAAAAACCATAATTGAGTTGACTTTTTTTGGCAATTTTTTTAAAAATTTCTTAATTTTTATAGAGAAAAATTAAAAATAAAAACTTTGTTCAGCTAAATTTATATTTCTAAACAGGTTAATCTTAATTTAACATATAAATCAACATATATTTAACAAAAAACCATAATTTAGTTGACTTTTTTGGCAAATTTTTAAAAAAATTTTAATTTTTGTAAAGAAAAATAAAAAATAAAAACTTTATTCAACTAAATTTATGTTTCTAAACATGTTAATCACAATTTAGCATATAATTAAACATATATTTAACCAAAAACATTATTTATTTGACTTTTTTGTGACAAATTTTTTAAAAATTTCTTAATTGTTATAGAGAAAAATTAAAAATAATAACTTTATTCAGCTAAATTTATGTTTTTAAACATGTTAATCATAATTTAACATATAAATCAACATATATTTAACAAAAAACCATAATTTAGTTGACTTTTTTGGCAAATTTTTTAAAAAAATTTAATTTTTGTAAAGAAAAATTAAAAATAACAATTTGATTCAGCTAAATTTATGTTTTTAAACATGTTAATCATAATTCAACATATAAATCAACATATATTTAACAAAAAAACAAATTTAGTTGACTTTTTTGGCAATTTTTTTTTAAAATTTCTTAATTTTTATAAAGAAAACTATAAAGTAACAACTAAATTTATGTAGCTAAACATGTTTATCATAATTTATCAAATAATTCAACATATATTTAACAAAAAACATTATTTAGTTGACTTTTTTATGCCAATTTTTTTTAAAATTTCTTAAATTTTATAAATAAAAATTAAAAATAACAATTTTATTCAGCTAAATTTATGTTTTTAAACATGTTAATCATAATTTAACATATAAATCAACATATATTTAACAAAAAACCATAATTTATTTGACTTTTTTGGCAAATTTTTTAAAAATTTCCTAATTTTTGTAAAGAAAAATTAAAAGCAACAACTTTATTCAGTTAAATTTATGTTTCTAAACATGTTAGTCATAATTTAACATATAAATCAACATATATTTAAGAAAAAACCATAATTTAGTTGACTTTTTTTGGCAATTTTTTAAAAAATTTCTTAATTTTTGTAAAGAAAAATTACAAGTAACAACTTTATTCAGCTAAATTTATGTTTCTAAACAGGTTAATCTTAATTTAACATATAAATCAACATATATTTAACAAAAAACCATAATTTAGTTGACTTTTTTGGCAAATTTTTTAAAAAAATTTAATTTTTGTAAAGAAAAATTAAAAATAAAAACTTTATTCAACTAAATTTATGTTTCTAAACATGTTAATCACAATTTAGCATATAATTAAACATATATTTAACCAAAAACATTATTTATTTGACTTTTTTGTGACAAATTTTTAAAAAATTTCTTAATTGTTATAAAGAAAAATTCAAAATATCGACTTTATTCAGATAAATTTATGTTTTTAAACATGTTAATCATAATTTAACATATAAATCAACATATATTTAACAAAACACCATAATTTAGTTGACTTTTTTGGCAAATTTTTTAAAAATTTCTTAATTTTTGTAAAGGAAAATTAAAAGTAACAACTTTATTCAGCTAAATTTATGTTTCTAAACATGTTAATCATAATTTAACATATAATTAAACATATATTTAACCAAAACCATTATTTATTTGACTTTTTTTTGACAAATTTTTTAAACATTTCTTAATTGTTATAAAGAAAAATTCAAAATATCGACTTTATTCAGTTAAATTTATGTTTCTAAACATGTTAGTCATAATTTAACATATAAATCAACATATATTTAACAAAAAACCATAATTTAGTTGACTTTTTTTGGCAATTTTTTAAAAAAATTCTTAATTTTTATAGAGAAAAATTAAAAGTAACAACTTTATTCAGCTAAATTTATGTTTCTAAACATGTTAATCATAATTTAACATATAATTAAACATATATTTAACCAAAAACATTATTTATTTGACTTTTTTGTGACAAATTTTTTAAACATTTCTTAATTGTTATAAAGAAAAATTCAAAATATCGACTTTATTCAGTTAAATTTATGTTTCTAAACATGTTAGTCATAATTTAACATATAAATCAACATATATTTCACAAAAAACCATAATATAGTTGACTTTTTTGGCAAATTTTTTAAAAATTTCTAAATTTTTGTAAAGAAAAATTAAAAGTAACAACTTTATGCAGCTAAATTTATGTTTCTAAACATGTTAGTCATAATTTAACATATAAATCAACATATATTTAACAAAAAACCATAATTTAGTTGACTTTTTTTGGCAATTTGTTTAAAAAATTCTTAATTTTTATAAAGAAAAATAAAAAATAAAAACTTTATTCAGCTAAATTTATATTTCTAAACAGGTTTATCTTAATTTAACATATAAATCAACATATATTTAACAAAAAGACATAATTTAGTTGACTTTTTTCACAATTTTTTTTAAAAATTTCTTAATTTTTATACAGAAAACTTTAAAGTAACAACTTTATTTAGCTAAATTTATGTCTCTAGACACATGTTTATCATAATTTACCAAATAATTCAACATATATTTAACAAAAAACATTATTTAGTTGACTTTCTTCTGCCAATTTTTTTTAAAATTTATTAAATTTTATAAAGAAAAATTAAAAATAACGACTTTATTCAGATAAATTTATATTTCTAAACATGTTAGTCATAATTTAACAAATAATTTAACATACATTTAACAAAAAAAACATAATTTAATTGACTTTTTTATGCCAATTTTTTTAAAAATTTCTTAAATTTTATAAATAAAAATTAAAAATAACAATTTGATTCAGCTAAATTTATGTTTTTAAACATGTTAATCATAATTTAACATATAAATCAACATATATTTAACAAAAAACCATAATATAGTTGACTTTTTTGGCAAATTTTTTAAAAATTTCTAAATTTTTGTAAAGAAAAATTAAAAGTAACAACTTTATGCAGCTAAATTTATGTTTCTAAACATGTTAGTCATAATTTAACATATAAATCAAAGATTATGCAGCTAAATTTATGTTTCTAAACATGTTAGTCATAATTTAACATATAAATCAACATATATTTAACAAAAAACCATAATTTAGTTGACTTTTTTTGGCAATTTTTTTAAAAAATTCTTAATTTTTATAAAGAAAAATTAAAAATAAAAACTTTATTCAGCTAAATTTATATTTCTAAACAGGTTTATCTTAATTTAACATATAAATCAACATATATTTAACAAAAAGACATAATTTAGTTGACTTTTTTGGCAATTTTTTTAAAAATTTCTTAATTTTTGTAAAGAAAAATTAAAAGTAACAACTTTATTCAGCTAAATTTATGTTTCTAAACATGTTAATCATAATTTAACATATAATTAAACATATATTTAACAAAAACATTATTTATTTGACTTTTTTGTGACAAATTTTTTAAAAATTTCTTAATTGTTATAAAGAAAAATTCAAAATATCGACTTTATTCAGCTAAATTTATGTTTCTAAACAAGTTAATCATAATTTAACATATAAATCAACATATATTTAACAAAAAGGCATAATTTAGTTGACTTTTTTGGCAATTTTTTTAAAAGTTTCTTAATTGTTATAAAGAAAAATTCAAAATATCGACTTTATTTAGCTAAATTTATGTTTCTAAACATGTTAGTCATAATTTAACATATAATTCAACATATATTTAACAAAAAAACATAATTTAGTTGACTTTTTTGGCAATTTTTTTAAAAATTTCTTAATTTTTATAGAGAAAAATTAGAAATAAAAACTTTATTCAGCTAAATTTATATTTCTAAACAGGTTAATCATAATTTAACATATAAATCAACATATATTTAACAAAAAGACATAATTTAGTTGACTTTTTTGGCAATTTTTTTAAAAATTTCTTAATTGTTATAAAGAAAAATTCAAAATATCGACTTTATTCAGCTAAATTTATGTTTCTAAACATGTTAGTCATAATTTAACATATAATTCAACATATATTTAACAAAAAAACATAATTTAGTTGACTTTTTTGGCAATTTTTTTTTAAAATTTCTTAATTTTTATAAAGAAAACTTTAAAGTAACAACTTTATTAAGCTAAATTTATGTCTCTAAACATGTTTATCATAATTTACCAAATAATTCAACATATATTTAACAAAAAACATTATTTAGTTGACTTTTTTATGACAATTTTTTTTTAAATTTATTAAATTTTATAAAGAAAAATTAAAAATAACGACTTTATTCAGATAAATTTATATTTCTAAACATGTTAGTCATAATTTAACATACATTTAACAAAAAAACATAATTTAATTGACTTTTTTATTCCAATTTTTTTAAAAATTTCTTAAATGTTATAAATAAAAATTAAAAATAACAATTTGATTCAGCTAAATTTATGTTTTTAAACATGTTAATCATAATTTAACATATATTTAACAAAAAACCATATTTTAGTTGACTTTTTTGGCAAATTTTTTAAAAATTTCTTAATTTTTGTAAAGAAAAATTAAAAGTAACAACTTTATTCAGCTAAATTTGTGTTTCTAAACATGTTAGTCATAATTTAACATATAAATCAACATATATTTAACATAAACCCATAATTTAGTTGACTTTTTTTGGCAATTTTTTTAAAAATTTCTTAATTTTTATAAAGAAAAATTAAAAATAAAAACTTTATTCAGCTAAATTTATATTTCTAAACAGGTTAATCTTAATTTAACATATAAATCAACATATATTTAACAAAAAACCATAATTTAGTTGAGTTTTTTGGCAAATTTTTTAAAAAAATTTAAATTTTTGTAAAGAAAAATTAAAAATAAAAACTTTATTCAACTAAATTTATGTTTTTAAACATGTTAATCATAATTTAACATATAAATCAACATATATTTAACAAAAAACCATAATATAGTTGACTTTTTTGGCAATTTTTTTAAAAATTTCTTTATTTTTGTAAAGAAAAATTAAAAGTAACAACTTTATGCAGCTAAATTTATGTTTCTAAACATGTTAGTCATAATTTAACATATAAATCAACATATATTTAACAAAAAACCATAATTTAGTTGACTTTTTTTGGCAATTTTTTTAAAAAATTTTTAATTTTTATAAAGAAAAATTAAAAATAAAAACTTTATTCAGCTAAATTTATATTTCTAAACAGGTTAATCTTAATTTAACATATAAATCAACATATATTTAACAAAAAGACATAATTTAGTTGACTTTTTTGGCAATTTTTTTAAAAATTTCTTAATTTTTGTAAAGAAAAATTAAAAGTAACAACTTTATTCAGCTAAATTTATGTTTCTAAACATGTTAATCATAATTTAACATATAATTAAACATATATTTAACAAAAACATTATTTATTTGACTTTTTTGTGACAAATTTTTTAAAAATTTCTTAATTGTTATAAAGAAAAATTCAAAATATCGACTTTATTCAGCTAAATTTATGTGTCTAAACAAGTTAATCATAATTTAACATATAAATCAACATATATTTAACAAAAAGGCATAATTTAGTTGACTTTTTTGGCAATTTTTTTAAAAGTTTCTTAATTGTTATAAAGAAAAATTCAAAATATCGACTTTATTCAGCTAAATTTATGTTTCTAAACATGTTAGTCATAATTTAACATATAATTCAACATATATTTAACAAAAAAACATAATTTAGTTGACTTTTTTGGCAATTTTTTTAAAAATTTCTTAATTTTTATAGAGAAAAATTAGAAATAAAAACTTTATTCAGCTAAATTTATATTTCTAAACAGGTTAATCATAATTTAACATATAAATCAACATATATTTAACAAAAAGACATAATTTAGTTGACTTTTTTGGCAATTTTTTTAAAAATTTCTTAATTGTTATAAAGAAAAATTCAAAATATCGACTTTATTCAGCTAAATTTATGTTTCTAAACATGTTAGTCATAATTTAACATATAATTCAACATATATTTAACAAAAAAACATAATTTAGTTGACTTTTTTGGCAATTTTTTTTTTAAATTTCTTAATTTTTATAAAGAAAACTTTAAAGTAACAACTTTATTAAGCTAAATTTATGTCTCTAAACATGTTTATCATAATTTACTAAATAACTCAACATATATTTAACAAAAAACATTATTTAGTTGACTTTTTTATGCCAATTTTTTTTAAAATTTATTAAATTTTATAAAGAAAAATTAAAAATAACGACTTTATTCAGATAAATTTATATTTCTAAACATGTTAGTCATAATTTAACATACATTTAACAAAAAAACATAATTTAATTGACTTTTTTATTCCAATTTTTTTAAAAATTTCTTAAATTTTATAAATAAAAATTAAAAATAACAATATGATTCAGCTAAATTTATGTTTTTAAACATGTTAATCATAATTTAACATATAAATCAACATATATTTAACAAAAAACCATAATTTAGTTGACTTTTTTGGCAAATTTTTTAAAAATTTCTTAATTTTTGTAAAGAAAAATTAAAAGTAACAACTTTATTCAGCTAAATTTATGTTTCTAAACATGTTAATCATAATTTAACATACATTTAACAAAAAAACATAATTTAATTGACTTTTTTATTCCAATTTTTTTAAAAATTTCTTAAATTTTATAAATAAAAATTAAAAATAACAATTTGATTCAGCTAAATTTATGTTTTTAAACATGTTAATCATAATTTAACATATATTTAACAAAAAACCATAATTTAGTTGACTTTTTTGGCAAATTTTTTAAAAAAATTTAATTTTTGTAAAGAAAAATTAAAAATAAAAACTTTATTCAGCTAAATTTATATTTCTAAACAGGTTAATCTTAATTTTACATATAAATCAACATATATTTAACAAAAAGACATAATTTAGTTGACTTTTTTGGCAATTTTTTTAAAAATTTCTTAATTGTTATAAAGAAAAATTCAAAATATCGACTTTATTCAGCTAAATTTATGTTTCTAAACATGTTAGTCATAATTTAACATATAATTCAACATATATTTAACAAAAAAACATAATTTAGTTGACTTTTTTGGCAATTTTTTTAAAAATTTCTTAATTTTTATAGAGAAAAATTAGAAATAAAAACTTTATTCAGCTAAATTTATATTTCTAAACAGGTTAATCATAATTTAACATATAAATCAACATATATTTAACAAAAAGACATAATTTAGTTGACTTTTTTGGCAATTTTTTTAAAAATTTCTTAATTGTTATAAAGAAAAATTCAAAATATCGACTTTATTCAGCTAAATTTATGTTTCTAAACATGTTAGTCATAATTTAACATATAATTCAACATATATTTAACAAAAAAACATAATTTAGTTGACTTTGTTGGCAATTTTTTTTTTAAATTTCTTAATTTTTATAAAGAAAACTTTAAAGTAACAACTTTATTAAGCTAAATTTATGTCTCTAAACATGTTTATCATAATTTACCACATAATTCAACATATATTTAACAAAAAACATTATTTAGTTGACTTTTTTATGCCAATTTTTTTTAAAATTTATTAAATTTTATAAAGAAAAATTAAAAATAACGACTTTATTCAGATAAATTTATATTTCTAAACATGTTAGTCATAATTTAACATACATTTAACAAAAAAACATAATTTAATTGACTTTTTTATTCCAATTTTTTTAAAAATTTCTTAAATTTTATAAATAAAAATTAAAAATAACAATATGATTCAGCTAAATTTATGTTTTTAAACATGTTAATCATAATTTAACATATAAATCAACATATATTTAACAAAAAACCATAATTTAGTTGACTTTTTTGGAAATTTTTTTAAAAATTTCTTAATTTTTGTAAAGAAAAATTAAAAGTAACAACTTTATTCAGCTAAATTTGTGTTTCTAAACATGTTAGTCATAATTTAACATATAAATCAACATATATTTAACAAAAAACCATAATTTAGTTGACTTTTTTTGGCAATTTTTTTAAAAATTTCTTAATTTTTGTAAAGAAAAATTAAAAGTAACAACTTTATTCAGCTAAATTTATGTTTCTAAACAGGTTAATCTTAATTTAATATATAAATCAACATATATTTAACAAAAAACCATAATTTAGTTGACTTTTTTGGCAAATTTTTTAAAAAATTTTAATTTTTGTAAAGAAAAATTAAAAATAAAAACTTTATTCAACTAAATTTATGTTTCTAAACATGTTAATCACAATTTGGCATATAATTAAACATATATTTAACCAAAAACATTTATTATTTGATTTTTTGTGACAATTTTTTTAAAAATTTCTTAATTGTTATAAATAAAAATTCAAAATATCGACTTTATTCAGTTAAATTTATGTTTCTAAACATGTTAGTCATATTTAACAAAAAACCATAATTTAGTTGACTTTTTTTGGCAAATTTTTTAAAAATTTCTTAATTTTTATAGAGAAAAATTAAAAATAAAAACTTTATTCAGCTATATTTATATTTCTAAACAGGCTAATCATAATTTAACATATAAATCAACATATATTTAACAAAAAGACATAATTTAGTTGACTTTTTTGGCAATTTTTTTAAAAATTTCTTAATTTTTGTAAAGAAAAATTAAAAGTAACAACTTTATTCAACTAAATTTATGTTTCTAAACATGTTAATCATAATTTAACATATAATTAAACATATATTTAACAAAAACATTATTTATTTGACTTTTTTGTGACAAATTTTTTAAAAATTTCTTAATTGTTATAAAGAAAAATTCAAAATATCGACTTCATTCAGCTAAATTTATGTTTCTAAACAGGTTAGTCATAATTTAACATATAAATCAACATATATTTAACAAAACGACATAATTTAGTTGACTTTTTTGGCAATTTTTTTAAAAGTTTCTTAATTGTTATAAAGAAAAATTCAAAATATCGACTTTATTCAGCTAAATTTATGTTTCTAAACATGTTAGTCATAATTTAACATATAATTCAACATATATATAACAAAAAACATAATTTAGTTGACTTTTTTGGCAATTTTTTTAAAAATTTCTTAATTTTTATAGAGAAAAATTAGAAATAAAAACTTTATTCAGCTAAATTTATATTTTTAAACAGGTTAATCATAATTTAACATATAAATCAACATATATTTAACAAAAAACCATAATATAGTTGACTTTTTTGGCAAATTTTTTAAAAATTTCTTAATTTTTGTAAAGAAAAATTAAAAGTAACAACTTTATGCAGCTAAATTTATGTTTCTAAACATGTTAGTCATAATTTAACATATAAATCAACATATATTTAACAAAAAACCATAATTTAGTTGACTTTTTATGGCAATTTCTTTAAAAATTTCTTAATTTTTATAAAGAAAAATTAAAAATAAAAACTTTATTCAGCTAAATTTATATTTCTAAACAGGTTAATCTTAATTTAACATATAAATCACCATATATTTAACAAAAAGACATAATTTAGTTGACTTTTTTGGCAATTTTTTTAAAAATTTCTTAATTTTTGTAAAGAAAAATTAAAAGTAACAACTTTATTCAACTAAATTTATGTTTCTAAACATGTTAATCTAAACATGTTAATCATAATGACTTTTTTGTGACAAATTTTTTAAAAATTTCTTAATTGTTATAAAGAAAAATTCAAAATATCGACTTTATTCAGCTAAATTTATGTTTCTAAACAGGTTAATCATAATTTAACATATAAATCAACATATATTTAACAAAAAACCATAATTTAGTTGACTTTTTTGGCAAATTTTTTAAAAATTTCTTAATTTTTTTAAAGAAAAATTAAAAGTAAGAACTTTATTCAGCTAAATTTATGTTTCTAAACAGGTTAATCTTAATTTAACATATAAATCAACATATATTTAACAAAAAACCATAATTTAGTTGACTTTTTTTGGCAATTTTTTTAAAAATTTCTTAATTTTTATAGAGAAAAATTAAAAATAAAAACTTTATTCAGCTAAATTTATATTTCTAAACAGGTTAATCTTAATTTAACATATAAATCAACATATATTTAACAAAAAACCATAATTTAGTTGACTTTTTTGGCAAATTTTTTAAAAAATTTTAATTTTTGTAAAGAAAAATTAAAAATAAAACTTTATTCAACTAAATTTATGTTTCTAAATATGTTAATCACAATTTAGCATATAATAAACATATATTTAACCAAAAACATTATTTATTTGACTTTTTTGTGACAAATTTTTTAAAAATTTCTTAATTGTTATAGAGAAAAATTAAAAATAAAAACTTTATTCAGCTAAATTTATGTTTTTAAACATGTTAATCATAATTTAACATATAAATCAACATATATTTAACAAAAAACCATAATATAGTTGACGTTTTTAGCAAATTTTTTAAAAATTTCTTAATTTTTGTAAAGAAAAATTAAAAGTAACAACTTTATGCAGCTAAATTTATGTTTCTAAACAGGTTAATCATAATTTAACATATAAATCAACATATATTTAACAAAAAACCATAATTTAGTTGACTTTTTTTGGCAATTTTTTTTAAAAATTTCTTAATTTTTATAAAGAAAAATTAAAAATAAAAACTTTATTCAGCTAAATTTATATTTCTAAACAGGTTAATCTTAATTTAACATATAAATCACCATATATTTAACAAAAAGACATAATTTAATTGACTTTTTTGGCAATTTTTTTAAAAATTTCTTAATTTTTGTAAAGAAAAATTAAAACTAACAACTTTATTCAGATAAATTTATGTTTCTAAACATGTTAATCATAATTTAACATATAATTAAACATATATTTAACAAAAACATTATTTATTTGACTTTTTTGTGACAATTTTTTTAAAAATTTCTTAATTGTTATAAAGAAAAATTCAAAATATCGACTTTATTCAGCTAAATTTATGTTTCTAAACAGGTTAATCATAATTTAACATATAAATCAACATATATTTAACAAAAAACCATAATATAGTTGACGTTTTTGGCAAATTTTTTAAAAATTTCTTAATTTTTGTAAAGAAAAATTAAAAGCAACAACTTTATTCAGTTAAATTTATGTTTCTAAACATGTTAGTCATAATTTAACATATAAATCAACATATATTTAAGAAAAAACCATAATTTAGTTGACTTTTTTTGGCAATTTTTTTAAAAAATTTTAATTTTTGTAAAGAAAAATTAAAAATAAAAACTTTATTCAACTAAATTTATGTTTCTAAACATGTTAATCACAATTTAGCATATAATTAAACATATATTTAACCAAAAACATTATTTATTTGACTTTTTTGTGACAGATTTTTTAAAAATTTCTTAATTGTTATAAAGAAAAATTCAAAATATCGACTTTATTCAGATAAATTTATGTTTTTAAACATGTTAATCATAATTTAACATATAAATCAACATATATTTAACAAAACACCATAATTTAGTTGACTTTTTTGGCAAATTTTTTAAAAATTTCTTAATTTTTGTAAAGAAAAATTAAAAGCAACAACTTTATTCAGTTAAATTTATGTTTCTAAACATGTTAGTCATAATTTAACATATAAATCAACATATATTTAAGAAAAAACCATAATTTAGTTGACTTTTTTTGGCAATTTTTTTAAAAATTTCTTAATTTTTGTAAAGCAAAATTAAAAGTAACAACTTTATTCAGCTAAATTTATGTTTCTAAACAGGTTAATCTTAATTTAACATATAAATCAACATATATTTAACAAAAAACCATAATTTAGTTGACTTTTTTTGGCAATTTTTTTAAAAATTTCTTAATTTTTGTAAAGAAAAATTAAAAGTAACAACTTTATTCAGCTAAATTTATGTTTCTAAACAGGTTAATCTTAATTTAATATATAAATCAACATATATTTAACAAAAAACCATAATTTAGTTGACTTTTTTGGCAAATTTTTTAAAAAATTTTAATTTTTGTAAAGAAAAATTAAAAATAAAAACTTTATTCAACTAAATTTATGTTTCTAAACATGTTAATCACAATTTGGCATATAATTAAACATATATTTAACCAAAAACATTTATTATTTGATTTTTTGTGACAATTTTTTTAAAAATTTCTTAATTGTTATAAATAAAAATTCAAAATATCGACTTTATTCAGTTAAATTTATGTTTCTAAACATGTTAGTCATATTTAACAAAAAACCATAATTTAGTTGACTTTTTTTGGCAATTTTTTTAAAAATTTCTTAATTTTTATAGAGAAAAATTAAAAATAAAAACTTTATTCAGCTATATTTATATTTCTAAACAGGCTAATCATAATTTAACATATAAATCAACATATATTTAACAAAAAGACATAATTTAGTTGACTTTTTTGGCAATTTTTTTAAAAATTTCTTAATTTTTGTAAAGAAAAATTAAAAGTAACAACTTTATTCAACTAAATTTATGTTTCTAAACATGTTAATCATAATTTAACATATAATTAAACATATATTTAACAAAAACATTATTTATTTGACTTTTTTGTGACAAATTTTTTAAAAATTTCTTAATTGTTATAAAGAAAAATTCAAAATATCGACTTCATTCAGCTAAATTTATGTTTCTAAACAGGTTAGTCATAATTTAACATATAAATCAACATATATTTAACAAAACGACATAATTTAGTTGACTTTTTTGGCAATTTTTTTAAAAGTTTCTTAATTGTTATAAAGAAAAATTCAAAATATCGACTTTATTCAGCTAAATTTATGTTTCTAAACATGTTAGTCATAATTTAACATATAATTCAACATATATATAACAAAAAACATAATTTAGTTGACTTTTTTGGCAATTTTTTTAAAAATTTCTTAATTTTTATAGAGAAAAATTAGAAATAAAAACTTTATTCAGCTAAATTTATATTTTTAAACAGGTTAATCATAATTTAACATATAAATCAACATATATTTAACAAAAAACCATAATATAGTTGACTTTTTTGGCAAATTTTTTAAAAATTTCTTAATTTTTGTAAAGAAAAATTAAAAGTAACAACTTTATGCAGCTAAATTTATGTTTCTAAACATGTTAGTCATAATTTAACATATAAATCAACATATATTTAACAAAAAACCATAATTTAGTTGACTTTTTATGGCAATTTCTTTAAAAATTTCTTAATTTTTATAAAGAAAAATTAAAAATAAAAACTTTATTCAGCTAAATTTATATTTCTAAACAGGTTAATCTTAATTTAACATATAAATCACCATATATTTAACAAAAAGACATAATTTAGTTGACTTTTTTGGCAATTTTTTTAAAAATTTCTTAATTTTTGTAAAGAAAAATTAAAAGTAACAACTTTATTCAACTAAATTTATGTTTCTAAACATGTTAATCTAAACATGTTAATCATAATGACTTTTTTGTGACAAATTTTTTAAAAATTTCTTAATTGTTATAAAGAAAAATTCAAAATATCGACTTTATTCAGCTAAATTTATGTTTCTAAACAGGTTAATCATAATTTAACATATAAATCAACATATATTTAACAAAAAACCATAATTTAGTTGACTTTTTTGGCAAATTTTTTAAAAATTTCTTAATTTTTTTAAAGAAAAATTAAAAGTAAGAACTTTATTCAGCTAAATTTATGTTTCTAAACAGGTTAATCTTAATTTAACATATAAATCAACATATATTTAACAAAAAACCATAATTTAGTTGACTTTTTTTGGCAATTTTTTTAAAAATTTCTTAATTTTTATAGAGAAAAATTAAAAATAAAAACTTTATTCAGCTAAATTTATATTTCTAAACAGGTTAATCTTAATTTAACATATAAATCAACATATATTTAACAAAAAACCATAATTTAGTTGACTTTTTTGGCAAATTTTTTAAAAAATTTTAATTTTTGTAAAGAAAAACTAAAAATAAAACTTTATTCAACTAAATTTATGTTTCTAAATATGTTAATCACAATTTAGCATATAATAAACATATATTTAACCAAAAACATTATTTATTTGACTTTTTTGTGACAAATTTTTTAAAAATTTCTTAATTGTTATAGAGAAAAATTAAAAATAAAAACTTTATTCAGCTAAATTTATGTTTTTAAACATGTTAATCATAATTTAACATATAAATCAACATATATTTAACAAAAAACCATAATATAGTTGACGTTTTTAGCAAATTTTTTAAAAATTTCTTAATTTTTGTAAAGAAAAATTAAAAGTAACAACTTTATGCAGCTAAATTTATGTTTCTAAACAGGTTAATCATAATTTAACATATAAATCAACATATATTTAACAAAAAACCATAATTTAGTTGACTTTTTTTGGCAATTTTTTTTAAAAATTTCTTAATTTTTATAAAGAAAAATTAAAAATAAAAACTTTATTCAGCTAAATTTATATTTCTAAACAGGTTAATCTTAATTTAACATATAAATCACCATATATTTAACAAAAAGACATAATTTAATTGACTTTTTTGGCAATTTTTTTAAAAAATTTTAATTTTTGTAAAGAAAAATTAAAAATAAAACTTTATTCAACTAAATTTATGTTTCTAAATATGTTAATCACAATTTAGCATATAATAAACATATATTTAACAAAAAACCATAATTTAGTTGACTTTTTTTGGCAATTTTTTTAAAAATTTCTTAATTTTTATAGAGAAAAATTAAAAATAAAAACTTTATTCAGCTAAATTTATATTTCTAAACAGGTTAATCTTAATTTAACATATAAATCAACATATATTTAACAAAAAACCATAATTTAGTTGACTTTTTTGGCAAATTTTTTAAAAAATTTTAATTTTTGTAAAGAAAAATTAAAAATAAAACTTTATTCAACTAAATTTATGTTTCTAAATATGTTAATCACAATTTAGCATATAATAAACATATATTTAACCAAAAACATTATTTATTTGACTTTTTTGTGACAAATTTTTTAAAAATTTCTTAATTGTTATAGAGAAAAATTAAAAATAAAAACTTTATTCAGCTAAATTTATGTTTTTAAACATGTTAATCATAATTTAACATATAAATCAACATATATTTAACAAAAAACCATAATATAGTTGACGTTTTTAGCAAATTTTTTAAAAATTTCTTAATTTTTGTAAAGAAAAATTAAAAGTAACAACTTTATGCAGCTAAATTTATGTTTCTAAACAGGTTAATCATAATTTAACATATAAATCAACATATATTTAACAAAAAACCATAATTTAGTTGACTTTTTTTGGCAATTTTTTTTAAAAATTTCTTAATTTTTATAAAGAAAAATTAAAAATAAAAACTTTATTCAGCTAAATTTATATTTCTAAACAGGTTAATCTTAATTTAACATATAAATCACCATATATTTAACAAAAAGACATAATTTAATTGACTTTTTTGGCAATTTTTTTAAAAATTTCTTAATTTTTGTAAAGAAAAATTAAAACTAACAACTTTATTCAGATAAATTTATGTTTCTAAACATGTTAATCATAATTTAACATATAATTAAACATATATTTAACAAAAACATTATTTATTTGACTTTTTTGTGACAATTTTTTTAAAAATTTCTTAATTGTTATAAAGAAAAATTCAAAATATCGACTTTATTCAGCTAAATTTATGTTTCTAAACAGGTTAATCATAATTTAACATATAAATCAACATATATTTAACAAAAAACCATAATATAGTTGACGTTTTTGGCAAATTTTTTAAAAATTTCTTAATTTTTGTAAAGAAAAATTAAAAGCAACAACTTTATTCAGTTAAATTTATGTTTCTAAACATGTTAGTCATAATTTAACATATAAATCAACATATATTTAAGAAAAAACCATAATTTAGTTGACTTTTTTTGGCAATTTTTTTAAAAATTTCTTAATTTTTGTAAAGAAAAATTAAAAGTAACAACTTTATGCAGCTAAATTTATGTTTCTAAACAGGTTAATCATAATTTAACATATAAATCAACATATATTTAACAAAAAGACATAATTTAGTTGACTTTTTTTGGCAAATTTTTTAAAAAATTTTAATTTTTGTAAAGAAAAATTAAAAATAAAAACTTTATTCAACTAAATTTATGTTTCTAAACATGTTAATCACAATTTAGCATATAATTAAACATATATTTAACCAAAAACATTATTTATTTGACTTTTTTGTGACAGATTTTTTAAAAATTTCTTAATTGTTATAAAGAAAAATTCAAAATATCGACTTTATTCAGATAAATTTATGTTTTTAAACATGTTAATCATAATTTAACATATAAATCAACATATATTTAACAAAACACCATAATTTAGTTGACTTTTTTGGCAAATTTTTTAAAAATTTCTTAATTTTTGTAAAGAAAAATTAAAAGCAACAACTTTATTCAGTTAAATTTATGTTTCTAAACATGTTAGTCATAATTTAACATATAAATCAACATATATTTAAGAAAAAACCATAATTTAGTTGACTTTTTTTGGCAATTTTTTTAAAAATTTCTTAATTTTTGTAAAGCAAAATTAAAAGTAACAACTTTATTCAGCTAAATTTATGTTTCTAAACAGGTTAATCTTAATTTAACATATAAATCAACATATATTTAACAAAAAACCATAATTTAGTTGACTTTTTTTGGCAATTTTTTTAAAAATTTCTTAATTTTTGTAAAGAAAAATTAAAAGTAACAACTTTATTCAGCTAAATTTATGTTTCTAAACAGGTTAATCTTAATTTAATATATAAATCAACATATATTTAACAAAAAACCATAATTTAGTTGACTTTTTTGGCAAATTTTTTAAAAAATTTTAATTTTTGTAAAGAAAAATTAAAAATAAAAACTTTATTCAACTAAATTTATGTTTCTAAACATGTTAATCACAATTTGGCATATAATTAAACATATATCTAACCAAAAACATTTATTATTTGATTTTTTGTGACAATTTTTTTAAAAATTTCTTAATTGTTATAAATAAAAATTCAAAATATCGACTTTATTCAGTTAAATTTATGTTTCTAAACATGTTAGTCATATTTAACAAAAAACCATAATTTAGTTGACTTTTTTTGGCAATTTTTTTAAAAATTTCTTAATTTTTATAGAGAAAAATTAAAAATAAAAACTTTATTCAGCTATATTTATATTTCTAAACAGGCTAATCATAATTTAACATATAAATCAACATATATTTAACAAAAAGACATAATTTAGTTGACTTTTTTGGCAATTTTTTTAAAAATTTCTTAATTTTTGTAAAGAAAAATTAAAAGTAACAACTTTATTCAACTAAATTTATGTTTCTAAACATGTTAATCATAATTTAACATATAATTAAACATATATTTAACAAAAACATTATTTATTTGACTTTTTTGTGACAAATTTTTTAAAAATTTCTTAATTGTTATAAAGAAAAATTCAAAATATCGACTTCATTCAGCTAAATTTATGTTTCTAAACAGGTTAGTCATAATTTAACATATAAATCAACATATATTTAACAAAACGACATAATTTAGTTGACTTTTTTGGCAATTTTTTTAAAAGTTTCTTAATTGTTATAAAGAAAAATTCAAAATATCGACTTTATTCAGCTAAATTTATGTTTCTAAACATGTTAGTCATAATTTAACATATAATTCAACATATATATAACAAAAAACATAATTTAGTTGACTTTTTTGGCAATTTTTTTAAAAATTTCTTAATTTTTATAGAGAAAAATTAGAAATAAAAACTTTATTCAGCTAAATTTATATTTTTAAACAGGTTAATCATAATTTAACATATAAATCAACATATATTTAACAAAAAACCATAATATAGTTGACTTTTTTGGCAAATTTTTTAAAAATTTCTTAATTTTTGTAAAGAAAAATTAAAAGTAACAACTTTATGCAGCTAAATTTATGTTTCTAAACATGTTAATCTAAACATGTTAATCATAATGACTTTTTTGTGACAAATTTTTTAAAAATTTCTTAATTGTTATAAAGAAAAATTCAAAATATCGACTTTATTCAGCTAAATTTATGTTTCTAAACAGGTTAATCATAATTTAACATATAAATCAACATATATTTAACAAAAAACCATAATTTAGTTGACTTTTTTGGCAAATTTTTTAAAAATTTCTTAATTTTTTTAAAGAAAAATTAAAAGTAAGAACTTTATTCAGCTAAATTTATGTTTCTAAACAGGTTAATCTTAATTTAACATATAAATCAACATATATTTAACAAAAAACCATAATTTAGTTGACTTTTTTTGGCAATTTTTTTAAAAATTTCTTAATTTTTATAGAGAAAAATTAAAAATAAAAACTTTATTCAGCTAAATTTATATTTCTAAACAGGTTAATCTTAATTTAACATATAAATCAACATATATTTAACAAAAAACCATAATTTAGTTGACTTTTTTGGCAAATTTTTTAAAAAATTTTAATTTTTGTAAAGAAAAATTAAAAATAAAACTTTATTCAACTAAATTTATGTTTCTAAATATGTTAATCACAATTTAGCATATAATAAACATATATTTAACCAAAAACATTATTTATTTGACTTTTTTGTGACAAATTTTTTAAAAATTTCTTAATTGTTATAGAGAAAAATTAAAAATAAAAACTTTATTCAGCTAAATTTATGTTTTTAAACATGTTAATCATAATTTAACATATAAATCAACATATATTTAACAAAAAACCATAATATAGTTGACGTTTTTAGCAAATTTTTTAAAAATTTCTTAATTTTTGTAAAGAAAAATTAAAAGTAACAACTTTATGCAGCTAAATTTATGTTTCTAAACAGGTTAATCATAATTTAACATATAAATCAACATATATTTAACAAAAAACCATAATTTAGTTGACTTTTTTTGGCAATTTTTTTTAAAAATTTCTTAATTTTTATAAAGAAAAATTAAAAATAAAAACTTTATTCAGCTAAATTTATATTTCTAAACAGGTTAATCTTAATTTAACATATAAATCACCATATATTTAACAAAAAGACATAATTTAATTGACTTTTTTGGCAATTTTTTTAAAAATTTCTTAATTTTTGTAAAGAAAAATTAAAACTAACAACTTTATTCAGATAAATTTATGTTTCTAAACATGTTAATCATAATTTAACATATAATTAAACATATATTTAACAAAAACATTATTTATTTGACTTTTTTGTGACAATTTTTTTAAAAATTTCTTAATTGTTATAAAGAAAAATTCAAAATATCGACTTTATTCAGCTAAATTTATGTTTCTAAACAGGTTAATCATAATTTAACATATAAATCAACATATATTTAACAAAAAACCATAATTTAGTTGACTTTTTTGGCAAATTTTTTAAAAATTTCTTAATTTTTGTAAAGAAAAATTAAAAGTAACACCTTTATTCAGCTAAATTTGTGTTTCTAAACATGTTAGTCATAATTTAACATATAAATCAACATATATTTAACAAAAAACCATAATTTAGTTGACTTTTTTTGGCAATTTTTTTAAAAATTTCTTAATTTTTATAGAGAAAAATTAAAAATAAAAACTTTATTCAGCTAAATTTATATTTCTAAACAGGTAAATCTTAATTTAACATATAAATCAACATATATTTAACAAAAAACCATAATTTAGTTGACTTTTTTGGCAAATTTTTTAAAAAATTTTAATTTTTGTAAAGAAAAATTAAAAATAAAACTTTATTCAACTAAATTTATGTTTCTAAATATGTTAATCACAATTTAGCATATATAATAAACATATATTTAACCAAAAACATTATTTATTTGACTTTTTTGTGACAAATTTTTTAAAAATTTCTTAATTGTTATAAAGAAAAATTCAAAATATCGACTTCATTCAGCTAAATTTATGTTTCTAAACAGGTTAGTCATAATTTAACATATAAATCAACATATATTTAACAAAACGACATAATTTAGTTGACTTTTTTGGCAATTTTTTTAAAAGTTTCTTAATTGTTATAAAGAAAAATTCAAAATATCGACTTTATTCAGCTAAATTTATGTTTCTAAACATGTTAGTCATAATTTAACATATAATTCAACATATATATAACAAAAAACATAATTTAGTTGACTTTTTTGGCAATTTTTTTAAAAATTTCTTAATTTTTATAGAGAAAAATTAGAAATAAAAACTTTATTCAGCTAAATTTATATTTTTAAACAGGTTAATCATAATTTAACATATAAATCAACATATATTTAACAAAAAGACATAATTTAGTTGACTTTTTTGGCAAATTTTTTAAAAAATTTTAATTTTTGTAAAGAAAAATTAAAAAGAAAAACTTTATTCAACTAAATTTATGTTTCTAAACATGTTAATCACAATTTAGCATATAATTAAACATATATTTAACCAAAAACATTATTTATTTGACTTTTTTGTGACAAATTTTTTAAAAATTTCTTAATTGTTATAGAGAAAAATTAAAAATAAAAACTTTATTCAGCTAAATTTATGTTTTTAAACATGTTAATCATAATTTAACATATAAATCAACATATATTTAGCAAAAAACCATAATTTAGTTGACTTTTTTGGCAAATTTTTTAAAAAATTTTAATTTTTGTAAAGAAAAATTAAAAATAACAATTTGGTTCAGCTAAATTTATGTTTTTAAACATGTTAGTCATAATTTAACATATAAATCAACATATATTTAACAAAAAAACATAATTTAGTTGACTTTTTTGACAATTTTTTTTTTAAATTTCTTAATTTTTATAAAGAAAACTATAAAGTAACAACTAAATTTATGTAGCTAAACATGTTTATCATAATTTACCAAATGATTCAACATATATTTAACAAAAAACATTATTTAGTTGACTATTTTATGCCAATTTTTTTTAAAATTTCGTAAATTTTATAAATAAAAATTAAAAATAACAATTTTATTCAGCTAAATTTATGTTTTTAAACATGTTAATCATAATTTAACATATAAATCAACATATATTTAACAAAAAACCATAATTTATTTGACTTTTTTGGCAATTTTTTTAAAAATTTCTTAATTTTTGTAAAGAAAAATTAAAAGCAACAACTTTATTCAGTTAAATTTATGTTTCTAAACATGTTAGTCATAATTTAACATATAAATCAACATATATTTAAGAAAAAACCATAATTTAGTTGACTTTTTTGGCAATTTTTTTAAAAATTTCTTAATTTTTTTAAAGAAAAATTAAAAGTAAGAACTTTATTCAGCTAAATTTATGTTTCTAAACAGGTTAATCTTAATTTAACATATAAATCAACATATATTTAACAAAAAACCATAATTTAGTTGACTTTTTTGGCAAATTTTTTAAAAAATTTTAATTTTTGTAAAGAAAAATTAAAAATAAAAACTTTATTCAACTAAATTTATGTTTCTAAACATGTTAATCACAATTTAGCATATAATTAAACATATATTTAACCAAAAACATTATTTATTTGACTTTTTTGTGACAATTTTCTTAAAAATTTCTTAATTGTTATAAAGAAAAATTCAAAATATCGACTTTATTCAGATAAATTTATGTTTTTAAACATGTTAATCATAATTTAACATATAAATCAACATATATTTAACAAAACACCATAATTTAGTTGACTTTTTTGGCAAATTTTTAAAAAATTTCTTAATTTTTGTAAAGAAAAATTAAAAGTAACAATTTTATTCAGCTAAATTTATGTTTCTAAACATGTTAATCATAATTTAACATATAATTAAACATATATTTAACCAAAAACATTTATTATTTGACTTTTTTGTGACAAATTTTTTAAAAATTTCTTAATTGTTATAAAGAAAAATTCAAAATATCGACTTTATTCAGCTATATTTATATTTCCAAACAGGTTAATCATAATTTAACATATAAATCAACATATATTTAACAAAAAGACATAATTTAGTTGACTTTTTTGGCAATTTTTTTTAAAAATTTCTTAATTTTTATAAAGAAAACTTTAAAGTAACAACTTTATTAAGCTAAATTTATGTCTCTAGACTTGTTTATCATAATTTACGAAATTATTCAACATATATTTAACAAAAAACATTATTTAGTTGACTTTTTTATGCCAATTTTTTTTAAAATTTATAAAATTTTATAAAGAAAAATTAAAAATAACGACTTTATTCAGATAAATTTATATTTCTAAACATGTTAGTCATAATTTAACATATAATTTAAATCATTTAATTGACTTTTTTATGCCAATTTTTTTAAAAATTTCTTAATTTTTATAAAGAAAAATTAAAAATAAAAACTTTATTCAGCTAAATTTATATTTCTAAACAGGTTAATCTTAATTTAACATATAAATCACCATATATTTAACAAAAAGACATAATTTAGTTGACTTTTTTGGCAATTTTTTTAAAAATTTCTTAATTTTTGTAAAGAAAAATTAAAAGTAACACCTTTATTCAGCTAAATTTGTGTTTCTAAACATGTTAGTCATAATTTAACATATAAATCAACATATATTTAACAAAAAACCATAATTTAGTTGACTTTTTTTGGCAATTTTTTTAAAAATTTCTTAATTTTTATAGAGAAAAATTAAAAATAAAAACTTTATTCAGCTAAATTTATATTTCTAAACAGGTTAATCTTAATTTAACATATAAATCAACATATATTTAACAAAAAACCATAATTTAGTTGACTTTTTTGGCAAATTTTTTAAAAAATTTTAATTTTTGTAAAGAAAAATTAAAAATAAAACTTTATTCAACTAAATTTATGTTTCTAAATATGTTAATCACAATTTAGCATATAATAAACATATATTTAACCAAAAACATTATTTATTTGACTTTTTTGTGACAAATTTTTTAAAAATTTCTTAATTGTTATAGAGAAAAATTAAAAATAAAAACTTTATTCAGCTAAATTTATGTTTTTAAACATGTTAATCATAATTTAACATATAAATCAACATATATTTAACAAAAAACCATAATATAGTTGACGTTTTTAGCAAATTTTTTAAAAATTTCTTAATTTTTGTAAAGAAAAATTAAAAGTAACAACTTTATGCAGCTAAATTTATGTTTCTAAACAGGTTAATCATAATTTAACATATAAATCAACATATATTTAACAAAAAACCATAATTTAGTTGACTTTTTTTGGCAATTTTTTTTAAAAATTTCTTAATTTTTATAAAGAAAAATTAAAAATAAAAACTTTATTCAGCTAAATTTATATTTCTAAACAGGTTAATCTTAATTTAACATATAAATCACCATATATTTAACAAAAAGACATAATTTAATTGACTTTTTTGGCAATTTTTTTAAAAATTTCTTAATTTTTGTAAAGAAAAATTAAAACTAACAACTTTATTCAGATAAATTTATGTTTCTAAACATGTTAATCATAATTTAACATATAATTAAACATATATTTAACAAAAACATTATTTATTTGACTTTTTTGTGACAATTTTTTTAAAAATTTCTTAATTGTTATAAAGAAAAATTCAAAATATCGACTTTATTCAGCTAAATTTATGTTTCTAAACAGGTTAATCATAATTCAACATATAAATAAACATATATTTAACAAAAAACCATAATTTAGTTGACTTTTTTGGCAAATTTTTTAAAAATTTCTTAATTTTTGTAAAGAAAAATTAAAAGTAACACCTTTATTCAGCTAAATTTGTGTTTCTAAACATGTTAGTCATAATTTAACATATAAATCAACATATATTTAACAAAAAACCATAATTTAGTTGACTTTTTTTGGCAATTTTTTTAAAAATTTCTTAATTTTTATAGAGAAAAATTAAAAATAAAAACTTTATTCAGCTAAATTTATATTTCTAAACAGGTTAATCTTAATTTAACATATAAATCAACATATATTTAACAAAAAACCATAATTTAGTTGACTTTTTTGGCAAATTTTTTAAAAAATTTTAATTTTTGTAAAGAAAAATTAAAAATAAAACTTTATTCAACTAAATTTATGTTTCTAAATATGTTAATCACAATTTAGCATATATAATAAACATATATTTAACCAAAAACATTATTTATTTGACTTTTTTGTGACAAATTTTTTAAAAATTTCTTAATTGTTATAGAGAAAAATTAAAAATAAAAACTTTATTCAGCTAAGTTTATGTTTTTAAACATGTTAATCATAATTTAACATATAAATCAACATATATTTAACAAAAAACCATAATTAGTTGACTTTTTTGGCAATTTTTTTAAAAATTTCTTAATTTTTAATAAGAAAACTTTAAAGTAACAACTTTATTAAGCTAAATTTATGTCTCTAAACATGTTTATCATAATTTACCAAATAATTCAACATATATTTAACAAAAAACATTATTTAGTTGACTTTTTTATGCCAATTTTTTTAAAAATTTCTTAAATTTTATAAATAAAAATTAAAAATAACAATTTGATTCAGCTAAATTTATGTTTTTAAACATGTTAATCATAATTTAACATATAAATCAACATATATTTAACAAAAAACCATAATTTAGTTGACTTTTTTGGCAAATTTTTTAAAAATTTCTTAATTTTTGTAAAGAAAAATTAAAAGTAACAAATTTATTCAGCTAAATTTGTGTTTCTAAACATGTTAGTCATAATTTAACATATAAATCAACATATATTTAACAAAAAACCATAATTTAGTTGACTTTTTTTGGCAATTTTTTTAAAAATTTCTTAATTTTTATAAAGAAAAATTAAAAATAAAAACTTTATTCAGCTAAATTTATATTTCTAAACAGGTTAATCTTAATTTAACATATAAATCAACATATATTTAACAAAAAGACATAATTTAGTTGACTTTTTTGGCAATTTTTTTAAAAAAAATTTAATTTTTGTAAAGAAAAATTAAAAGTAACAACTTTATTTAGCTAAATTTATATTTCTAAACATGTTAATCATAATTTAACATATAATTAAACATATATTTAACCAAAAACATTATTTATTTGACTTTTTTGAGACAAATTTTTTAAAAATTTCTTAATTGTTATAAAGAAAAATTCTAAATATCGACTTTATTCAGCTAAATTTAAGTTTCTAAACATGTTAGTCATAATTTAACATATAATTCAACATATATTTAACAAAAAAACATAATTTAGTTGACTTTTTTGGCAATTTTTTTTTTTAAATTTCTTAATTTTTAATAAGAAAACTTTAAAGTAACAACTTTATTAAGCTAAATTTATGTCTCTAAACATGTTTATCATAATTTACCAAATAATTCAACATATATTTAACAAAAAACATTATTTAGTTGACTTTTTTATGCCAATTTTTTTAAAAATTTCTTAAATTTTATAAATAAAAATTAAAAATAACAATTTTATTCAGCTAAATTTATATTTTTAAACATGTTAATCATAATTTAACATATAAATCAACATATATTTAACAAAAAATCATAATTTATTTGACTTTTTTGGCAAATTTTTTAAAAATTTCTTAATTTTTGTAAAGAAAAATTAAAAATAAAAACTTTATTCAGCTAAATTTATATTTCTAAACAGGTTAATCTTAATTTAACATATAAATCAACATATATTTAACAAAAAGACATAATTTAGTTGACTTTTAAATTAAAAGTAACAACTTTATTCAGCTAAATTTGTGTTTCTAAACATGTTAGTCATAATTTAACATATAATTTAACATACATTTAACAAAAAAACATAATTTAATTGACTTTTTTATTCCAATTTTTTTAAAAATGTCTTAAATTTTATAAATAAAAATTAAAAATAACAATTTGATTAAGCTAAATTTATGTTTCTAAACATGTTAATCATAATTTAACATATAATTAAACATATATTTAACCAAAAACATTATTTATTTGACTTTTTTGAGACAAATTTTTTAAAAATTTCTTAATTGTTATAAAGAAAAATTCTAAATATCGACTTTATTCAGCTAAATTTAAGTTTCTAAACATGTTAGTCATAATTTAACATATAATTCAACATATATTTAACAAAAAAACATAATTTAGTTGACTTTTTGGCAATTTTTTTTTAAAATTACTTAATTTTTAAAAAGAAAACTTTAAAGTAACAACTTTATTAAGCTAAATTTATGTCTCTAAACATGTTTATTATAATTTACCAAATAATTCAACATATATTTAACAAAAAACATTATTTAGTTGACTTTTTTATGCCAATTTTTTTAAAAATTTCTTAAATTTTATAAATAAAAATTAAAAATAACAATTTTATTCAGCTAAATTTATATTTTTAAACATGTTAATCATAATTTAACATATAAATCAACATATATTTAACAAAAAATCATAATTTATTTGACTTTTTTGGCAAATTTTTTAAAAAATTCTTAATTTTTGTAAAGAAAAATTAAAAATAAAAACTTTATTCAGCTAAATTTATATTTCTAAACAGGTTAATCTTAATTTAACATATAAATCAACATATATTTAACAAAAAGACATAATTTAGTTGACTTTTTTGGCAATTTTTTTAAAAATTTCTTAATTGTTATAAAGAAAAATTCAAAATATCGACTTTATTCAGCTAAATTTAAGTTTCTAAACATGTTAGTCATAATTTAACATATAATTCAACATATATTTAAGAAAAAAACATAATTTAGTAGACTTTTTTTGGCAATTTTTTTTAAAAATTTCTTAATTTTTATAAAGAAAACTTTAAACTAACAACTTTATTAAGCTAAATTTATGTCTCTAAACATGTTTATCATAATTTACCAAATAATTCAACATATATTTAACAAAAAACATCATTTAGTTGACTTTTTTATGCCAATTTTTTTAAAAATTTCTTAAATTTTATAAATAAAAATTAAAAATAACAATTTGATTCAGCTAAATTTATGTTTTTAAACATGTTAATCATAATTTAACATATAAATCAACATATATTTAACAAAAAACCATAATTTAGTTGACTTTTTTGGCAAATTTTTTAAAAATTTCTTAATTTTTGTAAAGAAAAATTAAAAGTAACAAATTTATTCAGCTAAATTTGTGTTTCTAAACATGTTAGTCATAATTTAACATATAAATCAACATATATTTAACAAAAAACCATAATTTAGTTGACTTTTTTTGGCAATTTTTTTAAAAATTTCTTAATTTTTATAAAGAAAAATTAAAAATAAAAACTTTATTCAGCTAAATTTATATTTCTAAACAGGTTAATCTTAATTTAACATATAAATCAACATATATTTAACAAAAAGACATAATTTAGTTGACTTTTTTGGCAATTTTTTTAAAAAAAATTTAATTTTTGTAAAGAAAAATTAAAAGTAACAACTTTATTTAGCTAAATTTATCTTTCTAAACATGTTAATCATAATTTAACATATAATTAAACATATATTTAACCAAAAACATTATTTATTTGACTTTTTTGAGACAAATTTTTTAAAAATTTCTTAATTGTTATAAAGAAAAATTCTAAATATCGACTTTATTCAGCTAAATTTAAGTTTCTAAACATGTTAGTCATAATTTAACATATAATTCAACATATATTTAACAAAAAAACATAATTTAGTTGACTTTTTTGGCAATTTTTTTTTTAAAATTTCTTAATTTTTAATAAGAAAACTTTAAAGTAACAACTTTATTAAGCTAAATTTATGTCTCTAAACATGTTTATCATAATTTACCAAATAATTCAACATATATTTAACAAAAAACATTATTTAGTTGATTTTTTTATGCCAATTTTTTTAAAAATTTCTTAAATTTTATAAATAAAAATTAAAAATAACAATTTTATTCAGCTAAATTTATATTTTTAAACATGTTAATCATAATTTAACATATAAATCAACATATATTTAACAAAAAATCATAATTTATTTGACTTTTTTGGCAAATTTTTTAAAAATTTCTTAATTTTTGTAAAGAAAAATTAAAAATAAAAACTTTATTCAGCTAAATTTATATTTCTAAACAGGTTAATCTTAATTTAACATATAAATCAACATATATTTAACAAAAAGACATAATTTAGTTGACTTTTAAATTAAAAGTAACAACTTTATTCAGCTAAATTTGTGTTTCTAAACATGTTAGTCATAATTTAACATATAATTTAACATACATTTAACAAAAAAACATAATTTAATTGACTTTTTTATTCCAATTTTTTTAAAAATGTCTTAAATTTTATAAATAAAAATTAAAAATAACAATTTGATTCAGCTAAATTTATGTTTCTAAACATGTTAATCATAATTTAACATATAATTAAACATATATTTAACCAAAAACATTATTTATTTGACTTTTTTGAGACAAATTTTTTAAAAATTTCTTAATTGCTATAAAGAAAAATTCTAAATATCGACTTTATTCAGCTAAATTTAAGTTTCTAAACATGTTAGTCATAATTTAACATATAATTCAACATATATTTAACAAAAAAACATAATTTAGTTGACTTTTTGGCAATTTTTTTTTAAAATTACTTAATTTTTAAAAAGAAAACTTTAAAGTAACAACTTTATTAAGCTAAATTTATGTCTCTAAACATGTTTATTATAATTTACCAAATAATTCAACATATATTTAACAAAAAACATTATTTAGTTGACTTTTTTATGCCAATTTTTTTAAAAATTTCTTAAATTTTATAAATAAAAATTAAAAATAACAATTTTATTCAGCTAAATTTATATTTTTAAACATGTTAATCATAATTTAACATATAAATCAACATATATTTAACAAAAAATCATAATTTATTTGACTTTTTTGGCAAATTTTTTAAAAAATTCTTAATTTTTGTAAAGAAAAATTAAAAATAAAAACTTTATTCAGCTAAATTTATATTTCTAAACAGGTTAATCTTAATTTAACATATAAATCAACATATATTTAACAAAAAGACATAATTTAGTTGACTTTTTTGGCAACTTTTTTAAAAATTTCTTAATTGTTATAAAGAAAAATTCAAAATATCGACTTTATTCAGCTAAATTTAAGTTTCTAAACATGTTAGTCATAATTTAACATATAATTCAACATATATTTAAGAAAAAAACATAATTTAGTAGACTTTTTTTGGCAATTTTTTTTAAAAATTTCTTAATTTTTATAAAGAAAACTTTAAACTAACAACTTTATTAAGCTAAATTTATGTCTCTAAACATGTTTATCATAATTTACCAAATAATTCAACATATATTTAACAAAAAACATCATTTAGTTGACTTTTTTATGCCAATTTTTTTAAAAATTACTTAATTTTTATAAAGAAAAATTAAAAATAAAAACTTTATTCAGCTAAATTTATATTTCTAAACAGGTTAATCTTAATTTAACATATAAATCAACATATATTTAACAAAAAGACATAATTTAGTTGACTTTTTTGGCAATTTTTTTAAAAAAAATTTAATTTTTGTAAAGAAAAATTAAAAGTAACAACTTTATTTAGCTAAATTTATATTTCTAAACATGTTAATCATAATTTAACATATAATTAAACATATATTTAACCAAAAACATTATTTATTTGACTTTTTTGAGACAAATTTTTTAAAAATTTCTTAATTGTTATAAAGAAAAATTCTAAATATCGACTTTATTCAGCTAAATTTAAGTTTCTAAACATGTTAGTCATAATTTAACATATAATTCAACATATATTTAACAAAAAAACATAATTTAGTTGACTTTTTTGGCAATTTTTTTTTTTAAATTTCTTAATTTTTAATAAGAAAACTTTAAAGTAACAACTTTATTAAGCTAAATTTATGTCTCTAAACATGTTTATCATAATTTACCAAATAATTCAACATATATTTAACAAAAAACATTATTTAGTTGACTTTTTTATGCCAATTTTTTTAAAAATTTCTTAAATTTTATAAATAAAAATTAAAAATAACAATTTTATTCAGCTAAATTTATATTTTTAAACATGTTATTCATAATTTAACATATAAATCAACATATATTTAACAAAAAATCATAATTTATTTGACTTTTTTGGCAAATTTTTTAAAAATTTCTTAATTTTTGTAAAGAAAAATTAAAAATAAAAACTTTATTCAGCTAAATTTATATTTCTAAACAGGTTAATCTTAATTTAACATATAAATCAACATATATTTAACAAAAAGACATAATTTAGTTGACTTTTAAATTAAAAGTAAAAACTTTATTTAGCTAAATTTGTGTTTCTAAACATGTTAGTCATAATTTAACATATAATTTAACATACATTTAACAAAAAAACATAATTTAATTGACTTTTTTATTCCAATTTTTTTAAAAATGTCTTAAATTTTATAAATAAAAATTAAAAATAACAATTTGATTCAGCTAAATTTATGTTTCTAAACATGTTAATCATAATTTAACATATAATTAAACATATATTTAACCAAAAACATTATTTATTTGACTTTTTTGAGACAAATTTTTTAAAAATTTCTTAATTGTTATAAAGAAAAATTCTAAATATCGACTTTATTCAGCTAAATTTAAGTTTCTAAACATGTTAGTCATAATTTAACATATATTTCAACATATATTTAACAAAAAAACATAATTTAGTTGACTTTTTGGCAATTTTTTTTTAAAATTACTTAATTTTTAAAAAGAAAACTTTAAAGTAACAACTTTATTAAGCTAAATTTATGTCTCTAAACATGTTTATTATAATTTACCAAATAATTCAACATATATTTAACAAAAAACATTATTTAGTTGACTTTTTTATGCCAATTTTTTTAAAAATTTCTTAAATTTTATAAATAAAAATTAAAAATAACAATTTTATTCAGCTAAATTTATATTTTTAAACATGTTAATCATAATTTAACATAGAAATCAACATATATTTAACAAAAAATCATAATTTATTTGACTTTTTTGGCAAATTTTTTAAAAAATTCTTAATTTTTGTAAAGAAAAATTAAAAATAAAAACTTTATTCAGCTAAATTTATATTTCTAAACAGGTTAATCTTAATTTAACATATAAATCAACATATATTTAACAAAAAGACATAATTTAGTTGACTTTTTTGGCAATTTTTTTAAAAATTTCTTAATTGTTATAAAGAAAAATTCAAAATATCGACTTTATTCAGCTAAATTTAAGTTTCTAAACATGTTAGTCATAATTTAACATATAATTCAACATATATTTAAGAAAAAAACATAATTTAGTAGACTTTTTTTGGCAATTTTTTTTAAAAATTTCTTAATTTTTATAAAGAAAACTTTAAACTAACAACTTTATTAAGCTAAATTTATGTCTCTAAACATGTTTATCATAATTTACCAAATAATTCAACATATATTTAACAAAAAACATCATTTAGTTGACTTTTTTATGCCAATTTTTTAAAAATTTCTTAAATTTTATAAATAAAAATACGATAAACAAACCCCGGGTTTGTCAAAAGCACATTTCCTCAAAATCGCCACATGTAGAACTATGAGCTATTGTAAAACAATGAGAATTCCTATATGTGCATATTGTGCAGTTTTAGTAGTATTTTCAATGTACTATACATAGGAAAGATAAAAAATGATATGGTAAATATAGGTAAAAAATGTGTCCCTGTTCGATTTTATTAATTTTTTTCCCTTCCAAGTTTATTATTCCAACAAAATACATATATATAAAATTATCATTTAAGTTTTCCCTAATTTTGCTTTTAATTGAACATATAATGTGATATGAAATAATATCCAATATTCCCTTTATAAAGCTCCTAAAAATATGCAAAATGTTCGTTTTTTGCAAAATTTTACATGATTAAGAATTTTGATTAATTATAAGTGTGAGGCAAATGACTATAATTTATTAATTAATGCACTTTAAAGAAATATGATTCTCAAAAGTTTTCTCATTATTTGTTTTTAAAAATATTGTGCAGTTATAATTTTACAAGTAAATTAAAAATGTAATTTTTTGATTTTCGAAGGGCCACAACGGAAAGGGGAGAAGAGATACGGATACAATTTCTTCAGAGACTCTAGTTATTTTTTAGATATCTCTTTGGTGCATAAATTTCAGCCTTCTATAATAAGCAGTTTGGGAAATACAGGGTGTTAAAAAAACTAAAAAAAGTTGTATGAAGATAACGGTATTTTTATACATCAAAGAATTAAATTTTAAAAAATTTGTTTATTTCACAAAAAAGATAAAAGATTTTCCTATCTTATAGCTTTTACAGACCTCAAAAATTTTTATTGGTTTAAAAGTTATTAGATGTTCAATATGGGTAATTTTCGAACTTGGAGGGGGAATAACTCAGAGGGGAAAAGAGATAGAAGAAAATTTTGTTCTACTGGACCTATTATTTTATTACTATCTATCTATGATCAAAATTTTAATACTCTATCTTAATAGATGTAGAAGTTTGTGTAAACGGACGGACGGACAGACGGACAGACGGACAGACGGACAGACGGACAGACGGACAGACGGACAGACAGAGTGAAACTAATATACACATTTCTTCCAATTTGGTTGGAAATGTGCTAAAAATTAAAAATAACAATTTTATTCAGCTAAATTTATATTTTTAAACATGTTAATCATAATTTAACATATAAATCAACATATATTTAACAAAAAATCATAATTTATTTGACTTTTTTGGCAAATTTTTTAAAAATTTCTTAATTTTTGTAAAGAAAAATTAAAAATAAAAACTTTATTCAGCTAAATTTATATTTCTAAACAGGTTAATCTTAATTTAACATATAAATCAACATATATTTAACAAAAAGACATAATTTAGTTGACTTTTAAATTAAAAGTAACAACTTTATTCAGCTAAATTTGTGTTTCTAAACATGTTAGTCATAATTTAACATATAATTTAACATACAATTTTTTTAAAAATGTCTTAAATTTTATAAATAAAAATTAAAAATAACAATTTGATTCAGCTAAATTTATGTTTCTAAACATGTTAATCATAATTTAACATATAATTAAACATATATTTAACCAAAAACATTATTTATTTGACTTTTTTGAGACAAATTTTTTAAAAATTTCTTAATTGTTATAAAGAAAAATTCTAAATATCGACTTTATTCAGCTAAATTTAAGTTTCTAAACATGTTAGTCATAATTTAACATATAATTCAACATATATTTAACAAAAAAACATAATTTAGTTGACTTTTTGGCAATTTTTTTTTTAAATTACTTAATTTTTAAAAAGAAAACTTTAAAGTAACAACTTTATTAAGCTAAATTTATGTCTCTAAACATGTTTATTATAATTTACCAAATAATTCAACATATATTTAACAAAAAACATTATTTAGTTGACTTTTTTATGCCAATTTTTTTAAAAATTTCTTAAATTTTATAAATAAAAATTAAAAATAACAATTTTATTCAGCTAAATTTATATTTTTAAACATGTTAATCATAATTTAACATATAAATCAACATATATTTAACAAAAAATCATAATTTATTTGACTTTTTTGGCAAATTTTTTAAAAAATTCTTAATTGTTATAAAGAAAAATTCAAAATATCGACTTTATTCAGCTAAATTTATGTTTCTAAACATGTTAGTCATAATTTAACATATAATTCAACATATATTTAACAAAAAAACATAATTTAGTTGACTTTTTCCGAATTTTTTTTTTAAAATTTCTTAATTTTTATAAAGAAAACTTTAAAGTAACAACTATATTTAGCTAAATTTATGTCTCTAGACATGTTTATCATAATTTACCAAATAATTCAACATATATTTAACAAAAAACATTATTTAGTTGACTTTTTTATGCCAATTTTTTTTAAAATTTATTAAATTTTATAAAGAAAAATTAAAAATAACGACTTTATTCAGATAAATTTATATTTCTAAACATGTTAGTCATAATTTAACATATAATTTAACATACATTTAACAAAAAAAACATAATTTGACTTTTTTATGCCAATATTTTTAAAAATTTCTTAAATTTTATAAATAAAAATTAAAAATAACAATTTGATTCAGCTAAATTTATGTTTTTAAACATGTTAATCATAATTTAACATATAAATCAACATATATTTAACAAAAAACCATAATTTAGTTGACTTTTTTGGCAAATTTTTTAAAAATTTCTTAATTTTTGTTAAGAAAAATTAAAAGTAACAACTTTATGCAGCTACATTTATGTTTCTAAACATGTTAGTCATAATTTAACATATAAATCAACTTATATTTAACAAAAAACCATAATTTGGTTGACTTTTTTTGGCAATTTTTTTAAAAATTTCTTAATTTTTATAAAGAAAAATTAAAAATAAAAACTTTATTCAGCTAAATTTATATTTCTAAACAGGTTAATCTTAATTTAACATATAAATCAACATATATTTAACAAAAAGACATAATTTAGTTGACTTTTTTGGCAATTTTTTTAAAAATTTCTTAATTTTTGTAAAGAAAAATTAAAAGTAACAACTTTATTCAGCTAAATTTATGTTTCTAAACATGTTAATCATAATTTAACATATAATTAAACATATATATAACAAAAACATTATTTATTTGACTTTTTTGTGACAAATTTTTTAAAAATTTCTTAATTGTTATAAAGAAAAATTCAAAATATCGACTTTATTCAGCTAAATTTATGTTTCTAAACAGGTTAATCATAATTTAACATATAAATCAACATATATTTAACAAAAAGACATAATTTAGTTGACTTTTTTGGCAATTTTTTTAAAAGTTTCTTAATTGTTATAAAGAAAAATTCAAAATATCGACTTTATTTAGCTAAATTTATGTTTCTAAACATGTTAGTCATAATTTAACATATAATTCAACATATATCAAAAAAACATAATTTAGTTGACTTTTTTGGCAATTTTTTTAAAAATTTCTTAATTTTTATAGAGAAAAATTAAAAATAAAAACTTTATTCAGCTAAATTTATATTTCTAAACAGGTTAATCATAATTTAACATATAAATCAACATATATTTAACAAAAAGACATAATTTAGTTGACTTTTTTGGCAAATTTTTTTAAAAAATTTTTAATTGTTATAAAGAAAAATTCAAAATATCGATTTTATTCAGCTAAATTTATGTTTCTAAACATGTTAGTCATAATTTAACATATAATTCAACATATATTTAACAAAAAAACATAATTTAGTTGACTTTTTTGGCAATTTTTTTTAAAAATTTCTTAATTTTTATAAAGAAAACTTTAAAGTAACAACTTTATTAAGCTAAATTTATGTTTCTAAACATGTTTATCATAATTTACCAAATAATTCAACATATATTTAACAAAAAACATTATTTAGTTGACTTTTTTATGCCAATTTTTTTTAAAAGTTATTAAATTTTATAAAGAAAAATTAAAAATAACGACTTTATTCAGATAAATTTATATTTCTAAACATGTTAGTCATAATTTAACATATAATTTAACATACATTTAACAAAAAACATAATTTAATTGACTTTTTTTTCCAATTTTTTTAAAAATTTCTTAAATTTTATAAATAAAAATTAAAAATAACAATTTGATTCAGCTAAATTTATGTTTTTAAACATGTTAATCATAATTTAACATATAAATCAACATATATTTAACAAAAAACCATAATTTAGTTGACTTTTTTGGCAAATTTTTTAAAAATTTCTTAATTGTTATAAAGAAAAATTCAAAATATCGACTTTATTCAGCTAAATTTATGTTTCTAAACATGTTAGTCATAATTTAACATATAATTCAACATATATTTAACAAAAAAACATAATTTAGTTGACTTTTTCCGAATTTTTTTTTAAAAATTCCTTAATTTTTATAAAGAAAACTTTAAAGTAACAACTTTATTCAGCTAAATTTGTGTTTCTAAACATGTTAGTCATAATTTAACATATAAATCAACATATATTTAACAAAAAACCATAATTGAGTTGACTTTTTTTGGCAATTTTTTTAAAAATTTCTTAATTTTTATAGAGAAAAATTAAAAATAAAAACTTTGTTCAGCTAAATTTATATTTCTAAACAGGTTAATCTTAATTTAACATATAAATCAACATATATTTAACAAAAAACCATAATTTAGTTGACTTTTTTGGCAAATTTTTTAAAAAATTTTAATTTTTGTAAAGAAAAATTAAAAATAAAAACTTTATTCAACTAAATTTATGTTTCTAAAGATGTTAATCACAATTTAGCATATAATTAAACATATATTTAACCAAAAACATTATTTATTTGACTTTTTTGTGACAAATTTTTTAAAAATTTCTTAATTGTTATAGAGAAAAATTAAAAATAAAAACTTTATTCAGCTAAATTTATGTTTTTAAACATGTTAATCATAATTTAACATATAAATCAACATATATTTAACAAAAAACCATAATTTAGTTGACTTTTTTGGCAAATTTTTTAAAAAAATTTAATTTTTGTAAAGAAAAATTAAAAATAAAAACTTTATTCAACTAAATTTATGTTTCTAAATATGTTAATCACAATTTAGCATATAATTAAACATATATTTAACCAAAAACATTATTTATTTGACTTTTTTGTGACAATTTTTTTAAAAATTTCTTAATTGTTATAGAGAAAAATTAAAAATAAAAACTTTATTCAGCTAAATTTATGTTTTTAAACATGTTAATCATAATTCAACATATAAATCAACATATATTTAACAAAAAAACATAATTTAGTTGACTTTTTTGGCAATTTTTTTTTAAAATTTCTTAATTTTTATAAAGAAAACTATAAAGTAACAACTAAATTTATGTAGCTAAACATGTTTATCATTATTTACCAAATAATTCAACATATATTTAACAAAAAACATTATTTAGTTGACTTTTTTATGCCAATTTTTTTTAAAATTTCTTAAATTTTATAAATAAAAATTAAAAATAACAATTTTATTCAGCTAAATTTATGTTTTTAAACATGTTAATCATAATTTAACATATAAATCAACATATATTTAACAAAAAACCATAATTTATTTGACTTTTTTGGCAAATTTTTTAAAAATTTCCTAATTTTTGTAAAGAAAAATTAAAAATAACGACTTTATTCAGATAAATTTATATTTCTAAACATGTTAGTCATAATTTAACATATAATTTAACATACATTTAACAAAAAAACATAATTTAATTGACTTTTTTTTCCAATTTTTTAAAAATTTCTTAAATTTTATAAATAAAAATTAAAAGTAACAATTTGATTCAGCTAAATTTATGTTTTTAAACATGTTAATCATAATTTAACATATAAATCAACATATATTTAACAAAAAACCATAAATTAGTTGACTTTTTTGGCAAATTTTTTAAAAATTTCTTAATTGTTATAAAGAAAAATTCAAAATATCGACTTTATTCAGCTAAATTTATGTTTCTAAACATGTTAGTCATAATTTAACATATAATTCAACATATATTTAACAAAAAAACATAATTTAGTTGACTTTTTCCGAATTTTTTTTTAAAAATTTCTTAATTTTTATAAAGAAAACTTTAAAGTAACAACTTTATTCAGCTAAATTTGTGTTTCTAAACATGTTAGTCATAATTTAACATATAAATCAACATATATTTAACAAAAAACCATAATTGAGTTGACTTTTTTTGGCAATTTTTTTAAAAATTTCTTAATTTTTATAGAGAAAAATTAAAAATAAAAACTTTGTTCAGCTAAATTTATATTTCTAAAAAGGTTAATCTTAATTTAACATATAAATCAACGTATATTTAACAAAAAACCATAATTTAGTTGACTTTTTTGGCAAATTTTTTAAAAAATTTTAATTTTTGTAAAGAAAAATTAAAAACAAAAACTTTATTCAACTAAATTTATGTTTCTAAAGATGTTAATCACAATTTAGCATATAATTAAACATATATTTAACCAAAAACATTATTTATTTGACTTTTTTGTGACAAATTTTTTAAAAATTTCTTAATTGTTATAGAGAAAAATTAAAAATAAAAACTTTATTCAGCTAAATTTATGTTTTTAAACATGTTAATCATAATTTAACATATAAATCAACATATATTTAACAAAAAACCATAATTTAGTTGACTTTTTTGGCAAATTTTTTAAAAAAATTTAATTTTTGTAAAGAAAAATTAAAAATAAAAACTTTATTCAACTAAATTTATGTTTCTAAATATGTTAATCACAATTTAGCATATAATTAAACATATATTTAACCAAAAACATTATTTATTTGACTTTTTTGTGACAATTTTTTTAAAAATTTCTTAATTGTTATAGAGAAAAATTAAAAATAAAAACTTTATTCAGCTAAATTTATGTTTTTAAACATGTTAATCATAATTCAACATATAAATCAACATATATTTAACAAAAAATCATAATTTATTTGACTTTTTTGGCAAATTTTTTAAAAATTTCTTAATTTTTGTAAAGAAAAATTAAAAATAAAAACTTTATTCAGCTAAATTTATATTTCTAAACAGGTTAATCTTAATTTAACATATAAATCAACATATATTTAACAAAAAGACATAATTTAGTTGACTTTTAAATTAAAAGTAACAACTTTATTCAGCTAAATTTGTGTTTCTAAACATGTTAGTCATAATTTAACATATAATTTAACATACAATTTTTTTAAAAATGTCTTAAATTTTATAAATAAAAATTAAAAATAACAATTTTATTCAGCTAAATTTATATTTTTAAACATGTTAATCATAATTTAACATATAAATCAACATATATTTAACAAAAAATCATAATTTATTTGACTTTTTTGGCAAATTTTTTAAAAATTTCTTAATTTTTGTAAAGAAAAATTAAAAATAAAAACTTTATTCAGCTAAATTTATATTTCTAAACAGGTTAATCTTAATTTAACATATAAATCAACATATATTTAACAAAAAGACATAATTTAGTTGACTTTTAAATTAAAAGTAACAACTTTATTCAGCTAAATTTGTGTTTCTAAACATGTTAGTCATAATTTAACATATAATTTAACATACAATTTTTTTAAAAATGTCTTAAATTTTATAAATAAAAATTAAAAATAACAATTTGATTCAGCTAAATTTATGTTTCTAAACATGTTAATCATAATTTAACATATAATTAAACATATATTTAACCAAAAACATTATTTATTTGACTTTTTTGAGACAAATTTTTTAAAAATTTCTTAATTGTTATAAAGAAAAATTCTAAATATCGACTTTATTCAGCTAAATTTAAGTTTCTAAACATGTTAGTCATAATTTAACATATAATTCAACATATATTTAACAAAAAAACATAATTTAGTTGACTTTTTGGCAATTTTTTTTTTAAATTACTTAATTTTTAAAAAGAAAACTTTAAAGTAACAACTTTATTAAGCTAAATTTATGTCTCTAAACATGTTTATTATAATTTACCAAATAATTCAACATATATTTAACAAAAAACATTATTTAGTTGACTTTTTTATGCCAATTTTTTTAAAAATTTCTTAAATTTTATAAATAAAAATTAAAAATAACAATTTTATTCAGCTAAATTTATATTTTTAAACATGTTAATCATAATTTAACATATAAATCAACATATATTTAACAAAAAATCATAATTTATTTGACTTTTTTGGCAAATTTTTTAAAAAATTCTTAATTGTTATAAAGAAAAATTCAAAATATCGACTTTATTCAGCTAAATTTATGTTTCTAAACATGTTAGTCATAATTTAACATATAATTCAACATATATTTAACAAAAAAACATAATTTAGTTGACTTTTTCCGAATTTTTTTTTTAAAATTTCTTAATTTTTATAAAGAAAACTTTAAAGTAACAACTATATTTAGCTAAATTTATGTCTCTAGACATGTTTATCATAATTTACCAAATAATTCAACATATATTTAACAAAAAACATTATTTAGTTGACTTTTTTATGCCAATTTTTTTTAAAATTTATTAAATTTTATAAAGAAAAATTAAAAATAACGACTTTATTCAGATAAATTTATATTTCTAAACATGTTAGTCATAATTTAACATATAATTTAACATACATTTAACAAAAAAAACATAATTTGACTTTTTTATGCCAATATTTTTAAAAATTTCTTAAATTTTATAAATAAAAATTAAAAATAACAATTTGATTCAGCTAAATTTATGTTTTTAAACATGTTAATCATAATTTAACATATAAATCAACATATATTTAACAAAAAACCATAATTTAGTTGACTTTTTTGGCAAATTTTTTAAAAATTTCTTAATTTTTGTTAAGAAAAATTAAAAGTAACAACTTTATGCAGCTACATTTATGTTTCTAAACATGTTAGTCATAATTTAACATATAAATCAACTTATATTTAACAAAAAACCATAATTTGGTTGACTTTTTTTGGCAATTTTTTTAAAAATTTCTTAATTTTTATAAAGAAAAATTAAAAATAAAAACTTTATTCAGCTAAATTTATATTTCTAAACAGGTTAATCTTAATTTAACATATAAATCAACATATATTTAACAAAAAGACATAATTTAGTTGACTTTTTTGGCAATTTTTTTAAAAATTTCTTAATTTTTGTAAAGAAAAATTAAAAGTAACAACTTTATTCAGCTAAATTTATGTTTCTAAACATGTTAATCATAATTTAACATATAATTAAACATATATATAACAAAAACATTATTTATTTGACTTTTTTGTGACAAATTTTTTAAAAATTTCTTAATTGTTATAAAGAAAAATTCAAAATATCGACTTTATTCAGCTAAATTTATGTTTCTAAACAGGTTAATCATAATTTAACATATAAATCAACATATATTTAACAAAAAGACATAATTTAGTTGACTTTTTTGGCAATTTTTTTAAAAGTTTCTTAATTGTTATAAAGAAAAATTCAAAATATCGACTTTATTTAGCTAAATTTATGTTTCTAAACATGTTAGTCATAATTTAACATATAATTCAACATATATCAAAAAAACATAATTTAGTTGACTTTTTTGGCAATTTTTTTAAAAATTTCTTAATTTTTATAGAGAAAAATTAAAAATAAAAACTTTATTCAGCTAAATTTATATTTCTAAACAGGTTAATCATAATTTAACATATAAATCAACATATATTTAACAAAAAGACATAATTTAGTTGACTTTTTTGGCAAATTTTTTTAAAAAATTTTTAATTGTTATAAAGAAAAATTCAAAATATCGATTTTATTCAGCTAAATTTATGTTTCTAAACATGTTAGTCATAATTTAACATATAATTCAACATATATTTAACAAAAAAACATAATTTAGTTGACTTTTTTGGCAATTTTTTTTAAAAATTTCTTAATTTTTATAAAGAAAACTTTAAAGTAACAACTTTATTAAGCTAAATTTATGTTTCTAAACATGTTTATCATAATTTACCAAATAATTCAACATATATTTAACAAAAAACATTATTTAGTTGACTTTTTTATGCCAATTTTTTTTAAAAGTTATTAAATTTTATAAAGAAAAATTAAAAATAACGACTTTATTCAGATAAATTTATATTTCTAAACATGTTAGTCATAATTTAACATATAATTTAACATACATTTAACAAAAAACATAATTTAATTGACTTTTTTTTCCAATTTTTTTAAAAATTTCTTAAATTTTATAAATAAAAATTAAAAATAACAATTTGATTCAGCTAAATTTATGTTTTTAAACATGTTAATCATAATTTAACATATAAATCAACATATATTTAACAAAAAACCATAATTTAGTTGACTTTTTTGGCAAATTTTTTAAAAATTTCTTAATTGTTATAAAGAAAAATTCAAAATATCGACTTTATTCAGCTAAATTTATGTTTCTAAACATGTTAGTCATAATTTAACATATAATTCAACATATATTTAACAAAAAAACATAATTTAGTTGACTTTTTCCGAATTTTTTTTTAAAAATTCCTTAATTTTTATAAAGAAAACTTTAAAGTAACAACTTTATTCAGCTAAATTTGTGTTTCTAAACATGTTAGTCATAATTTAACATATAAATCAACATATATTTAACAAAAAACCATAATTGAGTTGACTTTTTTTGGCAATTTTTTTAAAAATTTCTTAATTTTTATAGAGAAAAATTAAAAATAAAAACTTTGTTCAGCTAAATTTATATTTCTAAACAGGTTAATCTTAATTTAACATATAAATCAACATATATTTAACAAAAAACCATAATTTAGTTGACTTTTTTGGCAAATTTTTTAAAAAATTTTAATTTTTGTAAAGAAAAATTAAAAATAAAAACTTTATTCAACTAAATTTATGTTTCTAAAGATGTTAATCACAATTTAGCATATAATTAAACATATATTTAACCAAAAACATTATTTATTTGACTTTTTTGTGACAAATTTTTTAAAAATTTCTTAATTGTTATAGAGAAAAATTAAAAATAAAAACTTTATTCAGCTAAATTTATGTTTTTAAACATGTTAATCATAATTTAACATATAAATCAACATATATTTAACAAAAAACCATAATTTAGTTGACTTTTTTGGCAAATTTTTTAAAAAAATTTAATTTTTGTAAAGAAAAATTAAAAATAAAAACTTTATTCAACTAAATTTATGTTTCTAAATATGTTAATCACAATTTAGCATATAATTAAACATATATTTAACCAAAAACATTATTTATTTGACTTTTTTGTGACAATTTTTTTAAAAATTTCTTAATTGTTATAGAGAAAAATTAAAAATAAAAACTTTATTCAGCTAAATTTATGTTTTTAAACATGTTAATCATAATTCAACATATAAATCAACATATATTTAACAAAAAAACATAATTTAGTTGACTTTTTTGGCAATTTTTTTTTAAAATTTCTTAATTTTTATAAAGAAAACTATAAAGTAACAACTAAATTTATGTAGCTAAACATGTTTATCATTATTTACCAAATAATTCAACATATATTTAACAAAAAACATTATTTAGTTGACTTTTTTATGCCAATTTTTTTTAAAATTTCTTAAATTTTATAAATAAAAATTAAAAATAACAATTTTATTCAGCTAAATTTATGTTTTTAAGCATGTTAATCATAATTTAACATATAAATCAACATATATTTAACAAAAAACCATAATTTATTTGACTTTTTTGGCAAATTTTTTAAAAATTTCCTAATTTTTGTAAAGAAAAATTAAAAATAACGACTTTATTCAGATAAATTTATATTTCTAAACATGTTAGTCATAATTTAACATATAATTTAACATACATTTAACAAAAAAACATAATTTAATTGACTTTTTTTTCCAATTTTTTAAAAATTTCTTAAATTTTATAAATAAAAATTAAAAGTAACAATTTGATTCAGCTAAATTTATGTTTTTAAACATGTTAATCATAATTTAACATATAAATCAACATATATTTAACAAAAAACCATAATTTAGTTGACTTTTTTGGCAAATTTTTTAAAAATTTCTTAATTGTTATAAAGAAAAATTCAAAATATCGACTTTATTCAGCTAAATTTATGTTTCTAAACATGTTAGTCATAATTTAACATATAATTCAACATATATTTAACAAAAAAACATAATTTAGTTGACTTTTTCCGAATTTTTTTTTAAAAATTTCTTAATTTTTATAAAGAAAACTTTAAAGTAACAACTTTATTCAGCTAAATTTGTGTTTCTAAACATGTTAGTCATAATTTAACATATAAATCAACATATATTTAACAAAAAACCATAATTGAGTTGACTTTTTTTGGCAATTTTTTTAAAAATTTCTTAATTTTTATAGAGAAAAATTAAAAATAAAAACTTTGTTCAGCTAAATTTATATTTCTAAAAAGGTTAATCTTAATTTAACATATAAATCAACGTATATTTAACAAAAAACCATAATTTAGTTGACTTTTTTGGCAAATTTTTTAAAAAATTTTAATTTTTGTAAAGAAAAATTAAAAACAAAAACTTTATTCAACTAAATTTATGTTTCTAAAGATGTTAATCACAATTTAGCATATAATTAAACATATATTTAACCAAAAACATTATTTATTTGACTTTTTTGTGACAAATTTTTTAAAAATTTCTTAATTGTTATAGAGAAAAATTAAAAATAAAAACTTTATTCAGCTAAATTTATGTTTTTAAACATGTTAATCATAATTTAACATATAAATCAACATATATTTAACAAAAAACCATAATTTAGTTGACTTTTTTGGCAAATTTTTTAAAAAAATTTAATTTTTGTAAAGAAAAATTAAAAATAAAAACTTTATTCAACTAAATTTATGTTTCTAAATATGTTAATCACAATTTAGCATATAATTAAACATATATTTAACCAAAAACATTATTTATTTGACTTTTTTGTGACAATTTTTTTAAAAATTTCTTAATTGTTATAGAGAAAAATTAAAAATAAAAACTTTATTCAGCTAAATTTATGTTTTTAAACATGTTAATCATAATTCAACATATAAATCAACATATATTTAACAAAAAAACATAATTTAGTTGACTTTTTTGGCAATTTTTTTTAAAATTTCTTAATTTTTATAAAGAAAACTATAAAGTAACAACTAAATTTATGTAGCTAGACATGTTTATCATAATTTACCAAATAATTCAACATATATTTAACAAAAAACATTATTTAGTTGACTTTTTTATGCCAATTTTTTTTAAAATTTCTTAAATTTTATAAATAAAAATTAAAAAAAACAATTTTATTCAGCTAAATTTATGTTTTTAAACATGTTAATCATAATTTAACATATAAATCAACATATATTTAACAAAAAACCATAATTTATTTGACTTTTTTGGCAAATTTTTTAAAAATTTCCTAATTTTTGTAAAGAAAAATTAAAAGCAACAACTTTATTCAGTTAAATTTATGTTTCTAAACATGTTAGTCATAATTTAACATATAATTAAACATATATTTAACAAAAACATTATTTTTTTGACTTTTTTGGTCTAAAATTTTTTAAAAATTTCTTAATTGTTATAAAGAAAAATTCAAAATATCGACTTTATTCAGCTAAATTTATGTTTCTAAACATGTTAGTCATAATTTAACATATAATTCAACATATATTTAACAAAAAAACATAATTTAGTTGACTTTTTTGGCAAATTTTTAAAAAAATTTTAATTTTTGTAAAGAAAAATTAAAAATAAAAACTTTATTCAACTAAATTTATGTTTCTAAAGATGTTAATCACAATTTAGCATATAATTAAACATATATTTAACCAAAAACATTATTTATTTGACTTTTTTGTGACAAATTTTTTAAAAATTTCTTAATTGTTATAGAGAAAAATTAAAAATAAAAACTTTATTCAGCTAAATTTATGTTTTTAAACATGTTAATCATAATTTAACATATAAATCAACATATATTTAACAAAAAACCATAATTTAGTTGACTTTTTTGGCAAATTTTTTAAAAAAATTTAATTTTTGTAAAGAAAAATTAAAAATAAAAACTTTATTCAACTAAATTTATGTTTCTAAATATGTTAATCACAATTTAGCATATAATTAAACATATATTTAACCAAAAACATTATTTATTTGACTTTTTTGTGACAATTTTTTTAAAAATTTCTTAATTGTTATAGAGAAAAATTAAAAATAAAAACTTTATTCAGCTAAATTTATGTTTTTAAACATGTTAATCATAATTCAACATATAAATCAACATATATTTAACAAAAAAACATAATTTAGTTGACTTTTTTGGCAATTTTTTTTTTAAATTTCTTAATTTTTATAAAGAAAACTATAAAGTAACAACTAAATTTATGTAGCTAAACATGTTTATCATTATTTACCAAATAATTCAACATATATTTAACAAAAAACATTATTTAGTTGACTTTTTTATGCCAATTTTTTTTAAAATTTCTTAAATTTTATAAATAAAAATTAAAAATAACAATTTTATTCAGCTAAATTTATGTTTTTAAACATGTTAATCATAATTTAACATATAAATCAACATATATTTAACAAAAAACCATAATTTATTTGACTTTTTTGGCAAATTTTTTAAAAATTTCCTAATTTTTGTAAAGAAAAATTAAAAATAACGACTTTATTCAGATAAATTTATATTTCTAAACATGTTAGTCATAATTTAACATATAATTTAACATACATTTAACAAAAAAACATAATTTAATTGACTTTTTTTTCCAATTTTTTAAAAATTTCTTAAATTTTATAAATAAAAATTAAAAGTAACAATTTGATTCAGCTAAATTTATGTTTTTAAACATGTTAATCATAATTTAACATATAAATCAACATATATTTAACAAAAAACCATAATTTAGTTGACTTTTTTGGCAAATTTTTTAAAAATTTCTTAATTGTTATAAAGAAAAATTCAAAATATCGACTTTATTCAGCTAAATTTATGTTTCTAAACATGTTAGTCATAATTTAACATATAATTCAACATATATTTAACAAAAAAACATAATTTAGTTGACTTTTTCCGAATTTTTTTTTAAAAATTTCTTAATTTTTATAAAGAAAACTTTAAAGTAACAACTTTATTCAGCTAAATTTGTGTTTCTAAACAAAAAACATTATTTAGTTGACTTTTTTATGCCAATTTTTTTTAAAATTTCTTAAATTTTATAAATAAAAATTAAAAATAACAATTTTATTCAGCTAAATTTATGTTTTTAAACATGTTAATCATAATTTAACATATAAATCAACATATATTTAACAAAAAACCATAATTTATTTGACTTTTTTGGCAAATTTTTTAAAAATTTCCTAATTTTTGTAAAGAAAAATTAAAAATAACGACTTTATTCAGATAAATTTATATTTCTAAACATGTTAGTCATAATTTAACATATAATTTAACATACATTTAACAAAAAAACATAATTTAATTGACTTTTTTTTCCAATTTTTTAAAAATTTCTTAAATTTTATAAATAAAAATTAAAAGTAACAACTTTATTCAGCTAAATTTGTGTTTCTAAACATGTTAGTCATAATTTAACATATAAATCAACATATATTTAACAAAAAACCATAATTTAGTTGACTTTTTTGGCAAATTTTTTAAAAATTTCTTAATTGTTATAAAGAAAAATTCAAAATATCGACTTTATTCAGCTAAATTTATGTTTCTAAACATGTTAGTCATAATTTAACATATAAATCAACATATATTTAACAAAAAACCATAATTTAGTTGACTTTTTTTGGCAATTTTTTTAAAAATTTCTTAATTTTTATGGAGAAAAATTAAAAATAAAAACTTTATTCAGCTATATTTATATTTCTAAACAGGTTAATCATAATTTAACATATAAATCAACATATATTTAACAAAAAGACATAATTTAGTTGACTTTTTTGGCAATTTTTTAAAAATTTCTTAATTGTTATAAAGAAAAATTCAAAATATCGACTTTATTCAGCTAAATTTATGTTTCTAAATATGTTAGTCATAATTTAACATATAATTCAACATATATTTAACAAAAAAACATAATTTAGTTGACTTTTTTCGCAATTTTTTTTAAAAATTTCTTAGTTTTTATAAAGAAAACTTTAAAGTAACAACTTTATTAAGCTAAATTTATGTCTCTAAAGATGTTTATCAAATTTACCAAATAATTCAACATATATTTAACAAAAAACATTATTTAGTTGACTTTTTTATGCCAATTTTTTTTAAAATTTATTAAATTTTATAAAGAAAAATTAAAAATAACGACTTTATTCAGATAAACTTATATTTCTAAACATGTTAGTCATAATTTAACATATAATTTAACATACATTTAACAAAAAAAACATAATTTAATTGACTTTTTTATGCCATTTTTTTTAAAAATTTCTTAAATTTTATAAATAAAAATTAAAAATAACAATTTGATTCAGCTAAATTTATTTTTTTAAACATGTTAATCATAATTTAACATATAAATCAACATATATTTAACAAAAAACCATAACTTAGTTGACTTTTTTGGCAAATTTTTTAGAAATTCCTTAATTTTTGTAAAGAAAAATTAAAAGTAACAACTTTATTCAGCTAAATTTATGTTTCTAAACATGTAAGTCATAATTTAACATATAAATCAACATATATTTAACAAAAAACCATAATTTAGTTGACTTTTTTTGGCAATTTTTTTAAAAATTTCTTAATTTTTATAAAGAAAAATTAAAAAAAAAACTTTATTCAGCTAAATTTATATTTCTAAACAGGTTAATCTTAATTTAACATATAAATCAACATATATTTAACAAAAAGACATAATTTAGTTGACTTTTTTGGCAATTTTTTTAAAAATTTCTTAATTTTTGTAAAGAAAAATTAAAAGTAACAACTTTATTCAGCTAAATTTATGTTTCTAAACATGTTAATCATAATTTAACATATAATTAAACATATATTTAACCCAAAACATTATTTATTTGACTTTTTTGTGACAAATTTTTTAAAAATTTCTTAATTGTTATAAAGAAAAATTCAAAATATCGACTTTATTCAGCTAAATTTATGTTTCTAAACAGGTTAATCATAATTTAACATATAAATCAACATATATTTAACAAAAAGACATAATTTAGTTGACTTTTTTGGCAATTTTTTTAAAAGTTTCTTAATTGTTATAAAGAAAAATTCAAAATATCGACTTTATTCAGCTAAATTTATGTTTCTAAACATGTTAGTCATAATTTAACATATAATTCAACATATATTTAACAAAAAAACATAATTTAGTTGACTTTTTTGGCAATTTTTTTAAAAATTTCTTAATTTTTATAGAGAAAAATTAGAAATAAAAACTTTATTCAGCTAAATTTATATTTCTAAACAGGCAATTTTTTTAAAAATTTATTAATTTTTATAGAGAAAAATTAGAAATAAAAACTTTATTCGGCTAAATTTATATTTCTAAACAGGTTAATCATAATTTAACATATAAATCAACATATATTTCACAAAAAGACATAATTTAGTTGACTTTTTTGGCAATTTTTTTAAAAATTTCTTAATTGTTATAAAGAAAAATTCAAAATATCGACTTTATTCAGCTAAATTTATGTTTCTAAACATGTTAGTCATAATTTAACATATAATTCATCATATATTTAACAAAAAAACATAATTTAGTTGACTTTTTTGGCAATATTTTTTTTAAATTTCTTAATTTTTATAAAGAAAACTTTAAAGTAACATCTTTATTAAGCTAAATTTATGTCTCTAAACATGTTTATCATAATTTACCAAATAATTCAACATATATTTAACAAAAAACATTATTTAGTTGACTTTTTTATGCCAATTTTTTTTAAAATTTATTAAATTTTATAAAGAAAAATTAAAAATAACGACTTTATTCAGATAAACTTATATTTCTAAACATGTTAGTCATAATTTAACATATAATTTAACATACATTTAACAAAAAAAACATAATTTAATTGACTTTTTTATGCCATTTTTTTTTAAAATTTCTTAAATTTTATAAATAAAAATTAAAAATAACAATTTGATTCAGCTAAATTTATTTTTTTAAACATGTTAATCATAATTTAACATATAAATCAACATATATTTAACAAAAAACCATAACTTAGTTGACTTTTTTGGCAAATTTTTTAGAAATTCCTTAATTTTTGTAAAGAAAAATTAAAAGTAACAACTTTATTCAGCTAAATTTATGTTTCTAAACATGTAAGTCATAATTTAACATATAAATCAACATATATTTAACAAAAAACCATAATTTAGTTGACTTTTTTTGGCAATTTTTTTAAAAATTTCTTAATTTTTATAAAGAAAAATTAAAAAAAAAAACTTTATTCAGCTAAATTTATATTTCTAAACAGGTTAATCTTAATTTAACATATAAATCAACATATATTTAACAAAAAGACATAATTTAGTTGACTTTTTTGGCAATTTTTTTAAAAATTTCTTAATTTTTGTAAAGAAAAATTAAAAGTAACAACTTTATTCAGCTAAATTTATGTTTCTAAACATGTTAATCATAATTTAACATATAATTAAACATATATTTAACCCAAAACATTATTTATTTGACTTTTTTGTGACAAATTTTTTAAAAATTTCTTAATTGTTATAAAGAAAAATTCAAAATATCGACTTTATTCAGCTAAATTTATGTTTCTAAACAGGTTAATCATAATTTAACATATAAATCAACATATATTTAACAAAAAGACATAATTTAGTTGACTTTTTTGGCAATTTTTTTAAAAGTTTCTTAATTGTTATAAAGAAAAATTCAAAATATCGACTTTATTCAGCTAAATTTATGTTTCTAAACATGTTAGTCATAATTTAACATATAATTCAACATATATTTAACAAAAAAACATAATTTAGTTGACTTTTTTGGCAATTTTTTTAAAAATTTCTTAATTTTTATAGAGAAAAATTAGAAATAAAAACTTTATTCAGCTAAATTTATATTTCTAAACAGGCAATTTTTTTAAAAATTTATTAATTTTTATAGAGAAAAATTAGAAATAAAAACTTTATTCGGCTAAATTTATATTTCTAAACAGGTTAATCATAATTTAACATATAAATCAACATATATTTCACAAAAAGACATAATTTAGTTGACTTTTTTGGCAATTTTTTTAAAAATTTCTTAATTGTTATAAAGAAAAATTCAAAATATCGACTTTATTCAGCTAAATTTATGTTTCTAAACATGTTAGTCATAATTTAACATATAATTCATCATATATTTAACAAAAAAACATAATTTAGTTGACTTTTTTGGCAATATTTTTTTTAAATTTCTTAATTTTTATAAAGAAAACTTTAAAGTAACATCTTTATTAAGCTAAATTTATGTCTCTAAACATGTTTATCATAATTTACCAAATAATTCAACATATATTTAACAAAAAACATTATTTAGTTGACTTTTTTATGCCAATTTTTTTTTAAAATTTATTAAATTTTATAAAGAAAAATTAAAAATAACGACTTTATTCAGATAAATTTATATTTCTAAACATGTTAGTCATAATTTAACATATAATTTAACATACATTTAACAAAAAAACATAATTTAATTGACTTTTTTATTCCAATTTTTTTAAAAATTTCTTAAATTTTATAAATAAAAATTAAAAATAACAATTTGATTCAGCTAAATTTATGTTTTTAAACATGTTAATCATAATTTAACATATAAATCAACATATATTTGACAAAAAACCATAATTTAGTTTAGTTCGTCATAATTTAACATATAAATCAACATATATTTAACAAAAAACCATAATTTAGTTGACGTTTTTTGGCAATTTTTGTAAAAATTTCTTAATTTTTATAAAGAAAAATTAAAAATAAAAAGTTTATTCAGCTAAATTTATATTTCTAAACAGGTTAGTCTTAATTTAACATATAAATCAACATATATTTAACAAAAAGACATAATTTAGTTGACTTTTTTGGCAATTTTTTTAAAAATTTCTTAATTTTTGTAATGAAAAATTAAAAGTAACAACTTTATTTAGCTAAATTTATGTTTCTAAACATGTTAATCATAATTTAACATATAATTAAACATATATTTAACCAAAAACATTATTTATTTGACTTTTTTGTGACAAATTTTTTAAAAATTTCTTAATTGTTATAAAGAAAAATTCTAAATATCGACTTTATTCAGCTAAATTTAAGTTTCTAAACATGTTAGTCATAATTTAACATATAATTCAACATATATTTAACAAAAAAACATAATTTAGTTGACTTTTTTGGCAATTTTTTTTTAAAATTTCTTAATTTTTATAAAGAAAACTTTAAAGTAACAACTTTATTAAGCTAAATTTATGTCTCTAAACATGTTTATCATAATTTACCAAATAATTCAACATATATTTAACAAAAAACATTATTTACTTGACTTTTTTATGCCAATTTTTTTAAAAATTTCTTAAATTTTATAAATAAAAATTAAAACTAACAATTTTATTCAGCTAAATTTATGTTTTTAAACTTGTTAATCATAATTTAACATATAAATCAACATATATTTAACAAAAAACCATAATTTAATTGACTTTTTTATGCCATTTTTTTTAAAAATTTCTTAAATTTTATAAATAAAAATTAAAAATAACAATTTTATTCAGCTAAATTTATTTTTTTAAACATGTTAATCATAATTTAACATATAAATCAACATATATTTAACAAAAAACCATAACTTAGTTGACTTTTTTGGCAAATTTTTTAGAAATTCCTTAATTTTTGTAAAGAAAAATTAAAAGTAACAACTTTATTCAGCTAAATTTATGTTTCTAAACATGTAAGTCATAATTTAACATATAAATCAACATATATTTAACAAGAAACCATAATGTAGTTGACTTTTTTTGGCAATTTTTTTAAAAATTTCTTAATTTTTATAAAGAAAAATTAAAAAAAAAAACTTTATTCAGCTAAATTTATATTTCTAAACAGGTTAGTCTTAATTTAACATATAAATCAACATATATTTAACAAAAAGACATAATTTAGTTGACTTTTTTGGCAATTTTTTTAAAAATTTCTTAATTTTTGTAATGAAAAATTAAAAGTAACAACTTTATTTAGCTAAATTTATGTTTCTAAACATGTTAATCATAATTTAACATATAATTAAACATATATTTAACCAAAAACATTATTTATTTGACTTTTTTGTGACAAATTTTTTAAAAATTTCTTAATTGTTATAAAGAAAAATTCTAAATATCGACTTTATTCAGCTAAATTTAAGTTTCTAAACATGTTAGTCATAATTTAACATATAATTCAACATATATTTAACAAAAAAACATAATTTAGTTGACTTTTTTGGCAATTTTTTTTTTAAATTTCTTAATTTTTATAAAGAAAACTTTAAAGTAACAACTTTATTAAGCTAAATTTATGTCTCTAAACATGTTTATCATAATTTACCAAATAATTCAACATATATTTAACAAAAAACATTATTTACTTGACTTTTTTATGCCAATTTTTTTAAAAATTTCTTAAATTTTATAAATAAAAATTAAAACTAACAATTTTATTCAGCTAAATTTATGTTTTTAAACTTGTTAATCATAATTTAACATATAAATCAACATATATTTAACAAAAAACCATAATTTAATTGACTTTTTTATGCCATTTTTTTTAAAAATTTCTTAAATTTTATAAATAAAAATTAAAAATAACAATTTGATTCAGCTAAATTTATTTTTTTAAACATGTTAATCATAATTTAACATATAAATCAACATATATTTAACAAAAAACCATAACTTAGTTGACTTTTTTGGCAAATTTTTTAGAAATTCCTTAATTTTTGTAAAGAAAAATTAAAAGTAACAACTTTATTCAGCTAAATTTATGTTTCTAAACATGTAAGTCATAATTTAACATATAAATCAACATATATTTAACAAAAAACCATAATTTAGTTGACTTTTTTTGGCAATTTTTTTAAAAATTTCTTAATTTTTATAAAGAAAAATTAAAAAAAAAAACTTTATTCAGCTAAATTTATATTTCTAAACAGGTTAATCTTAATTTAACATATAATTCATCATATATTTAACAAAAAAACATAATTTAGTTGACTTTTTTGGCAATATTTTTTTTAAATTTCTTAATTTTTATAAAGAAAACTTTAAAGTAACATCTTTATTAAGCTAAATTTATGTCTCTAAACATGTTTATCATAATTTACCAAATAATTCAACATATATTTAACAAAAAACATTATTTAGTTGACTTTTTTATTTTAAAATTTATTAAATTTTATAAAGAAAAATTAAAAATAACGACTTTATTCAGATAAACTTATATTTCTAAACATGTTAGTCATAATTTAACATATAATTTAACATACATTTAACAAAAAAAACATAATTTAATTGACTTTTTTATGCCATTTTTTTTAAAAATTTCTTAAATTTTATAAATAAAAATTAAAAATAACAATTTGATTCAGCTAAATTTATTTTTTTAAACATGTTAATCATAATTTAACATATAAATCAACATATATTTAACAAAAAACCATAACTTAGTTGACTTTTTTGGCAAATTTTTTAGAAATTCCTTAATTTTTGTAAAGAAAAATTAAAAGTAACAACTTTATTCAGCTAAATTTATGTTTCTAAACATGTAAGTCATAATTTAACATATAAATCAACATATATTTAACAAAAAACCATAATTTAGTTGACTTTTTTTGGCAATTTTTTTAAAAATTTCTTAATTTTTATAAAGAAAAATTAAAAAAAAAAACTTTATTCAGCTAAATTTATATTTCTAAACAGGTTAATCTTAATTTAACATATAAATCAACATATATTTAACAAAAAGACATAATTTAGTTGACTTTTTTGGCAATTTTTTTAAAAATTTCTTAATTTTTGTAAAGAAAAATTAAAAGTAACAACTTTATTCAGCTAAATTTATGTTTCTAAACATGTTAATCATAATTTAACATATAATTAAACATATATTTAACCAAAAACATTATTTATTTGACTTTTTTGTGACAAATTTTTTAAAAATTTCTTAATTGTTATAAAGAAAAATTCAAAATATCGACTTTATTCAGCTAAATTTATGTTTCTAAACAGGTTAATCATAATTTAACATATAAATCAACATATATTTAACAAAAAGACATAATTTAGTTGACTTTTTTGGCAATTTTTTTAAAAGTTTCTTAATTGTTATAAAGAAAAATTCAAAATATCGACTTTATTCAGCTAAATTTATGTTTCTAAACATGTTAGTCATAATTTAACATATAATTCAACATATATTTAACAAAAAAACATAATTTAGTTGACTTTTTTGGCAATTTTTTTAAAAATTTCTTAATTTTTATAGAGAAAAATTAGAAATAAAAACTTTATTCAGCTAAATTTATATTTCTAAACAGGCAATTTTTTTAAAAATTTATTAATTTTTATAGAGAAAAATTAGAAATAAAAACTTTATTCGGCTAAATTTATATTTCTAAACAGGTTAATCATAATTTAACATATAAATCAACATATATTTCACAAAAAGACATAATTTAGTTGACTTTTTTGGCAATTTTTTTAAAAATTTCTTAATTGTTATAAAGAAAAATTCAAAATATCGACTTTATTCAGCTAAATTTATGTTTCTAAACATGTTAGTCATAATTTAACATATAATTCATCATATATTTAACAAAAAAACATAATTTAGTTGACTTTTTTGGCAATATTTTTTTTAAATTTCTTAATTTTTATAAAGAAAACTTTAAAGTAACATCTTTATTAAGCTAAATTTATGTCTCTAAACATGTTTATCATAATTTACCAAATAATTCAACATATATTTAACAAAAAACATTATTTAGTTGACTTTTTTATGCCAATTTTTTTTTAAAATTTATTAAATTTTATAAAGAAAAATTAAAAATAACGACTTTATTCAGATAAATTTATATTTCTAAACATGTTAGTCATAATTTAACATATAATTTAACATACATTTAACAAAAAAACATAATTTAATTGACTTTTTTATTCCAATTTTTTTAAAAATTTCTTAAATTTTATAAATAAAAATTAAAAATAACAATTTGATTCAGCTAAATTTATGTTTTTAAACATGTTAATCATAATTTAACATATAAATCAACATATATTTAACAAAAAACCATAATTTAGTTTAGTTCGTCATAATTTAACATATAAATCAACATATATTTAACAAAAAACCATAATTTAGTTGACGTTTTTTGGCAATTTTTGTAAAAATTTCTTAATTTTTATAAAGAAAAATTAAAAATAAAAAGTTTATTCAGCTAAATTTATATTTCTAAACAGGTTAGTCTTAATTTAACATATAAATCAACATATATTTAACAAAAAGACATAATTTAGTTGACTTTTTTGGCAATTTTTTTAAAAATTTCTTAATTTTTGTAATGAAAAATTAAAAGTAACAACTTTATTTAGCTAAATTTATGTTTCTAAACATGTTAGTCATAATTTAACATATAATTAAACATATATTTAACCAAAAACATTATTTATTTGACTTTTTTGTGACAAATTTTTTAAAAATTTCTTAATTGTTATAAAGAAAAATTCTAAATATCGACTTTATTCAGCTAAATTTAAGTTTCTAAACATGTTAGTCATAATTTAACATATAATTCAACATATATTTAACAAAAAAACATAATTTAGTTGACTTTTTTGGCAATTTTTTTTTAAAATTTCTTAATTTTTATAAAGAAAACTTTAAAGTAACAACTTTATTAAGCTAAATTTATGTCTCTAAACATGTTTATCATAATTTACCAAATAATTCAACATATATTTAACAAAAAACATTATTTACTTGACTTTTTTATGCCAATTTTTTTAAAAATTTCTTAAATTTTATAAATAAAAATTAAAACTAACAATTTTATTCAGCTAAATTTATGTTTTTAAACTTGTTAATCATAATTTAACATATAAATCAACATATATTTAACAAAAAACCATAATTTATTTGACTTTTTTGGCAAATTTTTTAAAAATTTCTTAATTTTTGTAAAGAAAAATTAAAAGCAACAACTTTATTCAGTTAAATTTATGTTTCTAAACATGTTAGTCATAATTTAACATATAAATCAACATATATTTAACAAAACAACATAATTTAGTTGACTTTTTTTGGCAATTTTTTTAAAAATTTCTTAATTTTTATAGAGAAAAATTAAAAATAAAAACTTTATTCAGGTAAATTTAAGTTTCTAAACATGTTAGTCATAATTTAACATATAAATCAACATATATTTAACAAAAAAACATAATTTAGTGGACTTTTTTGGCAATTTTTTTTAAAAATTTCTTAATTTTTATAAAGAAAACTTTAAACTAACAACTTTATTAAGCTAAATTTATGTCTCTAAACATGTTTATCATAATTTACCAAATAATTCAACATATATTTAACAAAAAACATTATTTAGTTGACTTTTTTATGCCAATTTTTTTTTAAATTTATTAAATTTTATAAAGAAAAATTAAAAATAACGACTTTATTCAGATAAATTTATATTTCTAAATATGTTAGTCATAATTTAACATATAATTTAACATACATTTAACAAAAAAACATAATTTAGTTGACTTTTTTATGCCAATTTTTTTAAAAATTTCTTAAATTTTATAAATAAAAATTAAAAATAACAATTTGATTCAGCTAAATTTATGTTTTTAAACATGTTAATCATAATTTAACATATAATTCAACATATATTTAACAAAAAAACATAATTTAGTTGACTTTTTTCGCAATTTTTTTTAAAAATTTCTTAATTTTTATAAAGAAAACTTTAAAGTAACAACTTTATTAAGCTAAATTTATGTCTCTAAACATGTTTATCATAATTTACCAAATAATTCAACATATATTTAACAAAAAACATTATTTAGTTGACTTTTTTATGCCAATTTTTTTGAAAATTTCTTAAATTTTATAAATAAAAATTAAAAATAACAATTTTATTCAGCTAAATTTATGTTTTTAAACATGTTAATCATAATTTAACATATAAATCAACATATATTTAACAAAAAACCATAATTTATTTGACTTTTTTGGCAAATTTTTTAAAAATTTCATAAGTTTTGTAAAGAAAAATTCAAAATATCGACTTTATTCAGCTAAATTTATGTTTCTAAATATGTTAGTCATAATTTAACATATAATTCAACATATATTTAACAAAAAAACATAATTTAGTTGACTTTTTTCGCAATTTTTTTTTTAAATTTCTTAATTTTTATAAAGAAAACTTTAAAGTAACAACTTTATTAAGCTAAATTTATGTCTCTAAACATGTTTATCATAATTTACCAAATAATTCAACATATATTTAGCAAAAAACATTATTTAGTTGACTTTATTATGCCAATTTTTTTAAAAATTTCTTAATTTTTATAAAGAAAACTTTAAAGTAACAACTTTATTAAGCTAAATTTATGTCTCTAAACATGTTTATCATAATTTACCAAATAATTCAACATATATTTAACAAAAAACATTATTTATTTGACTTTTTTGTGACAAATTTTTTAAAAATTTCTTAATTGTTATAAAGAAAAATTCAAAATATCGACTTTATTCAGTTAAATTTATGTTTCTAAACATGTTAGTCATAATTTAACATATAAATCAACATATATTTAACAAAAAACCATAATTTAGTTGACTTTTTTTGGCAATTTTTTTAAAAATTTCTTAATTTTTATAGAGAAAAATTAAAAATAAAAACTTTATTCAGCTATATTTATATTTCTAAACAGGTTAATCATAATTTAACATATAAATCAACATATATTTAACAAAAAGACATAATTTAGTTGACTTTTTTGGCAATTTTTTTAAAAATTTCTTAATTGTTATAAAGAAAAATTCAAAATATCGACTTTATTCAGCTAAATTTATGTTTCTAAATATGTTAGTCATAATTTAACATATAATTCAACATATATTTAACAAAAAAACATAATTTAGTTGACTTTTTTCGCAATTTTTTTTTAAAATTTCTTAATTTTTATAAAGAAAACTTTAAAGTAACAACTTTATTAAGCTAAATTTATGTCTCTAAACATGTTTATCATAATTTACCAAATAATTCAACATATATTTAACAAAAAACATTATTTAGTTGACTTTTTTATGCCAATTTTTTTTTAAATTTATTAAATTTTATAAAGAAAAATTAAAAATAACGACTTTATTCAGATAAATTTATATTTCTAAACATGTTAGTCATAATTTAACATATAATTTAACATACATTTAACAAAAAAAACATAATTTATTTGACTTTTTTGGCAAATTTTTTAAAAATTTCATAAGTTTTGTAAAGAAAAATTCAAAATATCGACTTTATTCAGCTAAATTTATGTTTCTAAATATGTTAGTCATAATTTAACATATAATTCAACATATATTTAACAAAAAAACATAATTTAGTTGACTTTTTTCGCAATTTTTTTTTTAAATTTCTTAATTTTTATAAAGAAAACTTTAAAGTAACAACTTTATTAAGCTAAATTTATGTCTCTAAACATGTTTATCATAATTTACCAAATAATTCAACATATATTTAGCAAAAAACATTATTTAGTTGACTTTATTATGCCAATTTTTTTAAAAATTTCTTAATTTTTATAAAGAAAACTTTAAAGTAACAACTTTATTAAGCTAAATTTATGTCTCTAAACATGTTTATCATAATTTACCAAATAATTCAACATATATTTAACAAAAAACATTATTTATTTGACTTTTTTGTGACAAATTTTTTAAAAATTTCTTAATTGTTATAAAGAAAAATTCAAAATATCGACTTTATTCAGTTAAATTTATGTTTCTAAACATGTTAGTCATAATTTAACATATAAATCAACATATATTTAACAAAAAACCATAATTTAGTTGACTTTTTTTGGCAATTTTTTTAAAAATTTCTTAATTTTTATAGAGAAAAATTAAAAATAAAAACTTTATTCAGCTATATTTATATTTCTAAACAGGTTAATCATAATTTAACATATAAATCAACATATATTTAACAAAAAGACATAATTTAGTTGACTTTTTTGGCAATTTTTTTAAAAATTTCTTAATTGTTATAAAGAAAAATTCAAAATATCGACTTTATTCAGCTAAATTTATGTTTCTAAATATGTTAGTCATAATTTAACATATAATTCAACATATATTTAACAAAAAAACATAATTTAGTTGACTTTTTTCGCAATTTTTTTTTAAAATTTCTTAATTTTTATAAAGAAAACTTTAAAGTAACAACTTTATTAAGCTAAATTTATGTCTCTAAACATGTTTATCATAATTTACCAAATAATTCAACATATATTTAACAAAAAACATTATTTAGTTGACTTTTTTATGCCAATTTTTTTTTAAATTTATTAAATTTTATAAAGAAAAATTAAAAATAACGACTTTATTCAGATAAATTTATATTTCTAAACATGTTAGTCATAATTTAACATATAATTTAACATACATTTAACAAAAAAAACATAATTTAATTGACTTTTTTATGCCAATTTTTTTAAAAATTTCTTAAATTTTATAAATCAAAATTAAAAATAACAATTTGATTCAGCTAAATTTATTTTTTTAAACATGTTAATCATAATTTAACATATAAATCAACATATATTTAACAAAAAACCATAACTTAGTTGACTTTTTTGGCAAATTTTTTAAAAATTTCTTAATTTTTGTAAAGAAAAATTAAAAGTAACAACTTTATTTAGCTAAATTTATGTTTCTAAACATGTAAGTCATAATTTAACATATAAATCAACATATATTTAACAAAAAACCATAATTTAGTTGACTTTTTTTGGCAATTTTTTTAAAAATTTCTTAATTTTTATAAAGGAAAACTTTATTCAGCTAAATTTATATTTCTAAACAGGTTAATCTTAATTTAACATATAAATCAACATATATTTAACAAAAAGACATAATTTAGTTGACTTTTTTGGCAATTTTTTTAAAAATTTCTTAATTTTTGTAAAGAAAAATTAAAAGTAACAACTTTTATTCAGCTAAATTTATGTTTCTAAACATGTTAATCATAATTTAACATATAATTAAACATATATTTAACCCAAAACATTATTTATTTGACTTTTTTGTGACAAATTTTTTAAAAATTTCTTAATTGTTATAAAGAAAAATTCAAAATATCGACTTTATTCAGCTAAATTTATGTTTCTAAACAGGTTAATCATAATTTAACATATAAATCAACATATATTTAACAAAAAGACATAATTTAGTTGACTTTTTTGGCAATTTTTTTAAAAGTTTCTTAATTGTTATAAAGAAAAATTCAAAATATCGACTTTATTCAGCTAAATTTATGTTTCTAAACATGTTAGTCATAATTTAACATATAATTCAACATATATTTAGCAAAAAAACATAATTTAGTTGACTTTTTTGGCAATTTTTTTAAAAATTTCTTAATTTTTATAGAGAAAAATTAGAAATAAAAACTTTATTCAGCTAAATTTATATTTCTAAACAGGCAATTTTTTTAAAAATTTCTTAATTTTTATAGAGAAAAATTAGAAATAAAAACTTTATTCAGCTAAATTTATATTTCTAAACAGGTTAATCATAATTTAACATATAAATCAACATATATTTAACAAAAAGACATAATTTAGTTGACTTTTTTGGCAATTTTTTTAAAAATTTCTTAATTGTTATAAAGAAAAATTCAAAATATCGACTTTATTCAGCTAAATTTATGTTTCTAAACATGTTAGTCATAATTTAACATATAAATCAACATATATTTAACAAAACAACATAATTTAGTTGACTTTTTTTGGCAATTTTTTTAAAAATTTCTTAATTTTTATAGAGAAAAATTAAAAATAAAAACTTTATTCAGCTAAATTTATGTTTCTAAATATGTTAGTCATAATTTAACATATAATTCAACATATATTTAACAAAAAAACATAATTTAGTTGACTTTTTTCGCAATTTTTTTTTTAAATTTCTTAATTTTTATAAAGAAAACTTTAAAGTAACAACTTTATTAAGCTAAATTTATGTCTCTAAACATGTTAATCATAATTTAACATATAAATCAACATATATTTAACAACAAACCATAATTTAGTTTAGTTCGTCATAATTTAACATATAAATCAACATATATTTAACAAAAAACCATAATTTAGTTGACATTTTTGGCAATTGTTTTAAAAATTTCTTAATTGTTATAAAGAAAAATTCAAAATATCGACTTTATTCAGCTAAATTTATGTTTCTAAACATGTTAGTCATAATTTAACATATAATTCATCATATATTTAACAAAAAAACATAATTTAGTTGACTTTTTTGGCAATTTTTTTTAAAAATTTCTTAATTTTTATACAGAAAACTTTAAACTAACAACTTTATTCAGCTAAATTTATGTCTCTAAACATGTTTATCATAATTTACCAAATAATTCAACATATATTTAACAAAAAACATTATTTAGTTGACTTTTTTATGCCATTTTTTTTTAAATTTATTAAATTTTATAAAGAAAAATTCAAAATATCGACTTTATTCAGATAAATTTATATTTCTAAACATGTTAGTCATAATTTAACATATAATTTAACATACATTTAACAAAAAAACATAATTTAATTGACTTTTTTATTCCAATTTTTTTAAAAATTTTTTAAATTTTATAAATAAAAATTAAAAATAACAATTTGATTCAGCTAAATTTATGTTTTTAAACATGTTAATCATAATTTAACATATAAATCAACATATATTTAACAAAAAACCATAATTTAGTTTAGTTCGTCATAATTTAACATATAAATCAACATATATTTAACAAAAAACCATAATTTAGTTGACGTTTTTTGGCAATTTTTTTAAAAATTTCTTAATTTTTATAAAGAAAAATTAAAAATAAAAAGTTTATTCAGCTAAATATATATTTCTAAACAGGTTAGTCTTAATTTAACATATAAATCAACATATATTTAACAAAAAGACATAATTTAGTTGACTTTTTTGGCAAATTTTTTTAAAAATTTCTTAATTTTTGTAATGAAAAATTAAAAGTAACAACTTTATTTAGCTAAATTTATGTTTCTAAACATGTTAATCATAATTTAACATATAATTAAACATATATTTAACCAAAAACATTATTTATTTGACTTTTTTGTGACAAATTTTTTAAAAATTTCTTAATTGTTGTAAAGAAAAATTAAAAGTAACAACTTTATTCAGCTAAATTTATGTTTCTAAACATGTTAGTCATAATTTAACATATAAATCAACATATATTTAACAAAAAACCATAATTTAGTTGACTTTTTTTGGCAATTTTTTTAAAAATTTCTTAATTTTTATAAAGAAAAATTAAAAATAAAAGCTTTATTCAGCTAAATTTATATTTCTAAACAGGTTAATCTTAATTTAACATATAAATCAACATATATTTAACAAAAAGACATAATCTAGTTGATTTTTTTGGCAATTTTTTTTTTAAATTTCTTAATTTTTGTAAAGAAAAATTAAAAGTAACCACTTTATTCAGCTAAATTAATGTTTCTAAACATGTTAATCATAATTTAACATATAATTAAACATATATTTAACCAAAAACATTATTTATTTGACTTTTTTGTGACAAATTTTTTAAAAATTTCTTAATTGTTATAAAGAAAAATTCAAAATATCGACTATATTCAGTTAAATTTAAGTTTCTAAACATGCTAGTCATAATTTAACATATAATTCAACATATATTTAACAAAAAAACATAATTTAGTTGACTTTTTTGGCAATTTTTTTTAAAAATTTCTTAATTTTTATAAAGAAAAATTCAAAATATCGACTTTATTCAGCTAAATTTATGTTTCTAAACATGTTAGTCATAATTTAACATATAATTCAACATATATTTAACAAAAAAACATAATTTAGTTGACTTTTTTGGCAATTTTTTTAAAAATTTCTTAATTTTTATAGAGAAAAATTAGAAATAAAAACTTTATTCAGCTAAATTTATATTTCTAAACAGGCAATTTTTTTAAAAATTTATTAATTTTTATAGAGAAAAATTAGAAATAAAAACTTTATTCGGCTAAATTTATATTTCTAAACAGGTTAATCATAATTTAACATATAAATCAACATATATTTCACAAAAAGACATAATTTAGTTGACTTTTTTGGCAATTTTTTTAAAAATTTCTTAATTGTTATAAAGAAAAATTCAAAATATCGACTTTATTCAGCTAAATTTATGTTTCTAAACATGTTAGTCATAATTTAACATATAATTCATCATATATTTAACAAAAAAACATAATTTAGTTGACTTTTTTGGCAATATTTTTTTTAAATTTCTTAATTTTTATAAAGAAAACTTTAAAGTAACATCTTTATTAAGCTAAATTTATGTCTCTAAACATGTTTATCATAATTTACCAAATAATTCAACATATATTTAACAAAAAACATTATTTAGTTGACTTTTTTATGCCAATTTTTTTTAAAATTTATTAAATTTTATAAAGAAAAATTAAAAATAACGACTTTATTCAGATAAACTTATATTTCTAAACATGTTAGTCATAATTTAACATATAATTTAACATACATTTAACAAAAAAAACATAATTTAATTGACTTTTTTATGACATTTTTTTTAAAAATTTCTTAAATTTTATAAATAAAAATTAAAAATAACAATTTGATTCAGCTAAATTTATTTTTTTAAACATGTTAATCATAATTTAACATATAAATCAACATATATTTAACAAAAAACCATAACTTAGTTGACTTTTTTGGCAAATTTTTTAGAAATTCCTTAATTTTTGTAAAGAAAAATTAAAAGTAACAACTTTATTCAGCTAAATTTATGTTTCTAAACATGTAAGTCATAATTAAACATATAAATCAACATATATTTAACAAAAAACCATAATTTAGTTGACTTTTTTTGGCAATTTTTTTAAAAATTTCTTAATTTTTATAAAGAAAAATTAAAAAAAAAAACTTTATTCAGCTAAATTTATATTTCTAAACAGGTTAATCTTAATTTAACATATAAATCAACATATATTTAACAAAAAGACATAATTTAGTTGACTTTTTTGGCAATTTTTTTAAAAATTTCTTAATTTTTGTAAAGAAAAATTAAAAGTAACAACTTTATTCAGCTAAATTTATGTTTCTAAACATGTTAATCATAATTTAACATATAATTAAACATATATTTAACCCAAAACATTATTTATTTGACTTTTTTGTGACAAATTTTTTAAAAATTTCTTAATTGTTATAAAGAAAAATTCAAAATATCGACTTTATTCAGCTAAATTTATGTTTCTAAACAGGTTAATCATAATTTAACATATAAATCAACATATATTTAACAAAAAGACATAATTTAGTTGACTTTTTTGGCAATTTTTTTAAAAGTTTCTTAATTGTTATAAAGAAAAATTCAAAATATCGACTTTATTCAGCTAAATTTATGTTTCTAAACATGTTAGTCATAATTTAACATATAATTCAACATATATTTAACAAAAAAACATAATTTAGTTGACTTTTTTGGCAATTTTTTTAAAAATTTCTTAATTTTTATAGAGAAAAATTAGAAATAAAAACTTTATTCAGCTAAATTTATGTTTTTAAACTTGTTAATCATAATTTAACATATAAATCAACATATATTTAACAAAAAACCATAATTTATTTGACTTTTTTGGCAAATTTTTTAAAAATTTCTTAATTTTTGTAAAGAAAAATTAAAAGCAACAACTTTATTCAGTTAAATTTATGTTTCTAAACATGTTAGTCATAATTTAACATATAAATCAACATATATTTAACAAAAAACCATAATTTAGTTGACGTTTTTTGGCAATTTTTGTAAAAATTTCTTAATTTTTATAAAGAAAAATTAAAAATAAAAAGTTTATTCAGCTAAATTTATATTTCTAAACAGGTTAGTCTTAATTTAACATATAAATCAAAATATATTTAACAAAAAGACATAATTTAGTTGACTTTTTTGGCAATTTTTTTAAAAATTTCTTAATTTTTGTAATGAAAAATTAAAAGTAACAACTTTATTTAGCTAAATTTATGTTTCTAAACATGTTAATCATAATTTAACATATAATTAAACATATATTTAACCAAAAACATTATTTATTTGACTTTTTTGTGACAAATTTTTTAAAAATTTCTTAATTGTTATAAAGAAAAATTCTAAATATCGACTTTATTCAGCTAAATTTAAGTTTCTAAACATGTTAGTCATAATTTAACATATAATTCAACATATATTTAACAAAAAAACATAATTTAGTTGACTTTTTTGGCAATTTTTTTTTAAAATTTCTTAATTTTTATAAAGAAAACTTTAAAGTAACAACTTTATTAAGCTAAATTTATGTCTCTAAACATGTTTATCATAATTTACCAAATAATTCAACATATATTTAACAAAAAACATTATTTACTTGACTTTTTTATGCCAATTTTTTTAAAAATTTCTTAAATTTTATAAATAAAAATTAAAACTAACAATTTTATTCAGCTAAATTTATGTTTTTAAACTTGTTAATCATAATTTAACATATAAATCAACATATATTTAACAAAAAACCATAATTTATTTGACTTTTTTGGCAAATTTTTTAAAAATTTCTTAATTTTTGTAAAGAAAAATTAAAAGCAACAACTTTATTCAGTTAAATTTATGTTTCTAAACATGTTAGTCATAATTTAACATATAAATCAACATATATTTAACAAAACAACATAATTTAGTTGACTTTTTTTGGCAATTTTTTTAAAAATTTCTTAATTTTTATAGAGAAAAATTAAAAATAAAAACTTTATTCAGGTAAATTTAAGTTTCTAAACATGTTAGTCATAATTTAACATATAAATCAACATATATTTAACAAAAAAACATAATTTAGTGGACTTTTTTGGCAATTTTTTTTAAAAATTTCTTAATTTTTATAAAGAAAACTTTAAACTAACAACTTTATTAAGCTAAATTTATGTCTCTAAACATGTTTATCATAATTTACCAAATAATTCAACATATATTTAACAAAAAACATTATTTAGTTGACTTTTTTATGCCAATTTTTTTTTAAATTTATTAAATTTTATAAAGAAAAATTAAAAATAACGACTTTATTCAGATAAATTTATATTTCTAAATATGTTAGTCATAATTTAACATATAATTTAACATACATTTAACAAAAAAACATAATTTAGTTGACTTTTTTATGCCAATTTTTTTAAAAATTTCTTAAATTTTATAAATAAAAATTAAAAATAACAATTTGATTCAGCTAAATTTATGTTTTTAAACATGTTAATCATAATTTAACATATAATTCAACATATATTTAACAAAAAAACATAATTTAGTTGACTTTTTTCGCAATTTTTTTTAAAAATTTCTTAATTTTTATAAAGAAAACTTTAAAGTAACAACTTTATTAAGCTAAATTTATGTCTCTAAACATGTTTATCATAATTTACCAAATAATTCAACATATATTTAACAAAAAACATTATTTAGTTGACTTTTTTATGCCAATTTTTTTGAAAATTTCTTAAATTTTATAAATAAAAATTAAAAATAACAATTTTATTCAGCTAAATTTATGTTTTTAAACATGTTAATCATAATTTAACATATAAATCAACATATATTTAACAAAAAACCATAATCTATTTGACTTTTTTGGCAAATTTTTTAAAAATTTCATAAGTTTTGTAAAGAAAAATTCAAAATATCGACTTTATTCAGCTAAATTTATGTTTCTAAATATGTTAGTCATAATTTAACATATAATTCAACATATATTTAACAAAAAAACATAATTTAGTTGACTTTTTTCGCAATTTTTTTTTTAAATTTCTTAATTTTTATAAAGAAAACTTTAAAGTAACAACTTTATTAAGCTAAATTTATGTCTCTAAACATGTTTATCATAATTTACCAAATAATTCAACATATATTTAGCAAAAAACATTATTTAGTTGACTTTTTTATGCCAATTTTTTTAAAAATTTCTTAATTTTTATAAAGAAAACTTTAAAGTAACAACTTTATTAAGCTAAATTTATGTCTCTAAACATGTTTATCATAATTTACCAAATAATTCAACATATATTTAACAAAAAACATTATTTATTTGACTTTTTTGTGACAAATTTTTTAAAAATTTCTTAATTGTTATAAAGAAAAATTCAAAATATCGACTTTATTCAGTTAAATTTATGTTTCTAAACATGTTAGTCATAATTTAACATATAAATCAACATATATTTAACAAAAAACCATAATTTAGTTGACTTTTTTTGGCAATTTTTTTAAAAATTTCTTAATTTTTGTAGAGAAAAATTAAAAATAAAAACTTTATTCAGCTATATTTATATTTCTAAACAGGTTAATCATAATTTAACATATAAATCAACATATATTTAACAAAAAGACATAATTTAGTTGACTTTTTTGGCAATTTTTTTAAAAAATTCTTAATTGTTATAAAGAAAAATTCAAAATATCGACTTTATTCAGCTAAATTTATGTTTCTAAATATGTTAGTCATAATTTAACATATAATTCAACATATATTTAACAAAAAAACATAATTTAGTTGACTTTTTTCGCAATTTTTTTTAAAAATTTCTTAATTTTTATAAAGAAAACTTTAAAGTAACAACTTTATTAAGCTAAATTTATGTCTCTAAACATGTTTATCATAATTTACCAAATAATTCAACATATATTTAACAAAAAACATTATTTAGTTGACTTTTTTATGCCAATTTTTTTTTAAATTTATTAAATTTTATAAAGAAAAATTAAAAATAACGACTTTATTCAGATAAATTTATATTTCTAAACATGTTAGTCATAATTTAACATATAATTTAACATACATTTAACAAAAAAAACATAATTTAATTGACTTTTTTATGCCAATTTTTTTAAAAATTTCTTAAATTTTATAAATCAAAATTAAAAATAACAATTTGATTCAGCTAAATTTATTTTTTTAAACATGTTAATCATAATTTAACATATAAATCAACATATATTTAACAAAAAACCATAACTTAGTTGACTTTTTTGGCAAATTTTTTAAAAATTTCTTAATTTTTGTAAAGAAAAATTAAAAGTAACAACTTTATTCAGCTAAATTTATGTTTCTAAACATGTAAGTCATAATTTAACATATAAATCAACATATATTTAACAAAAAACCATAATTTAGTTGACTTTTTTTGGCAATTTTTTTAAAAATTTCTTAATTTTTATAAAGGAAAACTTTATTCAGCTAAATTTATATTTCTAAACAGGTTAATCTTAATTTAACATATAAATCAACATATATTTAACAAAAAGACATAATTTAGTTGACTTTTTTGGCAATTTTTTTAAAAATTTCTTAATTTTTGTAAAGAAAAATTAAAAGTAACAACTTTTATTCAGCTAAATTTATGTTTCTAAACATGTTAATCATAATTTAACATATAATTAAACATATATTTAACCCAAAACATTATTTATTTGACTTTTTTGTGACAAATTTTTTAAAAATTTCTTAATTGTTATAAAGAAAAATTCAAAATATCGACTTTATTCAGCTAAATTTATGTTTCTAAACAGGTTAATCATAATTTAACATATAAATCAACATATATTTAACAAAAAGACATAATTTAGTTGACTTTTTTGGCAATTTTTTAAAAGTTTCTTAATTGTTATAAAGAAAAATTCAAAATATCGACTTTATTCAGCTAAATTTATGTTTCTAAACATGTTAGTCATAATTTAACATATAATTCAACATATATTTAACAAAAAAACATAATTTAGTTGACTTTTTTGGCAATTTTTTTAAAAATTTCTTAATTTTTATAGAGAAAAATTAGAAATAAAAACTTTATTCAGCTAAATTTATATTTCTAAACAGGCAATTTTTTTAAAAATTTCTTAATTTTTATAGAGAAAAATTAGAAATAAAAACGTTATTCAGCTAAATTTATATTTCTAAACAGGTTAATCATAATTTAACATATAAATCAACATATATTTAACAAAAAGACATAATTTAGTTGACTTTTTTGGCAATTTTTTTAAAAATTTCTTAATTGTTATAAAGAACAATTCAAAATATCGACTTTATTCAGCTAAATTTATGTTTCTAAACATGTTAGTCATAATTTAACATATAATTCATCATATATTTAACAAAAAAACATAATTTAGTTGACTTTTTTGGCAATTTTTTTTAAAAATTTCTTAATTTTTATACAGAAAACTTTAAACTAACAACTTTATTCAGCTAAATTTATGTCTCTAAACATGTTTATCATAATTTACCAAATAATTCAACATATATTGAACAAAAAACATTATTTAGTTGACTTTTTTATGCCATTTTTTTTTAAATTTATTAAATTTTATAAAGAAAAATTCAAAATATCGACTTTATTCAGATAAATTTATATTTCTAAACATGTTAGTCATAATTTAACATATAATTTAACATACATTTAACAAAAAAACATAATTTAATTGACTTTTTTATTCCAATTTTTTTAAAAATTTCTTAAATTTTATAAATAAAAATTAAAAATAACAATTTGATTCAGCTAAATTTATGTTTTTAAACATGTTAATCATAATTTAACATATAAATCAACATATATTTAACAAAAAACAATAATTTAGTTTAGTTCGTCATAATTTAACATATAAATCAACATATATTTAACAAAAAACCATAATTTAGTTGACGTTTTTTGGCAATTTTTTTAAAAATTTCTTAATTTTTATAAAGAAAAATTAAAAATAAAAAGTTTATTCAGCTAAATATATATTTCTAAACAGGTTAGTCTTAATTTAACATATAAATCAACATATATTTAACAAAAAGACATAATTTAGTTGACTTTTTTGGCAATTTTTTTAAAAATTTCTTAATTTTTGTAATGAAAAATTAAAAGTAACAACTTTATTTAGCTAAATTTATGTTTCTAAACATGTTAATCATAATTTAACATATAATTAAACATATATTTAACCAAAAACATTATTTATTTGACTTTTTTGTGACAAATTTTTTAAAAATTTCTTAATTGTTGTAAAGAAAAATTCTAAATATCGACTTTATTCAGGTAAATTTAAGTTTCTAAACATGTTAGTCATAATAACATATAATTCAACATATATTTAACAAAAAAACATAATTTAGTTGACTTTTTTGGCAATTTTTTTTTTAAATTTCTTAATTTTTATAAAGAAAACTTTAAAGTAACAACTTTATTAAGCTAAATTTATGTCTCTAAACATGTTTATCATAATTTACCAAATAATTCAACATATATTTAACAAAAAACATTATTTAGTTGACTTTTTTATGCCAATTTTTTTAAAAATTTCTTAAATTTTATAAATAAAAATTAAAAATAACAATTTTATTCAGCTAAATTTATGTTTTTAAACATGTTAATCATAATTTAACATATAAATCAACATATATTTAACAAAAAACCATAATTTATTTGACTTTTTTGGCAAATTTTTTAAAAATTTCTTAATTTTTGTAAAGAAAAATTAAAAGCAACAACTTTATTCAGTTAAATTTATGTTTCTAAACATGTTAGTCATAATTTAACATATAAATCAACATATATTTAACAAAACACCATAATTTAGTTGACTTTTTTTGGCAATTTTTTTAAAAATTTCTTAATTTTTATAGAGAAAAATTAAAAATAAAAACTTTATTCAGCTAAATTTATATTTCTAAACAGATTAATCTTAATTTAACAAATAAATCAACATATATTTAACAAAATACCATAATTTAGTTGACTTTTTTGGCAATTTTTTTAAAAATTTCTTAATTTTTGTAAAGAAAAATTAAAAGTAACAACTTTATTCAGCTAAATTTAAGTTTCTAAACATGTTAGTCATAATTTAACATATAATTCAACATATATTTAACAAAAAAACATAATTTAGTGGACTTTTTTGGCAATTTTTTTTAAAAATTTCTTAATTTTTATAAAGAAAACTTTAAACTAACAACTTTATTAAGCTAAATTTATGTCTCTAAACATGTTTATCATAATTTACCAAATAATTCAACATATATTTAACAAAAACCATTATTTAGTTGATTTTTTTGGCAATTTTTTTTTTAAATTTCTTAATTTTTGTAAAGAAAAATTAAAAGTAACAACTTTATTCAGCTAAATTAATGTTTCTAAACATGTTAATCATAATTTAACATATAATTAAACATATATTTAACCAAAAACATTATTTATTTGACTTTTTTGTGACAAATTTTTTAAAAATTTCTTAATTGTTATAAAGAAAAATTCAAAATATCGACTATATTCAGTTAAATTTAAGTTTCTAAACATGCTAGTCATAATTTAACATATAATTCAACATATATTTAACAAAAAAACATAATTTAGTTGACTTTTTTGGCAATTTTTTTTAAAAATTTCTTAATTTTTATAAAGAAAACTTTAAAGTAACAACTTTATTAAGCTAAATTTATGTCTCTAAACATGTTTATCATAATTTACCAAATAATTCAACATATATTTAACAAAAAACATTATTTAGTTGACTTTTTTATGCCAATTTTTTTTTTGCTTCATATATTGAAAATATATTTGCTTCATATATTGAAAATATATGAAGCTTTGTGGCGCGGTCTAAATTTCGAAAATTTTTTTTTCGAGATTTTGATTTTTCTGGACGTTTTAGATGTCAGGGAATCAGAATCAGCAAAAAAAAAACCGTGTCCGCCGTACTCCGTACGCCGTACGCCGTACGCAAAGTAAAACTACACTTTTTTAAACGCTTAGAGATAGTATAAGCACTCGTGCTATTTGTACAAAAATTGCAACATATATAAAGTAAGGATGGAAATTTATGTGTATGGTATACTTTTTTGAATAGTTTCCCTGCAACCCCCCCTAGCGGAGCGTTGAAAATGCACAATTTTGTGCACTTCAAAAAAATACCCCTAAATATAGTCCGATCTTTACATTGGTTCACAGATATATGTATAGACGCCATATAAGGAAGATTGTAAAAATTTGGAGCCCTAGGTCCTCGCACCCCTATTTAATAGTAATATTAAAACAAAAATTTTTAAATTTGAAATGGCTATAAAACCGGTTTGATTTTATATAAAACATTGTTACTTCTAGCATAGATGCAGAAGGTAAGTGCATTTCGATTTCATATAACAAATTTACCCCCCACCTTCTTTAAGTGGGTGAGGGGGCTTATATATGAAAAAAGCTACACCCCTTGAGCGGGGAAATGAATTGAAAAAATTAGAAAAATTAGCCTCGTACCTTTACCCCCCTTCATTTTACAGGTGAAAGAATTTGTATGGGACTATTAAAATTGAATTTTTGGTATTTAAAATGACTATAAAATAATCCGCATTTCAGATAGGGTCTTATATCTTGTAGGTTTGGTATAATAGATTGGCGTCTTTAGAAACCATTCAAAAATTTTACCCCTTTCCCTTTTATTATGGGTGAGGGGGTAAGTTTATGAAAGAGGCTGCAGCATCTCAGTGGGGGACTAGATTGAAAAAATGAGAAATTATTTTCTTAAAAATACTATCTTACAGCTTGTGCCAAAAATGTATTTCCCTACCTGCAACCCCCTCTAAGCTACATCACTTAGAAATGTTACATTTCAAAATTTATTATATAGTTTATGAAAATTGAATATTTGGAACTTAAAATGACTATAAAAAAAGCCGCATTTCAGATAGGGTCTTATATCTTGTAAGCTTGGTATAATAGATTGGTATCTTTCGAAACCATTCGAAATTTTTACCCCTTTCCCTTTTATTATGGGTGAGGGGGTAAGTTTATGAAAGAGGCTGCAGCACCTCAGTGACTACATTGAAAAAATGAGAAATTATTTTCTTAAAAATACTATCTTACAACTTGTGCCAAAAATTTATTTCCCTACCTGCAACCCCCTCTAAGTTACATCAGTTAGAAATGTTACATTTCAAAATTTATTATATGTATAGTTTTTGAAAATTGAATATTTGGAACTTAAAATAACTATAAAATAAGCCGCATTTCAGATAGGGTCTTATATCTTGTAAGCTTGGTATAATAGATTGGTATCTTTCGAAACAATTCGAAATTTTTACCCCTTTCCCTTTTATTATGGGTGAGGGGATAAGTTTATCAAAGAGGCTGCAGCACCTCAGTGGGGACTAGATTGAAAAAATGAGAAATAATTTTCTCAAAAATACACACCTACACCTTCTATACAAAATTGAGACACGTACCTTCAACCCTCTTCATTTTACAGGGGCAAAAATTTCGAAATTTATAGAATAAAAACATAATTATGTATATTACATTTCGAGTATTTAGTATATATACATATATAGTATTACAAATTCAAGTACTTATTTATAAAAACTTGATTGTAATTTTAAATTGTACCACAAGTTTTGTAAAAATCATAATTTTTATTTAATTCTTCGTTTTCACTAAATCCTAGGTAGATCAAAAGGGTATATGAAGCACTCTTCCAAATTGGCAGCTTTTTTTAAATTTATTAAATTTTATAAAGAAAAATTAAAAATAACGACTTTATTCAGATAAATTTATATTTCTAAACATGTTAGTCATAATTTAACATACATTTAACAAAAAAACATAATTTAGTTGACTTTTTTATGCCAATTTGTTTTTAAAAATTTCTTAAATTTTATAAATAAAAATTAAAAATAACAATTTGATTCAGCTAAATTTAAGTTTTTAAACATGTTAGTCATAATTTAACATATAAATCAACATATATTTAACAAAAAACCATAATATAGTTGACTTTTTTGGCAAATTTTTAAAAATTTCTTAATTTTTGTAAAGAAAAATTAAAAGTAACAACTTTATTCAGCCAAATTTATATTTCTAAACAGGTTAATCTTAATTTAACATATAAATCAACATATATTTAACAAAAAGACATAATTTAGTTGACTTTTTTGGCAATTTTTTTTTTTTTAAATTTCTTAACTTTTATAAAGAAAAATTAAAAATAAAAACTTTATTCAGCTAAATTTATGTTTCTAAACAGTTTAATCATAATTTAACATATAATTCAACATATATTTACCAAAAACATTATTTATTTGACTTTTTTGTGACAAATTTTTTTAAAAATTTCTTAATTTTTATAAAGAAAAATTCAAAACATCGACTTTATTCAGCTAAATTTAAGTATCTAAACATGTTAATCATAATTTAACATATAATTCAGGGGGCCGGGGTGGGGATTCTACAGGGTAGGCATTTGTATCCTAGGGTATAAATGTTGCAACTGTAGAAGTTCCTAGCCAAGTGCCTGCATTACCTCCTCGTGGTGGCCCATGGAACTGTGTACATATTAAACATGGACATAGACCGAATAAGCAGTGTGCGACCTAACATCAAGGTGGTGTGAGCACCGTGCCGAAGTCTGATTTCGAGGTGCGACCTACTAAGAGAAACAGGTCTCAGGATGAGTCCGGGGTAGGCGCACAAAAAGCTAAGGTCGCCAAGACGGAGACCAGTGGCAGACCAAAGATGACAGCGAAGAAGTTGAGCGACATAGTCAGATGTCACTTAAATGTCGCTGTCATCGATGAGAAGGCCGATAACCAAAAAGTATCGCCCGAGTTATGGGTGAAGCTTGAAGCGAAGCTATCAGAGATAGTGATGAACCACATTTTAGAGGGCACTTCGGGGCCTCTTCCATGCTTTGATTCATCCGAGATAGTCAGGGGCTACCGGGTGATCAAGTGCGAGGACCGGTTTTCTCTGGATTTCCTCAGCAGCAGTGTCGCTAGTATTAGAGGTCCAAGATTGGCCTTATCCCAGCTAAGGAGATCCCTAGAAGACCTAGGGCTCGTATTTTATTACCTAGGATGGACATAGAAGGGGAGAAGCTCCTGAAGTGCCTTAAGCTACACAACCCAGATGTCCCGATGGACAACTGGGCTGTTATAAAAAAGGAGAAGGACACAACAGAACTACAGAAAAATAGTGTGTCCTTCCTCTTCCTAATAAACAAGGAAAGCCTGGAGCCCCTTGAAAAGCGTGAGTATAAACTTAGATTCGGCATCCGTCTAGCCAAGCTCAAAATTTTCCAAGCGGATGATGATGAGCTTGACGAGATGGATGAGGCAAGCGATCTGCTCGAGGAACTGTGTCTAGCCAAAGACACAGGGGCAGAAAAACAAGCGGCAGACGATGAAGGTTTTCCAGGTTAATCTCAAGCACTCGAGATGCGCCTCGGACAACCTGATGATCTTCCTAAGGGAAGAAGACATCGACATTGCTTTAATCCAAGAACCCTGGATTAATTCCTCCAGAATAAGAGGTCTTAATCACAGAGACTACAGCCTATTCTACAAGCTTGTAGATTCAGATAGAGGTAAGCCAAAGACGTGTATTTTGGTTAAGAAACATATAAATACACACCTTTGTTCTAATTTTAGCTATGAAGATATTACCGTGGTAAAGGTGGAACAAAATGATGGCAAAGAAATATACATCAGCTCGGTGTATCTGCCTCATGAAGAACCAGCCCGTCAACGAAGCTTGAAGAACTTATCCTAGCCACAGGAAAAAACTTACTAGTAGGATGCGATGCAAATGCTAGACATACCCTGTGGGGAAGCTCAGAAATCAATGAAAGAGGTGAGTCACTTTTTGATTATATTTTAAATACAAATTTAACAGTTTGCAACAGAGGTTGCACACCAACATTCACTTTTCCGAGTTCGGAAACTTTCCCTGGGTGGGACGATGTGATTGATATTACCCTAGTTAGCAATAATGAATCCCTGAAAGTAGAGAACTGGAGGGTATCTGAGAAAAGATCATTTTCTGACCATAGCTGGATACTCTTCAGTGTCTATCTGGATTCTGAAAAACCCAAGCCCAATAGAAACCCAAAAAACACTGATTGGTCTAAGTTTAATCGATTCTGAAGCAAAAGCTTCCAGTTATAGATAGTGATTTGAGATCCATTAATGACCTGGAAATAGCCACGGACAAGTTTACAAAGGCCATGGGGGTCTCACTTAAAGTAGCATGTCCAATTAAACGTAGTAAAAAGTCGTTCCCACCATGGTGGGACGATAGCCTTACTAAATTACGGAAGGTAACTAGGGATACCTAAAATGTGTGCTATAGGCTAGGCACGTGGCAGCCCTATAAGGACCGTCTCCGTGAATACGAAAAAGCCATTAGAGCTGCCAAGAGTAAAAACTGGCAGGAATATTGCGAATCCATAGAAAACACTAGAGATTCTGCCAGATTGAGCAAAATCCTTAGTAAAGAATATTCTAACCCCTCCTTTCTCAAGAGCGAGGAAGGAGAGTGGACATCCTCATCTGCGGAAACTCCGCAGTTGCTGGTAAATACCCATTTTCCCGGTTGCACTGAGAGTGCTGAAGAGGTCACCAGATCGGGTGACCAAGTAAGCAGCGAGCCTCCAGGAGAGTGGCTCGACTTAATCATATCGAAAGAAAAAATTGCCTGGGCAATTGACGGATTCTCACCATATAAATCAGCCGGACCTGATGGTATCTTACCTAAGATGCTCCAGGAATCCAAAGAAACAGCTATCCCGTGGATAATTAAGCTATTCAGAGGCAGCCTTTCCCTTGGTCATATTCCTCAAGCGTGGAGGAAAGTAAAGGTTGTCTTTATTCCAAAAGCCGGAAAAAGAGGGCACGACTTGGCTAAAGACTTTAGGCCGATAAGCCTCTCCTCGTTTCTGTTAAAAACCCTTGAACGAATACTCGAGTTAGAGTTAAGAGAAAACCTAGAAGCAACCCCGCTCTGTAAAGCTCAACATGCCTATTGCAAAGGCAAGTCCACTGAAACTGCGCTAAGTGAAGTGGTCAGAAATGTTGAGCAGTCCATACACTATAAAGAATACACATTAGCCACCTTCTTAGATAGAAGGTGCCTTTAATAATATAACGAACGTAGCTATTCTAGAGTCCCTGAATGATATAGGAGTCGAACCAACTCTTAGCAGGTGGATAGCTACTATGCTAAAAACAAGAGAAATCCAAGCGGATCTTGGCAATTTTCGAATGACCAGAGGAGTCAGCAGGGGCACACCTCAAGGTGGGGTGTTGTCTCCCCTGTTGTGGCTTCTGGTAATGAACAAGATACTCAAAACCCTACAGGAACTAGGAATTAAGGCGGTGGCGTATGCCGACGACCTAGTAATTTTAGTCTCTGGCAAATATCTCCATATAATGAGTGAAATCATGAGTAAAGCCCTGGGCAGCGTCAGCAGATGGGCCAAAAGTTGTGGCCTACGTGCTAACCCGGCTAAAACGGAGCTGATGCTTTTCACTACGAGAACCAAAATTCCGGTCTTTACCCGTCCTAGTTTGGATGTAGTGAGACTGCACCTAACCCCAACGGTAAAGTACCTCGGTGTGGTGCTTGACTCTAAACTGAGTTTGAAACTCAATATCGAAAATAGAGTCAAGAAGGCCTATGTAGCTTTATATTCATGCAAGAAGATACTTGGTAAAAAATGGGGACTCAAACCGCGTATGGTTTTATGGATGTACACCGCAATTGTACGCCCCATCCTCACATACGGCTCAATAGTTTGGTGGCCAGCAATGAGAAAGAAATACAACTGTACCAAGCTAGGTAGAGTTCAGAGGGGGGCATGTATGTGCATCACGGGAGCGTTAAGAACAACGCCAAGTGATGCACTGACTGCAATCCTTTGCCTTCTCCCACTAGACCTCCATATCAAACTAATAGCCGCAAACAGTGCGGTCAGACTCAGAGAAATTGGGTACTGGCGGGATAAACCTTATGGACACAGCAACATTCTTGACACGATCGACAAGAAGCTGGTCCCCACATCCACGGACTACACTACCCCTAAATTGGAACTGAACAAGAGGTTCAGTGTAAAAATTCCAACCAGAAAGGAATGGAATGAGGGAAACGTACTAAGGGGCTTTGACACGGTACTCTACACAGATGGTTCAAAGATCGACTGTGGTGTAGGTGCGGGGGTCTTCTCCGAATCATGCAACATAGCAAAAAAATTCCGACTTCCGGATAAGTCCAGCGTTTTCCAAGCGGAAATGCTAGCAATCTGGAAAGCATGCCAGCTTGCGAGAGAAGACACCTCTCCCAAATACAATATAGCGGTGGCGACGGATAGCCAGGCTGCTATTCTGGCCCTTAACTCCGCTTTAATATCCTCAAAACTAGTCAAAAAAATGCTCCGATGAGCTTGTATCCTTAAGCAACGTAGCGAACGTCACTCTAATCTGGGTTACAGGTCACAGGAACATACACGGAAACGAAATGGCGGACGAACTAGCAAGGGGAGGCTCAAGCATGGACGCCACGCTGGCGGAGCATGTGGAGATCCCCCTTAATACGGTTAAAAGAGACCTTTACACCCACTTCCTAACCTCAGCCCAGGCTAGATGGAAGGGGTTAACAACGTGTAGGATAGCCAGAAGTACATGGCCGACCTACGACCAAAGCAAAACTAACAATCTTCTCCTACTGTCCCGTACGGACATTGCCCGAACAATAGCTGTTTACACGGGGCACTGGCCAATAGGTGAACATGCCGCCAAGATAGGCATCCCTTTCAACCAAACATGCCGCAGCTGCAAAGAACCAAGCGAGAAAGAAACGGTGGCACACTTCGTGTGCCACTGCCCAGCTTTCACAAGAGCCAGACACCGCTCACTTGGTAGCTGCAACCTACGCGACTTAAACGATCTAGCGTCTGCGCGCCCAACGAACCTGACACAGTTCTTAAACGCGACTAATTGGATCTAAAAAAACCATTCCCAAGCCAAACCTTATCCTAGTGTTGACGAGTATAAATGGTACTAAAACGGCACTATAGTGCTAATTGGAGGATCACCCGGGGAGGGCGATCCTCGCCACTTCAACTAACCAACCAACCAACATATAATTCAACATATATTTAACAAAAAAACCATAATTTAGTTGCCTTTTGTGGCAATTTTTTTAAAAATTTCTTAATTTTTATTAAGAAAAATTAAAAATAAAAACTTTATTCAGCTATATTTATATTTCTAAACAGGGTAATCATAATTTAACATATAAATCAACATATATTTAACAAAAAGACATAATTTAGTTGACTTTTTTGGCAATTTTTTTAAAAATTTCTTAATTGTTATAAAGAAAAATTCAAAATAACAACTTTATTAAGCAAAATTTATATTTCTAAATATGTTAATCATAATTTAAAATATAATTCCACATATATTTAACAAAAAAACATAATTTAGTTGACTTTTTTTGGCAATTTTTTTAAAAATTTCTTAATTGTTATAAAGAAAAATTAAAAATAAAAACTTTATTCAGCTAAATTTATGTTTCTAAACATGTTAATCATAATTTAACATATAATTCAACATATATTTAACAAAAAAACTTAATTTAGTTGACTTTTTTTGGCAATTTTTTTAAAAATTTCTTAATTTTTATAGAGAAAAATTAAAAATAAAAACTTTATTCAGCTAAATTTATATTTCTAAACAGGTTAATCATAATTTAACATATACTTCAACATATCTTTAACAAAAAACATTATTTAGTTGACTTTTTTATGCCAATTTTTTTAAAAATTTATTAAATTTTATAAAGAAAAATTAAAAATAACGACTTTATTCAGATAAATTTATATTTCTAAAAATGTAAATCATAATTTAACATTTAATTCAACATACATTTAACAAAAAAACATAATTTAGTTGACTTTTTTATGCCAATTTTTTTAAAAATTTCTTAAAGTTTACAAATAAAAATTTAAAATAACTATTTTATTCAGCTAAATTTATTTTTCTAAACATGTTAATCATAATTTAACATATAATTCAACATACATTTAACAAAAAAATATAATTTAGTTGACTTTTTTGGCAATTTTTTTAAAAATTTCTTAATTTTTGTAACGAAAAATTAAAAGTAACTACTTTATTCAGCTAAATTTATGTTTCTAAACATGTAAGTCATAATTTAACATATAAATCACATATATTTAACAAAAAAACATAATTTAGTTGACTTTTTTTTGGCAATTTTTTTAAAAATTTCTTAAATTTTATAAATAAAAATTAAAAATAACAACTTTATTAAGCAAAATTTATATTTCTAAATATGTTAATCATAATTTAAAATATAATTCCACATATATTTAACAAAAAAACATAATTTAGTTGACTTTTATTGGCAATTTTTTTAAAAATTTCTTAATTGTTATAAAGAAAAATTAAAAATAAAAACTTTATTCAGCTAAATTTATGTTTCTAAACATGTTAATTATAATTTAACATATAATTCAACATATATTTAGCAAAAAAACTTAATTTAGTTGACTTTTTTTGGCATTTTTTTTAAAAATTTCTTAATTTTTATAAAGAAAACTTAAAAGTAACAACTTTATTCAGCTAAATTTATGTTTCTAAACATGTTTATCATAATTTACCATATAATTCAACATATATTTAACAAAAAACATTATTTAGTTGATTTTTGTATGCCAATTATTTAAAAAAATTCTTAAATTTTATAAAGAATAATTAAAAATAACAATTTGATTCAGCTAAATTTATGTTTTTAAACATGTTAATCATAATTTAACATATAATTTAACATACATTTAACAAAAAGACATAATTTAGTTGACTTTTTTGGCAAATTTTTTAAACATTTCTTAATTTTTGTAAAGAAAAATTAAAAGCAACAACTTTATTCAGTTAAATTTATGTTTTTAAACATGTTAGTCATAATTTAACATATAAATCAACATATATTTAACAAAAAACCATAATTTAGTTGACTTTTTTTGGCAATTTTTTTAAAAATTTCTTAATTTTTATAGAGAAAAATTAAAAATAAAAACTTTATTCAGCTAAATTTATGTTTCTAAACATGTTAATCATAATTTAACATATAATTCAACATATATTTTACAAAAAAATTTAATTTAGTTGTCTTTTTTTGGCAATTGTTTTAAAAATTTCTTAATTTTTATAAAGAAAACTTAAAAGTAACAACTTTATTCAGCTAAATTTATGTTTCTAAACATGTTTATCATAATTTACAATATAATTCAACATATATTTAACAAAAAACATTATTTAGTTGATTTTTGTATGCCAATTCTTTTAAAAATTTCTTAAATTTTATAAAGAAAAATTAAAAATAACGACTTTATTCAGATAAATTTATATTTCTAAACATGTTAGTCATAATTTAACATATAATTCAACAAATATTTAACAAAAAGACATAATGTAGTTGACTTTTTTGGCAATTTTTTTAAAAATTTCTTAATTTTTGTAAAGAAAAATTAAGAGTAACAACTTTATTCAGCTAAATTTATGTTTCTAAACATGTTAATCACAATTTAACATATAATTCAACATATATTTAACAAAAAAACTTAATTTAGTTTACTTTTTTGGCAATTTTTTTTAAAAATTTCTTAATTTTGATAAAGAAAACTTAAAAGTAACAACTTTATTCAGCTAATTTTATGTTTCTAAACATGTTTATCATAATTTACCATATAATTCAACATATATTTAACAAAAAACATTATTTAGTTGATTTTTGTATGCCAATTTTTTTAAAAATTTCTTAAATTTTATAAAGAAAAATTAAAAATAACGACTTTATTCAGATAAATTTATATTTCTAAACAGGTTAATCATAATTTAACATATAAATCAACATATATTTAACAAAAAGACATAATTTAGTTGACTTTTTTGGCAATTTTTTTAAAAATTTCTTAATTGTTATAAAGAAAAATTCAAAATATCGACTTTATTCAGCTAAATTTATGTTTCTAAACATGTTAGTCATAATTTAACATATAATTCAACATATATTTAACAAAAAAACATAATTTAGTTGACTTTTTTGGCAATTTTTTTTAAAAATTTCTTAATTTTTATAAAGAAAACTTTAAAGTAACAACTTTATTAAGCTAAATTTATGTCTCTAAACATGTTTATCATAATTTACCAAATAATTCAACATATATTTAACAAAAAACATTATTTAGTTGACTTTTTTATGCCAATTTTTTTTAAAATTTATTAAATTTTATAAAGAAAAATTAAAAATAATGACTTTATTCAGATAAATTTATATTTCTAAACATGTTAGACATAATTTAACATATAATTTAACATACATTTAACAAAAAAACATTATTTAATTGACTTTTTTATTCCAATTTTTTTAAAAATTTCTTAAATTTTATAAATAAAAATTAAAAATAACAATTTGATTCAGCTAAATTTATGTTTTTAAACATGTTAATCATAATTTAACATATAAATCAACATATATTTAACAAAAAGACATAATTTAGTTGACTTTTTTGGCAATTTTTTTAAAACTTTCTTAATTGTTATAAAGAAAAATTCAAAATATCGACTTTAATCAGCTAAATTTATGTTTCTAAACATGTTAGTCATAATTTAACATATAATTCAACATATATTTAACAAAAAAACATAATTTAGTTGACTTTTTTGGCAATTTTTTTAAAAATTTCTTAATTTTTATAGAGAAAAATTAGAAATAAAAACTTTATTCAGCTAAATTTATGTTTCTAAACATGTTAATCACAATTTAGCATATAATTAAACATATACTTAACTAAAAACATTATTTATTTGACTTTTTTGTGACAAATTTTTTAAAAATTTCTTAATTGTTATAGAGAAAAATTAAAAATAAAAACTTTATTCAGCTAAATTTATATTTCTAAACATGTTAGTCATAATTTAACATATAATTCAACATATATTTAACAAAAAAAAAAATTAGGTGACTGTTTTGGCAATTTTTGTAAAAATTTCTTAATTTTTATAAAGAAAAATTAAAAGTAACAACTTTATTCAGCTAAATTTATGTTTTTAAACATGTTAATCATAATTTAACATATAATTCAACATATATTTAGCAAAAAAACTTAATTTAGTTGACTTTTTTTGGCATTTTTTTTAAAAATTTCTTAATTTTTATAAAGAAAACTTAAAAGTAACAACTTTATTCAGCTAAATTTATGTTTCTAAACATGTTTATCATAATTTACCATATAATTCAACATATATTTAACAAAAAACATTATTTAGTTGATTTTTGTATGCCAATTATTTAAAAAAATTCTTAAATTTTATAAAGAATAATTAAAAATAACAATTTGATTCAGCTAAATTTATGTTTTTAAACATGTTAATCATAATTTAACATATAATTTAACATACATTTAACAAAAAGACATAATTTAGTTGACTTTTTTGGCAAATTTTTTAAACATTTCTTAATTTTTGTAAAGAAAAATTAAAAGCAACAACTTTATTCAGTTAAATTTATGTTTTTAAACATGTTAGTCATAATTTAACATATAAATCAACATATATTTAACAAAAAACCATAATTTAGTTGACTTTTTTTGGCAATTTTTTTAAAAATTTCTTAATTTTTATAGAGAAAAATTAAAAATAAAAACTTTATTCAGCTAAATTTATGTTTCTAAACATGTTAATCATAATTTAACATATAATTCAACATATATTTTACAAAAAAACTTAATTTAGTTGTCTTTTTTTGGCAATTGTTTTAAAAATTTCTTAATTTTTATAAAGAAAACTTAAAAGTAACAACTTTATTCAGCTAAATTTATGTTTCTAAACATGTTTATCATAATTTACAATATAATTCAACATATATTTAACAAAAAACATTATTTAGTTGATTTTTGTATGCCAATTCTTTTAAAAATTTCTTAAATTTTATAAAGAAAAATTAAAAATAACGACTTTATTCAGATAAATTTATATTTCTAAACATGTTAGTCATAATTTAACATATAATTCAACAAATATTTAACAAAAAGACATAATGTAGTTGACTTTTTTGGCAATTTTTTTAAAAATTTCTTAATTTTTGTAAAGAAAAATTAAGAGTAACAACTTTATTCAGCTAAATTTATGTTTCTAAACATGTTAATCACAATTTAACATATAATTCAACATATATTTAACAAAAAAACTTAATTTAGTTTACTTTTTTGGCAATTTTTTTTAAAAATTTCTTAATTTTGATAAAGAAAACTTAAAAGTAACAACTTTATTCAGCTAATTTTATGTTTCTAAACATGTTTATCATAATTTACCATATAATTCAACATATATTTAACAAAAAACATTATTTAGTTGATTTTTGTATGCCAATTTTTTTAAAAATTTCTTAAATTTTATAAAGAAAAATTAAAAATAACGACTTTATTCAGATAAATTTATATTTCTAAACAGGTTAATCATAATTTAACATATAAATCAACATATATTTAACAAAAAGACATAATTTAGTTGACTTTTTTGGCAATTTTTTTAAAAATTTCTTAATTGTTATAAAGAAAAATTCAAAATATCGACTTTATTCAGCTAAATTTATGTTTCTAAACATGTTAGTCATAATTTAACATATAATTCAACATATATTTAACAAAAAAACATAATTTAGTTGACTTTTTTGGCAATTTTTTTTAAAAATTTCTTAATTTTTATAAAGAAAACTTTAAAGTAACAACTTTATTAAGCTAAATTTATGTCTCTAAACATGTTTATCATAATTTACCAAATAATTCAACATATATTTAACAAAAAACATTATTTAGTTGACTTTTTTATGCCAATTTTTTTTAAAATTTATTAAATTTTATAAAGAAAAATTAAAAATAATGACTTTATTCAGATAAATTTATATTTCTAAACATGTTAGACATAATTTAACATATAATTTAACATACATTTAACAAAAAAACATAATTTAATTGACTTTTTTATTCCAATTTTTTTAAAAATTTCTTAAATTTTATAAATAAAAATTAAAAATAACAATTTGATTCAGCTAAATTTATGTTTTTAAACATGTTAATCATAATTTAACATATAAATCAACATATATTTAACAAAAAGACATAATTTAGTTGACTTTTTTGGCAATTTTTTTAAAACTTTCTTAATTGTTATAAAGAAAAATTCAAAATATCGACTTTAATCAGCTAAATTTATGTTTCTAAACATGTTAGTCATAATTTAACATATAATTCAACATATATTTAACAAAAAAACATAATTTAGTTGACTTTTTTGGCAATTTTTTTAAAAATTTCTTAATTTTTATAGAGAAAAATTAGAAATAAAAACTTTATTCAGCTAAATTTATGTTTCTAAACATGTTAATCACAATTTAGCATATAATTAAACATATACTTAACTAAAAACATTATTTATTTGACTTTTTTGTGACAAATTTTTTAAAAATTTCTTAATTGTTATAGAGAAAAATTAAAAATAAAAACTTTATTCAGCTAAATTTATATTTCTAAACATGTTAGTCATAATTTAACATATAATTCAACATATATTTAACAAAAAAAAAAATTAGGTGACTGTTTTGGCAATTTTTGTAAAAATTTCTTAATTTTTATAAAGAAAAATTAAAAGTAACAACTTTATTCAGCTAAATTTATGTTTTTAAACATGTTAATCATAATTTAACATATAAATCAACATATATTTAACAAAAAGACATAATTTAGTTGACTTTTTTGGCAATTTTTTTAAAAGTTTCTTAATTGTTATAAAGAAAAATTCAAAATATCGACTTTATTCAGCTAAATTTATGTTTCTAAACATGTTAATCATAATTTAACATATAATTAAACATATATTTAACAAAAAGACATAATTTAGTTGACTTTTTTGGCAAATTTTTTAAAAATTTCTTAATTTTTGTAAAGAAAAATTAAAAGCAACAACTTTATTCAGCCAAATTTGTGTTTCTAAACATGTTAGTCATAATTTAACATATAAATCAACATATATTTAACAAAAAACCATAATTTAGTTGACTTTTTTTGGCAATTTTTTTAAAAATTTCTTAATTTTTATAGAGAAAAATTAAAAATAAAAACTTTATTCAGCTAAATTTATATTTCTAAACAGGTTAATCTTAATTTAACATATAAATCAACATATATTTAACAAAAAACCATAATTTAGTTGACTTTTTTGGCAAATTTTTTAAAAAATTTTAATTTTTGTAAAGAAAAATTAAAAATAAAAACTTTATTCAACTAAATTTATGTTTCTAAACATGTTAATCACAATTTAGCATATAATTAAACATATATTTAACCAAAAACATTATTTATTTGACTTTTTTGTGACAAATTTTTTAAAAATTTCTTAATTGTTATAGAGAAAAATTAAAAATAAAAACTTTATTCAGCTAAATTTATGTTTTTAAACATGTTAATCATAATTTAACATATAAATCAACATATATTTAACAAAAAACCATAATTTAGTTGACTTTTTAGGCAAATTTTTTTAAAAAAATTAATTTTTATAAAGAAAACTATAAAGTAACAACTAAATTTATGTAGCTAAACATGTTTATCATAATTTACCAAATAATTCAACATATATTTAACAAAAAACATTATTTAGTTGACTTTTTTATGCCAATTTTTTTTAAAATTTCTTAAATTTTATAAATAAAAATTAAAAATAACAATTATATTCAGCTAAATTTATGTTTTTAAACATGTTAATCATAATTTAACATATAAATCAACATATATTTAACAAAAAACCATAATTTATTTGACTTTTTTGGCAAATTTTTTAAAAATTTCATAATTTTTGTAAAGAAAAATTAAAAGCAACAACTTTATTCAGTTAAATTTATGTTTCTAAACATGTTAGTCATAATTTAACATATAAATCAACATATATTTAAGAAAAAACCATAATTTAGTTGACTTTTTTTGGCAATTTTTTTAAAAATTTCTTAATTTTTGTAAAGAAAAATTACAAGTAACAACTTTATTCAGCTAAATTTATGTTTCTAAACAGGTTAATCTTAATTTAACATATAAATCAACATATATTTAACAAAAAACCATAATTTAGTTGACTTTTTTCGCAATTTTTTTTTAAAAATTTCTTAATTTTTATAAAGAAAACTTTAAAGTAACAACTTTATTTAGCTAAATTTATGTCTCTAGACATGTTTATCATAATTTACCAAATAATTCAACATATATTTAACAAAAAACATTATTTAGTTGACTTTTTTATGCCAATTTTTTTTAAAATTTCTTAAATTTTATAAATAAAAATTAAAAATAACAATTTTATTCAGCTAAATTTATGTTTTTAAACATGTTAATCATAATTTAACATATAAATCAACATATATTTAACAAAAAACCATAATTTATTTGACTTTTTTGGCAAATTTTTAAAAAAAATTTAATTTTTGTAAAGAAAAATTAAAAATAAAAACTTTATTCAACTAAATTTATGTTTCTAAACATGTTAATCACAATTTAGCATATAATTAAACATATATTTAACCAAAAACATTATTTATTTGACTTTTTTTTGTGACAAATTTTTTAAAAATTTCTTAATTGTTATAAATAAAAATTCAAAATATCGACTTTATTCAGATAAATTTATGTTTTTAAACATGTAAATCATAATTTAACATATAAATCAATATATATTTAACAAAACATCATAATTTAGTTGACTTTTTTGGCAAATTTTTTAAAAATTTCTTAATTTTTGTAAATAAAAATTAAAAGTAACAACTTTATTCAGCTAAATTTATGTTTCTAAACATGTTAATCATAATTTAACATATAATTCAACATATATTTAACAAAAAAACATAATTTAGTTGACTTTTTTCGCAATTTTTTTTAAAAATTTCTTAATTTTTATAAAGAAAACTTTAAAGTAACAACTTTATTTAGCTAAATTTATGTCTCTAGACATGTTTATCATAATTTACCAAATAATTCAAGATATATTTAACAAAAAACATTATTTAGTTGACTTTTTTATGCCAATTTTTTTTAAAAATTTCTTAATTTTTATATAGAAAACTTTAAAGTAACAACTTTATTTAGCTAAATTTATGTCTCTAGACATGTTTATCATAATTTACCAAATAATTCAACATATATTTAACAAAAAGCATTATTTAGTTGACTTTTTTATGCCAATTTTTTTTTAAATTTATTAAATTTTATAAAGAAAAATTAAAAATAACGACTTTATTCAGATAAATTTATATTTCTAAACATGTTAGTCATAATTTAACAAATAGTTTAACATACATTTAACAAAAAAAACATAATTTAATTGACTTTTTTATGCCAATTTTTTTAAAAATTTCTTAAATTTTATAAATAAAAAAGCTGCCAATTTGGAAGAGTGCTTCATATACCCTTTTGATCTACCTAGGATTTAGTGAAAACGAAGAATTAAATAAAAATTATGATTTTTACAAAACTCCCAATGTTGTACAATTTAAAATTACAATCAAGTTTTTATAAATAATTACTCAAATTTGTAATACTATATTTATACTAAATACTCGAAATGTAATATACATATGTTTTTATTCTATAAATTTCGAAATTTTTGCCCCTGTAAAATGAAGAGGGTTGAAGGTACGTGTCTCAATTTTGTATACAAGGTGTAGGTGTGTATTTTTAAGAAAATGATTTCTCATTTTTTAAATCCAGTCCCCCGCCGAGGTGTTGCAGCCTGTTTAATAGATATACCCCCTCACCCATATGAAAAGGGAAACGGGTGAAAATTTTGAATGATTTCGAAAGACACCTACCTATTATACCTAACTTACAAGATATAGGACCCTATCTGAAATGCGGCTTATTTTATAGTCATTTTAAGTTCCAAATAATCAATTTTCATAAACTATATAATAAATTTTGAAATGTAACATTTCTAAGTGATGTAGCTTAGAGGGGGTTGCAGGTAGGGAAATAAATTTTTGGCACAAGTTGTAAGATAGTATTTTTAAGAAAATAGTTTCTAATTTTTTCAATCCAGTCCACCGCTCAGGTGCTGCAGCCTCTTTCATAAAATTACCCCCTCACCCATAATAAAAGAGAAAGGGGTAAAATTTTTGAATGGTTTCGAAAGATACCAATCTATTATACAAAACCTACAAGATATAAGACCCTATCTGAAATGCGGCTTATTTTATAGTCATTTTAAGTTCAAAAAATTCAATTTCCTAAACTATATAATAAATTTTGAAATGTAACATTTCTAAGTGATATAGCTTAGAGGGGGTGGTAGGTAGGGAAATAAATTTTTGGCACAAGTTATAAGATAGTATTTTTAAGAAAATAATTGCTCATTTTTTCAATCCAGTCCCGCTGAGGTGCTGCAGCCTCTTTCATAAAATTACCCCCTCACCCATAATAAAAGGGAAAGGGGTAAATTTTTTGAATGGTTTCGAAAGATACCAATCTATTATACCAAACCTACAAGACATAAGACCCTGTCTGAAATGCGGCTTATTTTATAGTCATTTTAAATACCAAAAATTCAATTTTAGTAGCCCCATAAAAATTCTTTCACCTGTAAAATCCAGGGGGGTAAAGGTACGAAGCTGATTTTTATGCACAATGTGTAACATAGTATATTTAAGAATATAGTTTCTCATTTTTTCAATTAATTTCCCCGCTCAAGGTATGTAGCTCATTTCATACATAAGCCCCCTCACCCACTTAAAGAAGGTGGGGTGTAAATTTTTTATATGAAATCGAAATGCACTTACCTTCTGCATCTATGTTAGAAGTAACAATGTTTTATATAAACTCAAACCGGTTTTATAGGCATTTCAAATTTCAAAATTTTTGTTTTAATATTACTATAAAATAGGGGGGCGAGGACCTAGGGCTCCAAATTTTTACAATCTTCTTTATATGGCGTCTATACATATATCTGTGAAACAATGTAAAGATCCGACTATAGTTAGGGGTATTTTTTTGAAGTGCACAAAATTGTGCATTTTCAACGCTCCGCTAGGGGGGTTGCAGGGAAACGATTCAAAAAAGGATACCATACACATAAATTTCCATCCTTACTTTATATATGTTGCAATTTTTGCACAAATCGCACGAGTGCTTATACTATTTCTAAGCGTTTAAAAAAGTGTATTTTTACTTTGCGTACGGCGTACGGCGCACGGCGTACGGCGGACACGGATTTTTTTTTTGCTGATTCTGATTCCCTGACCTCTAAAACGTCCAGAAAAATCAAAATCTCGAAAAAACATTTTTCGAAATTTAGACCGCGCCACAAAGCTTCATATATTTTCAATATATGAAGCAAAATTAAAAATAACAATTTGATTCAGCTAAATTTATGTTTTTAAACATGTTAATCATAATTTAACATATAAATCAACATATATTTAACAAAAAAACCATAATATAGTTGACTTTTTTGGCAAATTTTTTAAAAATTTCTTAATTTTTGTAAAGAAAAATTAAAAGTAACAACTTTACTAAGCAAAATTTATATTTCTAAATATGTTAATCATAATTTAAAATATAATTCCACATATATTTAACAAAAAAACATAATTTAGTTGACTTTTTTTGGCAATTTTTTTAAAAATTTCTTATTTTTATAGAGAAAAATTAGAAATAAAAACTTTATTCAGCTAAATTTATGTTTCTAAACATGTTAATCACAATTTAGCATATAATTAAACATATATTTAACCAAAAACATTATTTATTTGACTTTTTTGTGACAATTTTTTTCAAAATTTCTTAATTGTTATAGAGAAAAATTAAAAATAAAAACTTTATTCAGCTAAATTTATATTTCTAACAGGTTAATCTTAATTTAACATATAAATCAACATATATTTAACAAAAAAACATAATTTAGTTGACTTTTTTGGCAATTTTTTTAAAAGTTTCTTAACTGTTATAAAGAAAAATTCAAAATATCGACTTTATTCAGCTAAATTTATGTTTCTAAACATGTTAGTCATAATTTAACATATAATTCAACATATATTTAACAAAAAAAAAAATTAGGTGACTGTTTTGGCAATTTTTGTAAAAATTTCTTAATTTTTATAAAGAAAAATTAAAAGTAACAACTTTATTCAGCTAAATTTATGTTTTTAAACATGTTAATCATAATTTAACATATAAATCAACATATATTTAACAAAAAGACATAATTTAGTTGACTTTTTTGGCAATTTTTTTAAAAGTTTCTTAATTGTTATAAAGAAAAATTCAAAATATCGACTTTATTCAGCTAAATTTATGTTTCTAAACATGTTAATCATAATTTAACATATAATTAAACATATATTTAACAAAAAGACATAATTTAGTTGACTTTTTTGGCAAATTTTTTAAAAATTTCTTAATTTTTGTAAAGAAAAATTAAAAGTAACAACTTTATTCAGCTAAATTTGTGTTTCTAAACATGTTAGTCATAATTTAACATAAAAATCAATATATATTTAACAAAAAACCATAATTTAGTTGACTTTTTTTGGCAATTTTTTTAAAAATTTCTTAATTTTTATAGAGAAAAATTAAAAATAAAAACTTTATTCAGCTAAATTTATATTTATAAACAGGTTAATCTTAATTTAACATATAAATCAACATATATTTAAACAAAAACCATAATTTAGTTGACTTTTTTGGCAAATTTTTTAAAAAATTTTAATTTTTGTAAAGAAAAATTAAAAATAAAAACTTTATTCAACTAAATTTATGTTTCTAAACATGTTAATCACAATTTAGCATATAATTAAACATATATTTAACCAAAAACATTATTTATTTGACTTTTTTGTGACAAATTTTTTAAAAATTTCTTAATTGTTATAGAGAAAAATTAAAAATAAAAACTTTATTCAGCTAAATTTATGTTTTTAAACATGTTAATCATAATTTAACTTATAAATCAACATATATTTAACAAAAAACCATAATTTAGTTGACTTTTTTGGCAAATTTTTTAAAAAATTTTAATTTTTGTAAAGAAAAATTAAAAATAACAATTTGATTCAGCTAAATTTATGTTTTTAAACATATATTTAACAAAAAACCATAATTTAGTTGACTTTTTTGGCAAATTTTTTAAAAAATTTTAATTTTTGTAAAGAAAAATTAAAAATAACAATTTGATTCAGCTAAATTTATGTTTTTTTATATGTTGAATTATGATGTTAATCATAATTCAACATATAAATCAACATATAGTTAACAAAAAAACATAATTTAGTTGACTTTTTTGGCAATTTTTTTTTTAAATTTCTTAATTTTTATAAAGAAAACTATAAAGTAACAACTAAATTTATGTAGCTAAACATGTTTATCATAATTTACCAAATAATTCAACATATATTTAACAAAAAACATTATTTAGTTGACTTTTTTATGCCAATTTTTTTTAAAATTTCTTAAATTTTATAAATAAAAATTAAAAATAACAATTTTATTCAGCTAAATTTATGTTTTTAAACATGTTAATCATAATTTAACATATAAATCAACATATATTTAACAAAAAACCATAATTTATTTGACTTTTTTGGCAAATTTTTTAAAAATTTCCTAATTTTTGTAAAGAAAAATTAAAAGCAACAACTTTATTCAGTTAAATTTATGTTTCTAAACATGTTAGTCATAATTTAACATATAAATCAACATGTATAAACATGTATATTTAAGAAGAAACCATAATTTAGTTGACTTTTTTGGCAATTTTTTTAAAAATTTCTTAATTTTTGTAAAGAAAAATTACAAGTAACAACTTTATTCAGCTAAATTTATGTTTCTAAACAGGTTAATCTTAATTTAACATATAAATCAACATATATTTAACAAAAAACCATAATTTAGTTGACTTTTTTGGCAAATTTTTTAAAAAATTTTAATTTTTGTAAAGAAAAATTAAAAATAAAAACTTTATTCAACTAAATTTATGTTTCTAAACATGTTAATCACAATTTAGCATATAATTAAACATATATTTAACCAAAAACATTATTTATTTGACTTTTTTGTGACAAATTTTTTAAAAATTTCTTAATTGTTATAAAGAAAAATTCAAAATATCGACTTTATTCAGATAAATTTAAAAACATAAATTTATCTGAATAAAGTCGATATTTTGAATTTTTCTTTATAACAATTAAGAAATTTTTAAAAAATTTGTAAATCATAATTTAACATATAATTAAACATATATTTAACAAAAACATTATTTATTTGACTTTTTTGTGAGAAATTTTTTAAAAATTTCTTAATTGTTATAAAGAAAAATTCAAAATATCGACTTTATTCAGCTAAATTTATGTTTCTAAACAAGTTAATCATAATTTAACATATAAATCAACATATATTTAACAAAAAGACATAATTTAGTTGACTTTTTTGGCAATTTTTTTAAAAGTTTCTTAATTGTTATAAAGAAAAATTCAAAATATCGACTTTATTCAGCTAAATTTATGTTTCTAAACATGTTAGTCATAATTTAACATATAATTCAACATATATTTAACAAAAAAACATAATTTAGTTGACTTTTTTGGCAATTTTTTTAAAAATTTCTTAATTTTTATAGAGAAAAATTAGAAATAAAAACTTTATTCAGCTAAATTTATATTTCTAAACAGGTTAATCATAATTTAACATATAAATCAACATATATTTAACAAAAAGACATAATTTAGTTGACTTTTTTGGCAATTTTTTTAAAAATTTCTTAATTGTTATAAAGACGAATTCAAAATATCGACTTTATTCAGCTAAATTTATGTTTCTAAACATGTTAGTCATAACTTAACATATAATTCAACATATATTTAACAAAAAAACATAATTTAGTTGACTTTTTTGGCAATTTGTTTTTTAAATTTCTTAATTTTTATAAAGAAAACTTTAATGTAACAACTTTATTAAGCTAAATTTATGTCTCTAAACATGTTTATCATAATTTACCAAATAATTCAACATATATTTAACAAAAAACATTATTTAGTTGACTTTTTTATTCCAATTTTTTTAAAAATTTCTTAAATTTTATAAATAAAAATTAAAAATAACAATTTGATTCAGCTAAATTTATGTTTTTAAACATGTTAATCATAATTTAACATATAAATCAACATATATTTAACAAAAAACCATAATTTAGTTGACTTTTTTGTGACAAATTTTTTAAAAATTTCTTAATTGTTATAGATAAAAATTAAAAATAAAAACTTTATTCAGTTAAATTTATGTTTTTAAACATGTTAATCATAATTTAACTTATAAATCAACATATATTTAACAAAAAACCATAATTTAGTTGACTTTTTTTGGCAATTTTTTTAAAAATTTCTTAATTTTTATAGAGAAAAATTAAAAATAAAAACTTTATTCAGCTAAATTTATATTTCTAAACAGGTTAATCTTAATTTAACATATAAATCAACATATATTTAAACAAAAACCATAATTTAGTTGACTTTTTTGGCAAATTTTTTAAAAAATTTTAATTTTTGTAAAGAAAAATTAAAAATAAAAACTTTATTCAACTAAATTTATGTTTCTAAACATGTTAATCACAATTTAGCATATAATTAAACATATATTTAACCAAAAACATTATTTATTTGACTTTTTTGTGACAAATTTTTTAAAAATTTCTTAATTGTTATAGAGAAAAATTAAAAATAAAAACTTTATTCAGCTAAATTTATGTTTTTAAACATGTTAATCATAATTTAACTTATAAATCAACATATATTTAACAAAAAACCATAATTTAGTTGACTTTTTTGGCAAATTTTTTAAAAAATTTTAATTTTTGTAAAGAAAAATTAAAAATAACAATTTGATTCAGCTAAATTTATGTTTTTAAACATATATTTAACAAAAAACCATAATTTAGTTGACTTTTTTGGCAAATTTTTTAAAAAATTTTAATTTTTGTAAAGAAAAATTAAAAATAACAATTTGATTCAGCTAAATTTATGTTTTTTTATATGTTGAATTATGATGTTAATCATAATTCAACATATAAATCAACATATAGTTAACAAAAAAACATAATTTAGTTGACTTTTTTGGCAATTTTTTTTTTAAATTTCTTAATTTTTATAAAGAAAACTATAAAGTAACAACTAAATTTATGTAGCTAAACATGTTTATCATAATTTACCAAATAATTCAACATATATTTAACAAAAAACATTATTTAGTTGACTTTTTTATGCCAATTTTTTTTAAAATTTCTTAAATTTTATAAATAAAAATTAAAAATAACAATTTTATTCATTTTAATTTATGTTTTTAAACATGTTAATCATAATTTAACATATAAATCAACATATATTTAACAAAAAACCTTAATTTATTTGACTTTTTTGGCAAATTTTTTAAAAATTTCCTAATTTTTGTAAAGAAAAATTAAAAGCAAAAACTTTATTCAGTTAAATTTATGTTTCTAAACATGTTAGTCATAATTTAACATATAAATCAACATATATTTAAGAAGAAACCATAATTTAGTTGACTTTTTTGGCAAATTTTTTAAAAAATTTTAATTTTTGTAAAGAAAAATTAAAAATAAAAACTTTATTCAACTAAATTTATGTTTCTAAACATGTTAATCACAATTTAGCATATAATTAAACATATATTTAACCAAAAACATTATTTATTTGACTTTTTTGTGACAAATTTTTTAAAAATTTCTTAATTGTTATAAAGAAAAATTCAAAATATCGACTTTATTCAGATAAATTTAAAAACATAAATTTATCTGAATAAAGTCGATATTTTGAATTTTTCTTTATAACAATTAAGAAATTTTTAAAAAATTTGTAAATCATAATTTAACATATAATTAAACATATATTTAACAAAAACATTATTTATTTGCCTTTTTTGTGACAAATTTTTTAAAAATTTCTTAATTGTTATAAAGAAAAATTCAAAATATCGACTTTATTCAGCTAAATTTATGTTTCTAAACAAGTTAATCATAATTTAACATATAAATCAACATATATTTAACAAAAAGACATAATTTAGTTGACTTTTTTGGCAATTTTTTTAAAAGTTTCTTAATTGTTATAAAGAAAAATTCAAAATATCGACTTTATTCAGCTAAATTTATGTTTCTAAACATGTTAGTCATAATTTAACATATAATTCAACATATATTTAACAAAAAAACATAATTTAGTTGACTTTTTTGGAATTTTTTTAAAAATTTCTTAATTTTTATAGAGAAAAATTAGAAATAAAAACTTTATTCAGCTAAATTTATATTTCTAAACAGGTTAATCATAATTTAACATATAAATCAACATATATTTAACAAAAAGACATAATTTAGTTGACTTTTTTGGCAATTTTTTTAAAAATTTCTTAATTGTTATAAAGACAAATTCAAAATATCGACTTTATTCAGTTAAATTTATGTTTCTAAACATGTTAGTCATAATTTAACATATAATTCAACATATATTTAACAAAAAAACATAATTTAGTTGACTTTTTTGGCAATTTTTTTTTTAAATTTCTTAATTTTTATAAAGAAAACTTTAATGTAACAACTTTATTAAGCTAAATTTATGTCTCTAAACATGTTTATCATAATTTACCAAATAATTCAACATATATTTAACAAAAAACATTATTTAGTTGACTTTTTTATTCCAATTTTTTTAAAAATTTCTTAAATTTTATAAATAAAAATTAAAAATAACAATTTTATTCAGCTAAATTTATGTTTTTAAACATGTTAATCATAATTTAACATATAAATCAACATATATTTAACAAAAAACCATAATTTAGTTGACTTTTTTGGCAAATTTTTTAAAAATTTCTTAATTTTTGTAAAGAAAAATTAAAAGTAAAAACTTTATTCAGCTAAATTTATGTTTCTAAACATGTTAGTCGTAATTTAACATATAATTCAACATATATTTAACAAAAAAACATAATTTAGTTGACTTTTTTCGGAATTTTTTTTAAAAATTTCTTAATTTTTATAAAGAAAACTTTAAAGTAACAACTTTATTTAGCTAAATTTATGTCTCTAGACATGTTTATCATAATTTACCAAATAATTCAACATATATTTAACAAAAAACATTATTTAGTTGACTTTTTTATGCCAATTTTTTTTAAAATTTATTAAATTTTATAAAGAAAAATTAAAAATAACGACTTTATTCAGATACATTTATATTTCTAAACATGTTAGTCATAATTTAACAATTAGTTTAACATACATTTAACAAAAAAAAACATAATTTAATTGACTTTTTTATGCCAATTTTTTTAAAAATTTCTTAAATTTTATAAATAAAAATTAAAAATAACAATTTGATTCAGCTAAATTTATGTTTTTAAACATGTTAATCATAATTTAACATATAAATCAACATATATTTAACAAAAAAACCATAATATAGTTGACTTTTTTGGCAAATTTTTTAAAAATTTCTTAATTTTTGTAAAGAAAAATTAAAAATAAAAACTTAATTCAGCTAAATTTCTATTTCTAAACAGGTTAAGCTTAATTTAACATATAAATCAACATATATTTAACAAAAAGACATAATTTAGTTGACTTTTTTGGCAATTTTTTTAAAAATTTCTTAATTTTTGTAAAGAAAAATTAAAAGTAACAACTTTATTCAGCTAAATTTATGTTTCTAAACATGTTAATCATAATTTAACATATAATTAAACATATATTTAACAAAAACATTATTTATTTGACTTTTTTGTGACAAATTTTTTAAAAATTTCTTAATTGTTATAAAGAAAAATTCAAAATATCGACTTTATTCAGCTAAATTTATGTTTCTAAACAAGTTAATCATAATTTAACATATAAATCAACATATATTTAACAAAAAGACATAATTTAGTTGACTTTTTTGGCAATTTTTTTAAAAGTTTCTTAATTGTTATAAAGAAAAATTCAAAATATCGACTTTATTCAGCTAAATTTATGTTTCTAAACATGTTAGTCATAATTTAACATATAATTCAACATATATTTAACAAAAAAACATAATTTAGTTGACTTTTTTGGCAATTTTTTTTTTAAATTTCTTAATTTTTATAAAGAAAACTTTAATGTAACAATTTTATTAAGCTAAATTTATGTCTCTAGACATGTTTATCATAATTTACCAAATAATTCAACATATATTTAACAAAAAATATTATTTAGTTGACTTTTTTATTCCAATTTTTTTAAAAATTTCTTAAATTTTATAAATAAAAATTAAAAATAACAATTTGATTCAGCTAAATTTATGTTTTTAAACATGTTAATCATAATTTAACATATAAATCAACATATATTTAACAAAAAACCATAATTTAGTTGACTTTTTTGGCAAATTTTTTAAAAATTTCTTAATTTTTGTAAAGAAAAATTAAAAGTAACAACTTTATTCAGCTAAATTTGTGTTTCTAAACAAGTTAGTCATAATTTAACATATAAATCAACATATATTTAACAAAAAGCCATAATTTAGTTGACTTTTTTTGGCAATTTTTTTAAAAATTTCTTAATTTTTATAAAGAAAAATTAAAAATAAAAACTTTATTCAGCTAAATTTATATTTCTAAACAGGTTAATCTTAATTTAACATATAAATTAACATATATTTAACAAAAAGACATAATTTAGTTGACTTTTTTTTGGCAATTTTTTTAAAAATTTCTTAATTTTTGTAAAGAAAAATTAAAAGTAACAACTTTATTTAGCTAAATTTATGTTTCTAAACATGTTAATCATAATTTAACATATAATTAAACATATATTTAACCAAAAACATTATTTATTTGACTTTTTTGTGACAAATTTTTTAAAAAATTCTTAATTGTTATAAAGAAAAATTCTAAATATCGACTTTATTCAGCTAAATTTAAGTTTCTAAACATGTTAGTCATAATTTAACATATAATTCAACATATATTTAACAAAAAAACATAATTTAGTTGACTTTTTTGGCAATTTTTTTTTTAAATTTCTTAATTTTTATAAAGAAAACTTTAATGTAACAACTTTATTAAGCTAAATTTATATTTCTAAACAGGTTAATCTTAATTTAACATATAAATCAACATATATTTAACAAAAAGACATAATTTAGTTGACGTTTTTGGCAATTTTTTTAAAAATTTCTTAATTTTTATAGAGAAAAATAAAAAATAAAAACTTTATTCAGCTAAATTTATATTTCTAAACAGGTTAATCTTAATTTAACATATAAATCAACATATATTTAACAAAAAACCATAATTTAGTTGACTTTTTTGGAAAATTTTTTAAAAGAATTTAATTTTTGTAAAGAAAAATTAAAAATAAAAACTTTATTCAATTAAATTTATGTTTCTAAACGTGTTAATCACAATTTAGCATATAATTAAACATATATTTAACCAAAAACATTATTTATTTGACTTTTTTGTGACAAATTTTTTAAAAATTTCTTAATTGTTATAGAGAAAAATTAAAAATAAAAACTTTATTCAGCTAAATTTATGTTTTTAAACATGTTAATCATAATTTAACATATAAATCAACATATATTTAACAAAAAACCATAATTTAGTTGACTTTTTTGGCAATTTTTTTAAAAAAATTTAATTTTTGTAAAGAATAATTAAAAAAAACAATTTGATTCAGCTAAATTTATGTTTTTAAACATGTTAATCATAATTTAACATATAAATCAACATATATTTAACAAAAAAACATAATTTAGTTGACTTTTTTGGCAATTTTTTTTTTAAATTTCTTAATTTTTATAAAGAAACCTATAAAGTAACAACTAAATTTATGTAGCTAAACATGTTAGTCATAATTTATCATATAAATCAACATATATTTAACAAAAAACCATAATTTAGTTGACTTTTTTGGCAAATTTTTTAAAAAATTTTAATTTTTGTAAAGAAAAATTAAAAATAAAAACTTTATTCAACTAAAGTTATGTTTCTAAACATGTTAATCACAATTTAGCATATAATTAAACATATATTTAACCAAAAACATTATTTATTTGACTTTTTTGTGACAAATTTTTTAAAAATTTCTTAATTGTTATAAAGAAAAATTCAAAATATCGACTTTATTCAGATAAATTTATGTTTTTAAACATGTTAATCATAATTTAACATATAAATCAACATATATTTAACAAAACACCATAATTTAGTTGACTTTTTTGGCAAATTTTTTAAAAATTTCTTAATTTTTGTAAAGAAAAATTAAAAGTAACAACTTTATTCAGCTAAATTTATGTTTCTAAACATGTTAATCATAATTTAACATATAATTAAACATATATTTAACCAAAAACATTATTTATTTGACTTTTTTGTGACAAATTTTTTAAACATTTCTTAATTGTTATAAAGAAAAATTCAAAATATCGACTTTATTCAGTTAAATTTATGTTTCTAAACATGTTAGTCATAATTTAACATATAAATCAACATATATTTAACAAAAAACCATAATTTAGTTGACTTTTTTTGGTAATTTTTTTAAAAATTTCTTAATTTTTATAGAGAAAAATTAGAAATAAAAACTTTATTCAGCTATATTTATATTTCTAAACAGGTTAATCATAATTTAACATATAAATCAACATATATTTAAAAAAAAGACATAATTTAGTTGACTTTTTTGGCAATTTTTTTAAAAATTTCTTAATTGTTATAAAGAAAAATTCAAAATATCGACTTTATTCAGCTAAATTTATGTTTCTACACATGTTAGTCATAATTTAACATATAATTCAACATATATTTAACAAAAAAACATAATTTAGTTGACTTTTTTCGCAATTTTATTTTAAAAGTTGACTTTTTTATGACAATTTTTTTTTAAATTTATTAAATTTTATAAAGAAAAATTAAAAATAACGACTTTATTCAGATAAATTTATATTTCTAAACATGTTAGTCATAATTTAACATATAATTTAACATACATTTAACAACAAAAACATAATTTAATTGACTTTTTTATGCCAATTTTTTTAAAAATTTCTTAAATTTTATAAATAAAAATTAAAAATAACAATTTGATTCAGGTAAATTTATGTTTTTAAACATGTTAATCATAATTTAACATATAAATCAACATATATTTAACAAAAAACCATAATATAGTTGACTTTTTTGGCAAATTTTTTAAAAATTTCTTAATTTTTGTAAAGAAAAATTAAAAGTAACAACTTTATGCAGCGAATATAGAGAAAAATTAGAAATAAAAACTTTATTCAGCTATATTTATATTTCTAAACAGGTTAATCATAATTTAACATATAAATCAACATATATTTAAAAAAAAGACATAATTTAGTTGACTTTTTTGGCAATTTTTTTAAAAATTTCTTAATTGTTATAAAGAAAAATTCAAAATATCGACTTTATTCAGCTACATTTATGTTTCTAAACATGTTAGTCATAATTTAACATATAATTCAACATATATTTAACAAAAAAACATAATTTAGTTGACTTTTTTCGCAATTTTTTTTAAAAATTTCTTAATTTTTATAAAGAAAACTTTAAAGTAACAACTTTATTAAGCTAAATTTATGTCTCTAGACATGTTTATCATAATTTACCAAATAATTCAACATATATTAAACAAAAAACATTATTTAGTTGACTTTTTTATGCCAATTTTTTTTAAAATTTATTAAATTTTATAAAGAAAAATTAAAAATAACGACTTTATTCAGATAAATTTATATTTCTAAACATGTTAGTCATAATTTAACATATAATTTAACATACATTTAACAAAAAGACATAATTTAGTTGACTTTTTTATGCCAATTTTTTAAAAAATTTCTTAAATTTTATAAATAAAAATTAAAAATAACAATTTGATTCAGCTAAATTTATGTTTTTAAACATGTTAATCATAATTTAACATATAAATCAACATATATTTAACAAAAAAACATAATTTAGTTGACTTTTTTGGCAATTTTTTTTTTAAATTTCTTAATTTTTATAAAGAAACCTATAAAGTAACAACTAAATTTATGTAGCTAAACATGTTAGTCATAATTTATCATATAAATCAACATATATTTAACAAAAAACCATAATTTAGTTGACTTTTTTGGCAAATTTTTTAAAAAATTTTAATTTTTGTAAAGAAAAATTAAAAATAAAAACTTTATTCAACTAAAGTTATGTTTCTAAACATGTTAATCACAATTTAGCATATAATTAAACATATATTTAACCAAAAACATTATTTATTTGACTTTTTTGTGACAAATTTTTTAAAAATTTCTTAATTGTTATAAAGAAAAATTCAAAATATCGACTTTATTCAGATAAATTTATGTTTTTAAACATGTTAATCATAATTTAACATATAAATCAACATATATTTAACAAAACACCATAATTTAGTTGACTTTTTTGGCAAATTTTTTAAAAATTTCTTAATTTTTGTAAAGAAAAATTAAAAGTAACAACTTTATTCAGCTAAATTTATGTTTCTAAACATGTTAATCATAATTTAACATATAATTAAACATATATTTAACCAAAAACATTATTTATTTGACTTTTTTGTGACAAATTTTTTAAACATTTCTTAATTGTTATAAAGAAAAATTCAAAATATCGACTTTATTCAGTTAAATTTATGTTTCTAAACATGTTAGTCATAATTTAACATATAAATCAACATATATTTAACAAAAAACCATAATTTAGTTGACTTTTTTTGGTAATTTTTTTAAAAATTTCTTAATTTTTATAGAGAAAAATTAGAAATAAAAACTTTATTCAGCTATATTTATATTTCTAAACAGGTTAATCATAATTTAACATATAAATCAACATATATTTAAAAAAAAGACATAATTTAGTTGACTTTTTTGCCAATTTTTTTAAAAATTTCTTAATTGTTATAAAGAAAAATTCAAAATATCGACTTTATTCAGCTAAATTTATGTTTCTACACATGTTAGTCATAATTTAACATATAATTCAACATATATTTAACAAAAAAACATAATTAAGTTGACTTTTTTCGCAATTTTATTTTAAAAGTTGACTTTTTTATGACAATTTTTTTTAAAATTTATTAAATTTTATAAAGAAAAATTAAAAATAACGACTTTATTCAGATAAATTTATATTTCTAAACATGTTAGTCATAATTTAACATATAATTTAACATACATTTAACAACAAAAACATAATTTAATTGACTTTTTTATGCCAATTTTTTTAAAAATTTCTTAAATTTTATAAATAAAAATTAAAAATAACAATTTGATTCAGGTAAATTTATGTTTTTAAACATGTTAATCATAATTTAACATATAAATCAACATATATTTAACAAAAAACCATAATATAGTTGACTTTTTTGGCAAATTTTTTAAAAATTTCTTAATTTTTGTAAAGAAAAATTAAAAGTAACAACTTTATGCAGCGAATATAGAGAAAAATTAGAAATAAAAACTTTATTCAGCTATATTTATATTTCTAAACAGGTTAATCATAATTTAACATATAAATCAACATATATTTAAAAAAAAGACATAATTTAGTTGACTTTTTTGGCAATTTTTTTAAAAATTTCTTAATTGTTATAAAGAAAAATTCAAAATATCGACTTTATTCAGCTACATTTATGTTTCTAAACATGTTAGTCATAATTTAACATATAATTCAACATATATTTAACAAAAAAACATAATTTAGTTGACTTTTTTCGCAATTTTTTTTAAAAATTTCTTAATTTTTATAAAGAAAACTTTAAAGTAACAACTTTATTAAGCTAAATTTATGTCTCTAGACATGTTTATCATAATTTACCAAATAATTCAACATATATTAAACAAAAAACATTATTTAGTTGACTTTTTTATGCCAATTTTTTTTAAAATTTATTAAATTTTATAAAGAAAAATTAAAAATAACGACTTTATTCAGATAAATTTATATTTCTAAACATGTTAGTCATAATTTAACATATAATTTAACATACATTTAACAAAAAGACATAATTTAGTTGACTTTTTTATGCCAATTTTTTAAAAAATTTCTTAAATTTTATAAATAAAAATTAAAAATAACAATTTGATTCAGCTAAATTTATGTTTTTAAACATGTTAATCATAATTTAACATATAAATCAACATATATTTAACAAAAAACCATAATTTAGTTGACTTTTTTTGGCAATTTTTTTAAAAATTTCTTAATTTTTGTAAAGAAAAATTAAAAGTAACAATTTTATGCAGCTAAATTTATGTTTCTTAACAGGTTAATCTTAATTTAACATATAAATCAACATATATTTAACAAAAAGACATAATTTAGTTGACTTTTTTGGCAATTTTTTTAAAAATTTCTTAATTTTTGTAAAGAAAAATTAAAAGTAACAACTTTATTCAGCTAAATGTATGTTTCTAAACATGTTAAACATAATTTAACATATAATTAAACATATATTTAACAAAAACATTATTTATTTGACTTTTTTGTGACAAATTTTTTAAACATTTCTTAATTGTTATAAAGAAAAATTCAAAATATCGACTTTATTCAGTTAAATTTATGTTTCTAAACATGTTAGTCATAATTTAACATATAAATCAACATATATTTAACAAAAAACCATAATTTAGTTGACTTTTTTTGGCAATTTTTTAAAAATTTCTTAATTTTTATAGAGAAAAATTAAAAATAAAAACTTTATTCAGCTATATTTATATTTCTAAACAGGTTAATCATAATTTAACATATAAATCAACATATATTTAACAAAAAGACATAATTTAGTTGACTTTTTTGGCAATTTTTTTAAAAATTTCTTAATTGTTATAAAGAAAAATTCAAAATATCGACTTTATTCAGCTAAATTTATGTTTCTACACATGTTAGTCATAATTTAACATATAATTCAACATATATTTAACAAAAAAACATAATTTAGTTGACTTTTTTCGCAATTTTATTTTAAAAATTTCTTAATTTTTATAAAGAAAACTTTAAAGTAACAACTTTATTAAGCTAAATTTATGTCTCTAGACATGTTTATCATAATTTACCAAATAATTCAACATATATTTAACAAAAAACATTATTTAGTTGACTTTTTTATGACAATTTTTTTTAAAATTTATTAAATTTTATAAAGAAAAATTAAAAATAACGAATTTATTCAGATAAATTTATGTTTCTAAACATGTTAGTCATAATTTAACATATAATTTAACATACATTTAACAAAAAAAACATAATTTAATTGACTTTTTTATGCCAATTTTTTTAAAAATTTCTTAAATTTTATAAATAAAAATTAAAAATAACAATTTGATTCAGGTAAATTTATGTTTTTAAACATGTTAATCATAATTTAACATATAAATCAACATATATTTAACAAAAAACCATAATATAGTTGACTTTTTTGGCAAATTTTTAAAAAATTTCTTAATTTTTGTAAAGAAAAATTAAAAGTAACAACTTTATTCAGCTAAATTTATGTTTCTAAACATGTTAGTCATAATTTAACATATAAATCAACATATATTTAACAAAAAACCATAATTTAGTTGACTTTTTTTGGCAATTTTTTTAAAAATTTCTTAATTTTTATAAAGAAAAATTAAAAATAAAAACTTTATTCAGCTAAATTTATATTTCTAAACAGGTTAAGTTAATCTTAATTTAACATATAAATCAACATATATTTAACAAAAAACCATAATTTAGTTGACTTTTTTTGGCAATTTTTTTAAAAATTTCTTAATTTTTGTAAAAAAAATTAAAAGTAACAACTTTATTCAGCTAAATTTATGTTTCTAAACATGTTAATCATAATTTAACATATAATTAAACATATATTTAACAAAAACATTATTTATTTGACTTTTTTGTGACAAATTTTTTAAAAATTTCTTAATTGTTATAAAGAAAAATTCAAAATATCGACTTTATTCAGCTAAATTTATGTTTCTAAACATGTTAATCATAATTTAACATATAAATCAACATATATTTAACAAAAAGACATAATTTAGTTGACTTTTTTGGCAATTTTTTTAAAAGTTTCTTAATTGTTATAAAGAAAAATTCAAAATATCGACTTTATTCAGCTAAATTTATGTTTCTAAACATGTTAGTCATAATTTAACATATAATTCAACATATATTTAACAAAAAAACATAATTTAGTTGACTTTTTTGGCAATTTTTTTAAAAATTTCTTAATTTTTATAGAGAAAAATTAGAAATAAAAACTTTATTCAGCTATATTTATATTTCTAAACAGGTTAATCATAATTTAACATATAAATCAACATATATTTAAAAAAAAGACATAATTTAGTTGACTTTTTTGGCAATTTTTTTAAAAATTTCTTAATTGTTATAAAGAAAAATTCAAAATATCGACTTTATTCAGCAAAATTTATGTTTCTAAACATGTTAGTCATAATTTAACATATAATTCAACATATATTTAACAAAAAAACATAATTTAGTTGACTTTTTTCGCAATTTTTTTTAAAAATTTCTTAATTTTTATAAAGAAAACTTTAAAGTAACAACTTTATTAAGCTAAATTTATGTCTCTAGACATGTTTATCATAATTTACCAAATAATTCAACATATATTAAACAAAAAACATTATTTAGTTGACTTTTTTATGCCAATTTTTTTTAAAATTTATTAAATTTTATAAAGAAAAATTAAAAATAACGACTTTATTCAGATAAATTTATATTTCTAAACATGTTAGTCATAATTTAACATATAATTTAACATACATTTAACAAAAAGACATAATTTAGTTGACTTTTTTATGCCAATTTTTTAAAAAATTTCTTAAATTTTATAAATAAAAATTAAAAATAACAATTTGATTCAGCTAAATTTATGTTTTTAAACATGTTAATCATAATTTAACATATAAATCAACATATATTTAACAAAAAACCATAATTTAGTTGACTTTTTTTGGCAATTTTTTTAAAAATTTCTTAATTTTTGTAAAGAAAAATTAAAAGTAACAACTTTATGCAGCTAAATTTATGTTTCTAAACAGGTTAATCTTAATTTAACATATAAATCAACATATATTTAACAAAAAGACATAATTTATTTGACATTTTTGGGCAATTTTTTTAAAAATTTATTAATTTTTGTAAAGAAAAATTAAAAGTAACAACTTTATTCAGCTAAATTTATGTTTCTAAACGTGTTAAACATAATTTAACATATATTTAAACATATATTTAACAAAAACATTATTTATTTGACTTTTTTGTGACAAATTTTTTAAAAATTTCTTAATTGTTATAAAGAAAAATTCAAAATATCGACTTTATTCAGCTAAATTTATGTTTCTAAACAAGTTAATCATAATTTAACATATAATTAAACATATATTTAACCAAAAACATTATTTATTTGACTTTTTTGTGACAAATTTTTTAAAAATTTCTTAATTGTTATAAAGAAAAATTCTAAATATCGACTTTATTCAGCTAAATTTAAGTTTCTAAACATGTTAGTCATAATTTAACATATAATTCAACATATATTTAACAAAAAACATAATTTAGTTGACTTTTTTTGGCAATTTTTTTAAAAATTTCTTAATTTTTATAGAGAAAAATTAGAAATAAAAACTTTTTTCAGCTAAATTTATATTTCTAAACAGGTTAATCATAATTTAACATATAAATCAACATATATTTAACAAAAAGACATAATTTAGTTGACTTTTTTGGCAATTTTTTTAAAAATTTCTTAATTGTTATAAAGAAAAATTCAAAATATCGACTTTATTCAGCTAAATTTATGTTTCTAAACATGTTAGTCATAATTTAACATATAATTCAACATATATTTAACAAAAAAACATAATTTAGTTGACTTTTTTGGCAATTTTTTTTTTAAATTTCTTAATTTTTATAAAGAAAACTTTAAAGTAACAACTTTATTAAGCTAAATTTATGTCTCTAAACATGTTTATCATAATTTACCAAATAATTCAACATATATTTAACAAAAAACATTATTTAGTTGACTTTTTTATGCCAATTTTTTTTAAAATTTTAAAATTAAAAATAACGACTTTATTCAGATAAATTTATATTTCTAAACATGTTAGTCATAATTTAACATATAATTTAACATACATTTAACAAAAAAACATAATTTAATTGACTTTTTTATTCCAATTTTTTTAAAAATTTCTTAAATTTTATAAATAAAAATTAAAAATAACAATTTGATTCAGCTAAATTTATGTTTTTAAACATGTTAATCATAATTTAACATATAAATCAACATATATTTAACAAAAAAACATAATTTAGTTGACTTTTTTGGCAATTTTTTTTTTTAATTTCTTAATTTTTATAAAGAAAACTATAAAGTAACCACTAAATTTATGTAGCTAAACATGTTTATCATAATTTACCAAATAATTAAACATATATTTAACAAAAAACATTATTTAGTTGACTTTTTTATTCCAATTTTTTTAAAAACTTCTTAAATTTTATAAATAAAAATTAAAAATAACAATTTTATTCAGCTAAATTTATGTTTCTAAACATGTTAATCATAATTTAACATATAATTAAACATATATTTAACCAAAAACATTATTTATTTGACTTTTTTGTGACAAATTTTTTAAAAATTTCTTAATTGTTATAAAGCAAAATTCAAAATATCGACTTTATTCAGTTAAATTTATGTTTCTAAACATGTTAGTCATAATTGAACATATAAATCAACATATATTTAACAAAAAACCATAATTTAGTTGACTTTTTTTGGCAATTTTTTTAAAAATTTCTTAATTTTTATAGAGAAAAATTAAAAATAAAAACTTTTTTCAGCTATATTTATATTTCTAAACAGGTTAATCATAATTTAACATATAAATCAACATATATTTAACAAAAAGACATAATTTAGTTGACTTTTTTGGCAATTTTTTTAAAAAATTTTTAATTGTTATAAAGAAAAATTCAAAATATCGACTTTATTCAGCTAAATTTATGTTTCTAAACATGTTAGTCATAATTTAACATATAATTCAACATATATTTAACAAAAAAACATAATTTAGTTGACTTTTTTCGCAATTTTTGTTAAAAATTTCTTAATTTTTATAAAGAAAACTTTAAAGTAACAACTTTATTAAGCTAAATTTTTGTCTCTAGACATGTTTATCATAATTTACCAAATAATTCAACATATATTTAACAAAAAACATTATTTAGTTGACTTTTTTATGCCAATTTTTTTTTAAATTTATTAAATTTTATAAAGAAAAATTAAAAATAACGACTTTATTCAGATAAATTTATATTTCTAAATATGTTAGTCATAATTCAACATATAATTTAACATACATTTAACAAAAAAAACATAATTTAATTGACTTTTTTATGCCAATTTTTTTAAAAATTTCTTAAATTTTATAAATAAAAATTAAAAATAACAATTTGATTCAGCTAAATTTATGTTTTTAAACATGTTAATCATAATTTAACATATAAATCAACATATATTTAACAAAAAACCATAATATAGTTGACTTTTTTGGCAAATTTTTTAAAAATTTCTTAATTTTTGTAGAGAAAAATTAAAAGTAACAACTTTATGCAGCTAAATTTATGTTTCTAAACATGTTAGTCATAATTTAACATATAAATCAACATATATTTAACAAAAAACCATAATTTAGTTGACTTTTTTTGGCAATTTTTTTAAAAATTTCTTTATTTTTATAAAGAAAAATTAAAAATAAAAACTTTATTCAGCTAAATTTATATTTCTAAACAGGTTAATCATAATTTAACATATAAATCAACATATATTTAACAAAAAACCATAATATAGTTGACTTTTTTGGGAAATTTTTTAAAAATTTCTTAATTTTTGTAAAGAAAAATTAAAAGTAACAACTTTATTCAGCTAAATTTATGTTTCTAAACATGTTAATCATAATTTAACATATAATTAAACATATATTTAACAAAAACATTATTTATTTGACTTTTTTGTGACAAATTTTTTAAAAATTTCTTAATTGTTATAAAGAAAAATTCAAAATATCGACTTTATTCAGCTAAATTTATGTTTCTAAACATTTTTATCATAATTTACCAAATAATTCAACATATATTTAACAAAAAACATTATTTAGTTGACTTTTTTATGCCAATTTTTTTTAAAATTTATTAAATTTTATAAAGAAAAATAAAAAATAACGACTTTATTCAGATAAATTTATATTTCTAAACATGTTAGTCATAATTTAACATATAATTTAACATACATTTAACAAAAAAACATAATTTAATTGATTTTTTTATTCCAATTTTTTTAAAAATTTCTTAAATTTTATAAATAAAAATTAAAAATAACAATTTGATTCAGCTAAATTTATGTTTTTAAACATGTTAATCATAATTTAACATATAAATCAACATTCATTCGACACTGAAACTTGTTTTTCACAGAATGTTTTTAATTTATTTTTTCCTTTGATTGGCTTATTTTGAAAAACACTTTTATACTAATTCCTTTTTAGTTTTCATTACTTTTTCATAATATATTTATTTAAAGTTTTTGCACATTGTATATTTGAATTTAGTGCGCTTTTAATATTTTTGAATACTAAGTTTTTGAATTTGAAATTATTGGTTTTATGAATTTATTGAATTTATATTTGAAGTTATTTTTTGGCTTATTAAATTTTTGAATTATGTTCATATTATATATTTTAAGTTTTTTGGAATTTAGTATTGTTAAGTGATTTTTGTATATTACTTTGGAAATAATAAATAAATAATAATAATAATACATATATTTAACAAAAAACCATAATTTAGTTGACTTTTTTATGCCAATTTTTTTTAAAATTTATTAAATTTTATAAAGAAAAATAAAAAATAACGACTTTATTCAGATAAATTTATATTTCTAAACATGTTAGTCATAATTTAACATATAATTCAACATATATTTAACAAAAAGACATAATTTAGTTGACTTTTTTGGCAATTTTTTTAAAAATTTCTTAATTGTTATAAAGAAAAATTCAAAATATCGACTTTATTCAGCTAAATTTAAGTTTCTAAACATGTTAGTCATAATTTAACATATAATTCAACATATATTTAACAAAAAAACATAATTTAGTTGACTTTTTTGGCAATTTTTTTAAAAATTTCTTAATTGTTATAAAGAAAAATTCAAAATATCGACTTTATTCAGCTAAATTTAAGTTTCTAAACATGTTAGTCATAATTTAACATATAATTCAACATATATTTAACAAAAAAACATTATTTAGTTGACTTTTTTATGCCAATTTTTTTAAAAATTTCTTAAATTTTATAAATAAAAATTAAAAATAACAATTTTATTCAGCTAAATTTATCTTTTTAAACATGTTAATCATAATTTAACATATAAATCAACATATATTTAACAAAAAACCATAATTTATTTGACTTTTTTAGCAAATTTTTTAAAAATTTCTTAATTTTTGTAAAGAAAAATTAAAAGCAACAACTTTATTCAGTTAAATTTGTGTTTCTAAACATGTTAGTCATAATTTAACATATAAATCAACATATATTTAACAAAACACCATAATTTAGTTGACTTTTTTTGGCAATTTTTTTAAAAATTTCTTAATTTTTATAGAGAAAAATTAAAAATAAAAACTTTATTCAGCTAAATTTATATTTCTAAACAGGTTAATCTTAATTTAACATATAAATCAACATATATTTAACAAAAAGACATAATTTAGTTGACTTTTTTGGCAATTTTTTTAAAAATTTCTTAATTGTTATAAAGAAAAATTCAAAATATCGACTTTATTCAGCTAAATTTAAGTTTCTAAACATGTTAGTCATAATTTAACATATAATTCAACATATATTTAACAAAAAAACATAATTTAGTTGACTTTTTTGGCAATTTTTTTTAAAAATTTCTTAATTTTTATAAAGAAAACTTTAAACTAACAACTTTATTAAGCTAAATTTATGTCTCTAAACATGTTTATCATAATTTACCAAATAATTCAACATATATTTAACAAAAAACATTATTTAGTTGACTTTTTTATGATAATTTTTTTTTAAATTTATTAAATTTTATAAAGAAAAATTAAAAATAACGACTTTATTCAGATAAATTTATATTTCTAAACATGTTAGTCATAATTTAACATATAATTCAACATATATTTAACAAAAAAACATAATTTAGTTGACTTTTTTGGCAATTTTTTTTTTTAAATTTCTTAATTTTTATAAAGAAAACTTTAAAGTAACAACTTTATTAAGCTAAATTTATGTCTCTAAACATGTTTATCATAATTTACCAAATAATTCAACATATATTTAACAAAAAACATTATTTAGTTGACTTTTTTGGCAATTTTTTTAAAAATTTCTTAATTGTTATAAAGAAAAATTCAAAATATCGACTTTATTCAGCTAAATTTAAGTTTCTAAACATGTTAGTCATAATTTAACATATAATTCAACATATATTTAACAAAAAAACATTATTTAGTTGACTTTTTTATGCCAATTTTTTTAAAAATTTCTTAAATTTTATAAATAAAAATTAAAAATAACAATTTTATTCAGCTAAATTTATCTTTTTAAACATGTTAATCATAATTTAACATATAAATCAACATATATTTAACAAAAAACCATAATTTATTTGACTTTTTTAGCAAATTTTTTAAAAATTTCTTAATTTTTGTAAAGAAAAATTAAAAGCAACAACTTTATTCAGTTAAATTTGTGTTTCTAAACATGTTAGTCGTAATTTAACATATAAATCAACATATATTTAACAAAACACCATAATTTAGTTGACTTTTTTTGGCAATTTTTTTAAAAATTTCTTAATTTTTATAGAGAAAAATTAAAAATAAAAACTTTATTCAGCTAAATTTATATTTCTAAACAGGTTAATCTTAATTTAACATATAAATCAACATATATTTAACAAAAAGACATAATTTAGTTGACTTTTTTGGCAATTTTTTTAAAAATTTCTTAATTTTTATAAAGAAAACTTTAAACTAACAACTTTATTAAGCTAAATTTATGTCTCTAAACATGTTTATCATAATTTACCAAATAATTCAACATATATTTAACAAAAAACATTATTTAGTTGACTTTTTTATGCCAATTTTTTTAAAAATTTCTTAAATTTTATAAATAAAAATTAAAAATAACAATTTTATTCAGCTAAATTTATCTTTTTAAACATGTTAATCATAATCTAACATATAATTCAACATATATTTAACAAAAAAACATAATTTAGTTGACTTTTTTGGCAATTTTTTTTAAAAATTTCTTAATTTTTATAAAGAAAACTTTAAACTAACAACTTTATTAAGCTAAATTTATGTCTCTAAACATGTTTATCATAATTTACCAAATAATTCAACATATATTTAACAAAAAACATTATTTAGTTGACTTTTTTATGCCAATTTTTTTAAAAATTTCTTAAATTTTATAAATAAAAATTAAAAATAACAATTTTATTCAGCTAAATTTATCTTTTTAAACATGTTAATCATAATTTAACATATAAATCAACATATATTTAACAAAAAACCATAATTTATTTGACTTTTTTAGCAAATTTTTTAAAAATTTCTTAATTTTTGTAAAGAAAAATTAAAAGCAACAACTTTATTCAGTTAAATTTGTGTTTCTAAACATGTTAGTCATAATTTAACATATAAATCAACATATATTTAACAAAACACCATAATTTAGTTGACTTTTTTTGGCAATTTTTTTAAAAATTTCTTAATTTTTATAGAGAAAAATTAAAAATAAAAACTTTATTCAGCTAAATTTATATTTCTAAACAGGTTAATCTTAATTTAACATATAAATCAACATATATTTAACAAAAAGACATAATTTAGTTGACTTTTTTGGCAATTTTTTTAAAAATTTCTTAATTGTTATAAAGAAAAATTCAAAATATCGACTTTATTCAGCTAAATTTAAGTTTCTAAACATGTTAGTCATAATTTAACATATAATTCAACATATATTTAACAAAAAAACATAATTTAGTTGACTTTTTTGGCAATTTTTTTTAAAAATTTCTTAATTTTTATAAAGAAAACTTTAAACTAACAACTTTATTAAGCTAAATTTATGTCTCTAAACATGTTTATCATAATTTACCAAATAATTCAACATATATTTAACAAAAAACATTATTTAGTTGACTTTTTTATGATAATTTTTTTTTAAATTTATTAAATTTTATAAAGAAAAATTAAAAATAACGACTTTATTCAGATAAATTTATATTTCTAAACATGTTAGTCATAATTTAACATATAATTCAACATATATTTAACAAAAAAACATTATTTAGTTGACTTTTTTATGCCAATTTTTTTAAAAATTTCTTAAATTTTATAAATAAAAATTAAAAATAACAATTTTATTCAGCTAAATTTATCTTTTTAAACATGTTAATCATAATTTAACATATAAATCAACATATATTTAACAAAAAACCATAATTTATTTGACTTTTTTAGCAAATTTTTTAAAAATTTCTTAATTTTTGTAAAGAAAAATTAAAAGCAACAACTTTATTCAGTTAAATTTGTGTTTCTAAACATGTTAGTCGTAATTTAACATATAAATCAACATATATTTAACAAAACACCATAATTTAGTTGACTTTTTTTGGCAATTTTTTTAAAAATTTCTTAATTTTTATAGAGAAAAATTAAAAATAAAAACTTTATTCAGCTAAATTTATATTTCTAAACAGGTTAATCTTAATTTAACATATAAATCAACATATATTTAACAAAAAGACATAATTTAGTTGACTTTTTTGGCAATTTTTTTAAAAATTCCTTAATTTTTATAAAGAAAACTTTAAACTAACAACTTTATTAAGCTAAATTTATGTCTCTAAACATGTTTATCATAATTTACCAAATAATTCAACATATATTTAACAAAAAACATTATTTAGTTGACTTTTTTATGCCAATTTTTTTAAAAATTTCTTAAATTTTATAAATAAAAATTAAAAATAACAATTTTATTCAGCTAAATTTATCTTTTTAAACATGTTAATCATAATCTAACATATAATTCAACATATATTTAACAAAAAAACATAATTTAGTTGACTTTTTTGGCAATTTTTTTTAAAAATTTCTTAATTTTTATAAAGAAAACTTTAAACTAACAACTTTATTAAGCTAAATTTATGTCTCTAAACATGTTTATCATAATTTACCAAATAATTCAACATATATTTAACAAAAAACATTATTTAGTTGACTTTTTTATGATAATTTTTTTTTAAATTTATTAAATTTTATAAAGAAAAATTAAAAATAACGACTTTATTCAGATAAATTTATATTTCTAAACATGTTAGTCATAATTTAACATATAATTCAACATATATTTAACAAAAAAACATAATTTAGTTGACTTTTTTGGCAATTTTTTTTTTAAATTTCTTAATTTTTATAAAGAAAACTTTAAAGTAACAACTTTATTAAGCTTAATTTATGTCTCTAAACATGTTTATCATAATTTACTAAATAATTCAACATATATTTAACAAAAAACATTATTTAGTTGACTTTTTTATGCCAATTTTTTTAAAAATTTCTTAAATTTTATAAATAAAAATTAAAAATAACAATTTTATTCAGCTAAATTTATCTTTTTAAACATGTTAATCATAATCTAACATATAATTCAACATATATTTAACAAAAAAACATAATTTAGTTGACTTTTTTGGCAATTTTTTTAAAAATTTCTTAATTTTTATAGAGAAAAATTAGAAATAAAAACTTTATTCAGCTAAATTTATATTTCTAAACAGGTTAATCATAATTTAACATATAAATCAACATATATTTAACAAAAAGACATAATTTAGTTGACTTTTTTGGCAATTTTTTTAAAAATTTCTTAATTGTTATAAAGAAAAATTCAAAATATCGACTTTATTCAGCTAAATTTATGTTTCTAAACATTTTTATCATAATTTACCAAATAATTCAACATATATTTAACAAAAAACATTATTTAGTTGACTTTTTTATGCCAATTTTTTTTAAAATTTATTAAATTTTATAAAGAAAAATAAAAAATAACGACTTTATTCAGATAAATTTATATTTCTAAACATGTTAGTCATAATTTAACATATAATTCAACATATATTTAACAAAAAAACATAATTTAGTTGACTTTTTTGGCAATTTTTTTTTTAAATTTCTTAATTTTTATAAAGAAAACTTTAAAGTAACAACTTTATTAAGCTAAATTTATGTCTCTAAACATGTTTATCATAATTTACCAAATAATTCAACATATATTTAACAAAAAACATTATTTAGTTGACTTTTTTATGCCAATTTTTTTAAAAATTTCTTAAATTTTATAAATAAAAATTAAAAATAACAATTTTATTCAGCTAAATTTATCTTTTTAAACATGTTAATCATAATTTAACATATAAATCAACATATATTTAACAAAAAACCATAATTTATTTGACTTTTTTAGCAAATTTTTTAAAAATTTCTTAATTTTTGTAAAGAAAAATTAAAAGCAACAACTTTATTCAGCTAAATTTATATTTCTAAACAGGTTAATCTTAATTTAACATATAAATCAACATATATTTAACAAAAAGACATAATTTAGTTGACTTTTTTGGCAATTTTTTTAAAAATTTCTTAATTGTTATAAAGAAAAATTCAAAATATCGACTTTATTCAGCTAAATTTAAGTTTCTAAACATGTTAGTCATAATTTAACATATAATTCAACATATATTTAACAAAAAAACATAATTTAGTTGACTTTTTTGGCAATTTTTTTTAAAAATTTCTTAATTTTTATAAAGAAAACTTTAAACTAACAACTTTATTAAGCTAAATTTATGTCTCTAAACATGTTTATCATAATTTACCAAATAATTCAACATATATTTAACAAAAAACATTATTTAGTTGACTTTTTTATGATAATTTTTTTTTAAATTTATTAAATTTTATAAAGAAAAATTAAAAATAACGACTTTATTCAGATAAATTTATATTTCTAAACATGTTAGTCATAATTTAACATATAATTTAACATACATTTAACAAAAAAACATAATTTAGTTGACTTTTTTATGCCAATTTTTTTAAAAATTTCTTAAATTTTATAAATAAAAATTAAAAATAACAATTTGATTCAGCTAAATTTATGTTTTTAAACATGTTAATCATAATTTAACATATAAATCAACATATATTTAACAAAAAAACCATAATTTAGTTGACTTTTTTTGGCAATTTTTTTAAAAATTTCTTAATTTTTGTAAAGAAAAATTAAAAGTAACAACTTTAATCAGCTAAATTTATGTTTTTAAACATGTTAATCATAATTTAACATATAAATCAACATATATTTAACAAAAAACATTATTTAGTTGACTTTTTTATGATAATTTTTTTTAAAATTTATTAAATTTTATAAAGAAAAATTAAAAATACGACTTTATTCAGATAAATTTATATTTCTAAACATGTTAGTCATAATTTAACATATAATTCAACATATATTTAACAAAAAAACATTATTTAGTTGACTTTTTTATGCCAATTTTTTTAAAAATTTCTTAAATTTTATAAATAAAAATTAAAAATAACAATTTTATTCAGCTAAATTTATCTTTTTAAACATGTTAATCATAATTTAACATATAAATCAACATATATTTAACAAAAAACCATAATTTATTTGACTTTTTTAGCAAATTTTTTAAAAATTTCTTAATTTTTGTAAAGAAAAATTAAAAGCAACAACTTTATTCAGTTAAATTTGTGTTTCTAAACATGTTAGTCGTAATTTAACATATAAATCAACATATATTTAACAAAACACCATAATTTAGTTGACTTTTTTTGGCAATTTTTTTAAAAATTTCTTAATTTTTATAGAGAAAAATTAAAAATAAAAACTTTATTCAGCTAAATTTATATTTCTAAACAGGTTAATCTTAATTTAACATATAAATCAACATATATTTAACAAAAAGACATAATTTAGTTGACTTTTTTGGCAATTTTTTTAAAAATTTCTTAATTTTTATAAAGAAAACTTTAAACTAACAACTTTATTAAGCTAAATTTATGTCTCTAAACATGTTTATCATAATTTACCAAATAATTCAACATATATTTAACAAAAAACATTATTTAGTTGACTTTTTTATGCCAATTTTTTTAAAAATTTCTTAAATTTTATAAATAAAAATTAAAAATAACAATTTTATTCAGCTAAATTTATCTTTTTAAACATGTTAATCATAATCTAACATATAATTCAACATATATTTAACAAAAAAACATAATTTAGTTGACTTTTTTGGCAATTTTTTTTAAAAATTTCTTAATTTTTATAAAGAAAACTTTAAACTAACAACTTTATTAAGCTAAATTTATGTCTCTAAACATGTTTATCATAATTTACCAAATAATTCAACATATATTTAACAAAAAACATTATTTAGTTGACTTTTTTATGATAATTTTTTTTTAAATTTATTAAATTTTATAAAGAAAAATTAAAAATAACGACTTTATTCAGATAAATTTATATTTCTAAACATGTTAGTCATAATTTAACATATAATTCAACATATATTTAACAAAAAAACATAATTTAGTTGACTTTTTTGGCAATTTTTTTTTTAAATTTCTTAATTTTTATAAAGAAAACTTTAAAGTAACAACTTTATTAAGCTAAATTTATGTCTCTAAACATGTTTATCATAATTTACTAAATAATTCAACATATATTTAACAAAAAACATTATTTAGTTGACTTTTTTATGCCAATTTTTTTAAAAATTTCTTAAATTTTATAAATAAAAATTAAAAATAACAATTTTATTCAGCTAAATTTATCTTTTTAAACATGTTAATCATAATCTAACATATAATTCAACATATATTTAACAAAAAAACATAATTTAGTTGACTTTTTTGGCAATTTTTTTAAAAATTTCTTAATTTTTATAGAGAAAAATTAGAAATAAAAACTTTATTCAGCTAAATTTATATTTCTAAACAGGTTAATCATAATTTAACATATAAATCAACATATATTTAACAAAAAGACATAATTTAGTTGACTTTTTTGGCAATTTTTTTAAAAATTTCTTAATTGTTATAAAGAAAAATTCAAAATATCGACTTTATTCAGCTAAATTTATGTTTCTAAACATTTTTATCATAATTTACCAAATAATTCAACATATATTTAACAAAAAACATTATTTAGTTGACTTTTTTATGCCAATTTTTTTTAAAATTTATTAAATTTTATAAAGAAAAATAAAAAATAACGACTTTATTCAGATAAATTTATATTTCTAAACATGTTAGTCATAATTTAACATATAATTCAACATATATTTAACAAAAAAACATAATTTAGTTGACTTTTTTGGCAATTTTTTTTTTAAATTTCTTAATTTTTATAAAGAAAACTTTAAAGTAACAACTTTATTAAGCTAAATTTATGTCTCTAAACATGTTTATCATAATTTACCAAATAATTCAACATATATTTAACAAAAAACATTATTTAGTTGACTTTTTTATGCCAATTTTTTTAAAAATTTCTTAAATTTTATAAATAAAAATTAAAAATAACAATTTTATTCAGCTAAATTTATCTTTTTAAACATGTTAATCATAATTTAACATATAAATCAACATATATTTAACAAAAAACCATAATTTATTTGACTTTTTTAGCAAATTTTTTAAAAATTTCTTAATTTTTGTAAAGAAAAATTAAAAGCAACAACTTTATTCAGCTAAATTTATATTTCTAAACAGGTTAATCTTAATTTAACATATAAATCAACATATATTTAACAAAAAGACATAATTTAGTTGACTTTTTTGGCAATTTTTTTAAAAATTTCTTAATTGTTATAAAGAAAAATTCAAAATATCGACTTTATTCAGCTAAATTTAAGTTTCTAAACATGTTAGTCATAATTTAACATATAATTCAACATATATTTAACAAAAAAACATAATTTAGTTGACTTTTTTGGCAATTTTTTTTAAAAATTTCTTAATTTTTATAAAGAAAACTTTAAACTAACAACTTTATTAAGCTAAATTTATGTCTCTAAACATGTTTATCATAATTTACCAAATAATTCAACATATATTTAACAAAAAACATTATTTAGTTGACTTTTTTATGATAATTTTTTTTTAAATTTATTAAATTTTATAAAGAAAAATTAAAAATAACGACTTTATTCAGATAAATTTATATTTCTAAACATGTTAGTCATAATTTAACATATAATTTAACATACATTTAACAAAAAAACATAATTTAGTTGACTTTTTTATGCCAATTTTTTTAAAAATTTCTTAAATTTTATAAATAAAAATTAAAAATAACAATTTGATTCAGCTAAATTTATGTTTTTAAACATGTTAATCATAATTTAACATATAAATCAACATATATTTAACAAAAAAACCATAATTTAGTTGACTTTTTTTGGCAATTTTTTTAAAAATTTCTTAATTTTTGTAAAGAAAAATTAAAAGTAACAACTTTAATCAGCTAAATTTATGTTTTTAAACATGTTAATCATAATTTAACATATAAATCAACATATATTTAACAAAAAACATTATTTAGTTGACTTTTTTATGATAATTTTTTTTAAAATTTATTAAATTTTATAAAGAAAAATTAAAAATACGACTTTATTCAGATAAATTTATATTTCTAAACATGTTAGTCATAATTTAACATATAATTCAACATATATTTAACAAAAAACCATAATATAGTTGACTTTTTTGGCAATTTTTTTAAAAATTTCTTAATTTTTGTAAAGAAAAATTAAAAGTAACAACTTTATTCAGCTAAATTTATGTTTCTAAACATGTTAGTCATAATTTAACATATAAATCAACATATATTTAACAAAAAACCATAATTTAGTCGACTTTTTTTGGCAATTTTTTTAAAAATTTCTTAATTTTTATAAAGAAAAATTAAAAATAAAAACTTTATTCAGCTAAATTTATATTTCTAAACAGGTTAATCTTAATTTAACATATAAATCAACATATATTTAACAAAAAGACATAATTTAGTTGATTTTTTTGGCAATTTTTTTTTTTAATTTCTTAATTTTTGTAAAGAAAAATTAAAAGTAACAACTTTATTCAGCTAAATTTATGTTTCTAAACATGTTAATCATAATTTAACATATAATTAAACATATATTTAACCAAAAACATTATTTATTTGACTTTTTTGTGACAAATTTTTTAAAAATTTCTTAATTGTTATAAAGAAAAATTCAAAATATCGACTTTATTCAGCTAAATTTAAGTTTCTAAACATGTTAGTCATAATTTAACATATAATTCAACATATATTTAACAAAAAAACCTAATTTAGTTGACTATTTTGGCAATTTTTTTTAAAAATTTCTTAATTTTTATAAAGAAAACTTTAAAGTAACAACTTTATTAAGCTAAATATATGTCTCTAAACATGTTTATCATAATTTACCAAATAATTCAACATATATTTAACAAAAAACCATAATTTAGTTGACTTTTTGGCAATTTTTTTAAAAATTTCTTAATTTTTGTAAAGAAAAATTAAAAGTAACAACTTTATTCAGCTAAATTTATGTTTCTAAACATGTTAGTCATAATTTAACATATAAATCAACATATATTTAACAAAAAACCATAATTTAGTTGACTTTTTTTGTCAATTTTTTTAAAAATTTCTTAATTTTTATAAAGAAAAATTAAAAATAAAAACTTTATTCAGCTAAATTTATATTTCTAAACAGGTTAGTCTTAATTTAATATATAAATCAACATATATTTAACAAAAAACCATAATTTAGTTGACTTTTTTGGCAATTTTAAAAATAAAAACTTTATTCAGCTAAATTTATATTTCTAAACAGGTTAATCTTAATTTAACATATAAATCAACATATATTTAACAAAGAACCATAATTTAGTTGACTTTTTTGGCAAAATTTCTTAATTTTTGTAAAGAAAAATTAAAAGTAGTTCAGCTAAATTTGAATAAATAAATCAACATATATTTAACAAAAAACCATAATTTAGTTGACTTTTTTTGGCAATTTTTTTAATAATTTCTTAATTTTTATAAGGAAAAATTAAAAATAAAAACTTTATTCAGCTAAATTTATATTTCTAAACAGGTTAATCTTAATTTAACATATAAATCAACATATATTTAACAAAAAGACATAATTTAATTGACTTTTTTGGCAATATTTTTTTTTAAATTTCTTAATTTTTATAAAGAAAACTTTAAAGTAACAACTTTATTAAGCCAAATTTATGTCTCTAAACATGTTTATCATAATTTACCAAATAATTCAACATATATTTAACAAAAAACCATAATTTAGTTGACTTTTTTTGGCAATTTTTTTAAAAATTTCTTAATTTTTGTAAAGAAAAATTAAAAGTAACAACTTTATTTAGCTAAATTTATGTTTCTAAACATGTTAATCATAATTTAACATATAATTAAACATATATTTAACCAAAAACATTATTTATTTGACTTTTTTGTGACAAATTTTTTAAAAATTTCTTAATTGTTATAAAGAAAAATTCTAAATATCGACTTTATTCAGCTAAATTTAAGTTTCTAAACATGTTAGTCATAATTTAACATATAATTCAACATATATTTAACAAAAAAACATAATTTAATTGACTTATTTGGCAATTTTTTTTTTTAAATTTCTTAATTTTTATAAAGAAAACTTTAAAGTAACAACTTTATTAAGCCAAATTTATGTCTCTAAACATGTTTATCATAATTTACCAAATAATTCAACATATATTTAACAAAAAACATTATTTAGTTGACTTTTTTATGCCAATTTTTTTAAAAATTTCTTAAATAACAATTTTATTCAGCTAAATTTATGTTTTTAAACATGTTAATCATAATTTAACATATAAATCAATATATATTTAACAAAAAACCACAATTTATTTGATTTTTTGGCAATTTTTTTAAAAATTTCTTAATTTTTGTAAAGAAAAATTAAAAGCAACAACTTTATTCAGTTAAATTTATGTTTCTCAACATGTTAGTCATAATTTAACATATAAATAAACATATATTTAACAAAACACCATAATTTAGTTGACTTTTTTTGGCAATTTTTTTAAAAATTTCTTAATTTTTATAGAGAAAAATTTAAAATAAAAACTTTATTAAGCCAAATTTATGTCTCTAAACATGTTTATCATAATTTACCAAATAATTCAACATATATTTAACAAAAAACATTATTTAGTTGACTTTTTTATGCCAATTTTTTTAAAAATTTCTTAAATAACAATTTTATTCAGCTAAATTTATGTTTTTAAACATGTTAATCATAATTTAACATATAAATCAATATATATTTAACAAAAAACCACAATTTATTTGACTTTTTTGGCAATTTTTTTAAAAATTTCTTAATTTTTGTAAAGAAAAATTAAAAGCAACAACTTTATTCAGTTAAATTTATATTTCTAAACAGGTTAATCTTTATTTAACATATAAATCAACATATATTTAACAAAAAGACATAATTTAGTTGACTTTTTTGGCAATTTTTTTAAAAATTTCTTAATTGTTATAAAGAAAAATTCAAAATATCGACTTTATTCAGCTAAACTTAAGTTTCTAAACATGTTAGTCATAATTTAACATATAATTCTACATATATTTAACAAAAAAACATAATTTAGTTGACATTTTTGGCAATTTTTTTTAAAAATTTCTTAATTTTTATAAAGAAAACTTTAAACTAACAACTTTATTAAGCTAAATTTATGTCTCTAAACATGTTTATCATAATTTACCAAATAATTCAACATATATTTAACAAAAAACATTATTTAGTTGACTTTTTTATGCCAATTTTTTTTAAAATTTATTAAATTTTATAAAGAAAAATTAAAAATAACGACTTTATTCAGATAAATTTATATTTCTAAACATGTTAGTCATACATATAATTTAACATACATTTAAAAAAAACATAATTTAGTTGACTTTTTTATGCCAATTTTTTTAAAAATTTCTTAAATTTTATAAATAAAAATTAAAAATAACAATTTGATTCAGCTAAATTTATGTTTTTAAACATGTTAGTCATAATTTAACATATAAATCAACATATATTTAACAAAAAACCATAATTTAGTTGACTTTTTTGGCAATTTTTTTAAAAATTTCTTAATTTTTGTAAAGAAAAATTAAAAATAACAATTTTATTCAGCTAAATTTATGTTTTTAAACATGTTAATCATAATTTAACATATAAATCAACATATATTTAACAAAAAACCATAATTTATTTGACTTTTTTGGCAAATTTTTTAAAAATTTCTTAATTTTTATAAAGAAAAATTAAAAATAAAAACTTTATTCAGCTAAATTTATATTTCTAAACAGGTTAATCTTAATTTAACATATAAATAAACATATATTTAACAAAAAGACATAATTTAGTTGATTTTTTTGGCAATTTTTTTAAAAATTTCTTAATTTTTGTAAAGAAAAATTAAAAGTAACAACTTTATTCAGCTAAATTTATGTTTCTAAACATGTTAATCATAATTTAACATATAATTAAACATATATTTAACCAAAAACATTATTTATTTGACTTTTTTGTGACAAATTTTTTAAAAATTTCTTAATTGTTATAAAGAAAAATTCAAAATATCGACTTTATTCAGCTAAATTTAAGTTTCTAAACATGTTAGTCATAATTTAACATATAATTCAACATATATTTAACAAAAAAACCTAATTTAGTTGACTATTTTGGCAATTTTTTTTTAAAATTTCTTAATTTTTATAAAGAAAACTTTAAAGTAACAACTTTATTAAGCTAAATTTATGTTTTTAAACATGTTAATCATAATTTAACATATAAATCAACATATATTTAACAAAACACCATAATTTAGTTGACTTTTTTATGCCAATTTTTTTAAAAATTTCTTAAATTTTATAAATAAAAATTAAAAATAACAATTTGATTCAGCTAAATTTATGTTTTTAAACATGTTAATCATAATTTAACATATAAATCAACATATATTTAACAAAACACCATAATTTAGTTGACTTTTTTGGCAAATTTTTTAAAAATTTCTTAATTTTTGTAAAGAAAAATTAAAAGTAACAACTTTATTCAGCTAAATTTATGTTTCTAAACATGTTAATCATTATTTAACATATAATTAAACATATATTTAACCAAAAACATTATTTATTTGACTTTTTTGTGACAAATTTTTTAAAAATTTCTTAATTGTTATAAAGAAAAATTCAAAATATCGACTTTATTCAGTTAAATTTATGTTTCTAAACATGTTAGTCATAATTTAACAAATAAATCAACATATATTTAACAAAAAACCATAATTTAGTTGACTTTTTTTCCATTTTTTTTTTAAATTTCTTAATTTTTATAGAGAAAAATTAAAAATAAAAACTTTATTCAGCTATATTTATATTTCTAAACAGGTTAATCATAATTTAACATATAAATCAACATATATTTAACAAAAAGACATAATTTAGTTGACTTTTTTGGCAATTTTTTTAAAAATTTCTTAATTGTTATAAAGAAAAATTCAAAATATCGACTTTATTCAGCTAAATTTATGTTTCTAAACATGTTAGTCATAATCTAACATATAATTCAACATATATTTAACAAAAAACCATAATTTAGTTGACTTTTTTCGCAATTTTTTTTAAAAATTTCTTAATTTTTATAAAGAAAACTTTAAAGTAACAACTTTATTAAGCTAAATTTATGTCTCTAAACATGTTTATCATAATTTACCAAATAATTCAACATATATTTAACAAAAAACATTATTTAGTTGACTTTTTTATGCCAATTTTTTTTTAAATTTATTAAATTTTATAAAGAAAAATTAAAAATAAAGACTTTATTCAGATAAATTTATATTTCTAAACATGTTAGTCATAATTTAACATATAATTTAACATACATTTAACAAAAAAACATAATTTAATTGACTTTTTATGCCAATTTTTTAAAAAATTTCTTAAATTTTATAAATAAAAATTAAAAATAACAATTTGATTCAGCTAAATTTATGTTTTTAAACATGTTAATCATAATTTAACATATAAATCAACATATATTTAACAAAAAACCATAACTTAGTTGACTTTTTTGGCATATTTCTTAAAAATTTCTTAATTTTTGTAAAGAAAAATTAAAACTAACAACTTTATTCAGCTAAATTTATGTTTCTAAACATGTTAGTCATAATTTAACATATAAATCAACATATATTTAACAAAAAACCATAATTTAGTTGACTTTTTTTGGCAATTTTTTTAAAAATTTCTTAATTTTTATAAGGAAAAATTAAAAATAAAAACTTTATTCAGCTAAATTTATATTTCTAAACAGGTTAATCTTAATTTAACATATAAATCAACATATATTTAACAAAAAGACATAATTTAGTTGACTTTTTTGGCAATTTTTTTAAAAATTTCTTAATTTTTGTAAAGAAAAATTAAAAGTAACAACTTTATTTAGCTAAATTTATGTTTCTAAACATGTTAATCATAATTTAACATATAATTAAACATATATTTAACCAAAAACATTATTTATTTGACTTTTTTGTGACAAATTTTTTAAAAATTTCTTAATTGTTATAAAGAAAAATTCTAAATATCGACTTTATTCAGCTAAATTTAAGTTTCTAAACATGTTAGTCATAATTTAACATATAATTCAACATATATTTAACAAAAAAACATAATTTAATTGACTTTTTTGGCAATTTTTTTTTTAAATTTCTTAATTTTTATAAAGAAAACTTTAAAGTAACAACTTTATTAAGCCAAATTTATGTCTCTAAACATGTTTATCATAATTTACCAAATAATTCAACATATATTTAACAAAAAACATTATTTAGTTGACTTTTTTATGCCAATTTTTTTAAAAATTTCTTAAATAACAATTTTATTCAGCTAAATTTATGTTTTTAAACATAACAATTTGATTCAGCTAAATTTATGTTTTTAAACATGTTAGTCATAATTTAACATATAAATCAACATATATTTAACAAAAAACCATAATTTAGTTGACTTTTTTGGCAATTTTTTTAAAAATTTCTTAATTTTTGTAAAGAAAAATTAAAAATAACAATTTTATTCAGCTAAATTTATGTTTCTAAACAGGTTAATCTTAATTTAACATATAAATAAACATATATTTAACAAAAAGACATAATTTAGTTGATTTTTTTGGCAATTTTTTTAAAAATTTCTTAATTTTTGTAAAGAAAAATTAAAAGTAACAACTTTATTCAGCTAAATTTATGTTTCTAAACATGTTAATCATAATTTAACATATAATTAAACATATATTTAACCAAAAACTTTATTTATTTGACTTTTTTGTGACAAATTTTTTAAAAATTTCTTAATTGTTATAAAGAAAAATTCAAAATATCGACTTTATTCAGCTAAATTTAAGTTTCTAAACATGTTAGTCATAATTTAACATATAATTCAACATATATTTAACAAAAAAACCTAATTTAGTTGACTATTTTGGCAATTTTTTTTAAAAATTTCTTAATTTTTATAAAGAAAACTTTAAAGTAACAACTTTATTAAGCTAAATATATGTCTCTAAACATGTTTATCATAATTTACCAAATAATTCAACATATATTTAACAAAAAAACATTATTTAGTTGACTTTTTTATGGCAATTTTTTTTTAAATTTATTAAATTTTATAAAGAAAAATTAAAAATAAAGACTTTATTCAGATAAATTTATATTTCTAAACATGTTAGTCATAATTTAACATATAATTTAACATACATTTAACAAAAAAACATAATTTAGTTGACTTTTTTATGCCAATTTTTTTAAAAATTTCTTAAATTTTATAAATAAAAATTAAAAATAACAATTTGATTCAGCTAAATTTATGTTTTTAAACATGTTAATCATAATTTAACATATAAATCAACATATATTTAACAAAACACCATAATTTAGTTGACTTTTTTGGCAAATTTTTTAAAAATTTCTTAATTTTTGTAAAGAAAAATTAAAAGTAACAACTTTATTCAGCTAAATTTATGTTTCTAAACATGTTAATCATTATTTAACATATAATTAAACATATATTTAACCAAAAACATTATTTATTTGACTTTTTTGTGACAAATTTTTTAAAAATTTCTTAATTGTTATAAAGAAAAATTCAAAATATCGACTTTATTCAGTTAAATTTATGTTTCTAAACATGTTAGTCATAATTTAACAAATAAATCAACATATATTTAACAAAAAACCATAATTTAGTTGACTTTTTTTCCATTTTTTTTTAAAATTTCTTAATTTTTATAGAGAAAAATTAAAAATAAAAACTTTATTCAGCTATATTTATATTTCTAAACAGGTTAATCATAATTTAACATATAAATCAACATATATTTAACAAAAAGACATAATTTAGTTGACTTTTTTGGCAATTTTTTTAAAAATTTCTTAATTGTTATAAAGAAAAATTCAAAATATCGACTTTATTCAGCTAAATTTATGTTTCTAAACATGTTAGTCATAATCTAACATATAATTCAACATATATTTAACAAAAAACCATAATTTAGTTGACTTTTTTCGCAATTTTTTTTAAAAATTTCTTAATTTTTATAAAGAAAACTTTAAAGTAACAACTTTATTAAGCTAAATTTATGTCTCTAAACATGTTTATCATAATTTACCAAATAATTCAACATATATTTAACAAAAAACATTATTTAGTTGACTTTTTTATGCCAATTTTTTTTTAAATTTATTAAATTTTATAAAGAAAAATTAAAAATAAAGACTTTATTCAGATAAATTTATATTTATAAACATGGTAGTCATAATTTAACATATAATTTAACATACATTTAACAAAAAAACATAATTTAATTGACTTTTTATGCCAATTTTTTAAAAAATTTCTTAAATTTTATAAATAAAAATTAAAAATAACAATTTGATTCAGCTAAATTTATGTTTTTAAACATGTTAATCATAATTTAACATATAAATCAACATATATTTAACAAAAAACCATAACTTAGTTGACTTTTTTGGCATATTTCTTAAAAATTTCTTAATTTTTGTAAAGAAAAATTAAAAGTAACAACTTTATTCAGCTAAATTTATGTTTCTAAACATGTTAGTCATAATTTAACATATAAATCAACATATATTTAACAAAAAACCATAATTTAGTTGACTTTTTTTGGCAATTTTTTTAAAAATTTCTTAATTTTTATAAGGAAAAATTAAAAATAAAAACTTTATTCAGCTAAATTTATATTTCTAAACAGGTTAATCTTAATTTAACATATAAATCAACATATATTTAACAAAAAGACATAATTTAGTTGACTTTTTTGGCAATTTTTTTAAAAATTTCTTAATTTTTGTAAAGAAAAATTAAAAGTAACAACTTTATTTAGCTAAATTTATGTTTCTAAACATGTTAATCATAATTTAACATATAATTAAACATATATTTAACCAAAAACATTATTTATTTGACTTTTTTGTGACAAATTTTTTAAAAATTTCTTAATTGTTATAAAGAAAAATTCTAAATATCGACTTTATTCAGCTAAATTTAAGTTTCTAAACATGTTAGTCATAATTTAACATATAATTCAACATATATTTAACAAAAAAACATAATTTAATTGACTTTTTTGGCAATTTTTTTTTTAAATTTCTTAATTTTTATAAAGAAAACTTTAAAGTAACAACTTTATTAAGCCAAATTTATGTCTCTAAACATGTTTATCATAATTTACCAAATAATTCAACATATATTTAACAAAAAACATTATTTAGTTGACTTTTTTATGCCAATTTTTTTAAAATTTCTTAAATAACAATTTTATTCAGCTAAATTTATGTTTTTAAACATGTTAATCATAATTTAACATATAAATCAATATATATTTAACAAAAAACCACAATTTATTTGACTTTTTTGGCAATTTTTTTAAAAATTTCTTAATTTTTGTAAAGAAAAATTAAAAGCAACAACTTTATTCAGTTAAATTTATGTTTCTCAACATGTTAGTCATAATTTAACATATAAATCAACATATATTTAACAAAACACCATAATTTAGTTGACTTTTTTTGGCAATTTTTTTAAAAAATTTCTTAATTTTTATAGAGAAAAATTTAAAATAAAAACTTTATTCAGCTAAATTTATATTTCTAAACAGGTTAATCTTAATTTAATATATAAATCAACATATATTTAACAAAAAGACATAATTTAGTTGACTTTTTTGGCAATTTTTTTAAAAATTTCTTAATTGTTATAAAGAAAAATTCAAAATATCGACTTTATTCAGCTAAACTTAAGTTTCTAAACATGTTAGTCATAATTTAACATATAATTCTACATATATTTAACAAAAAAACATAATTTAGTTGACATTTTTGGCAATTTTTTTTAAAAATTTCTTAATTTTTATAAAGAAAACTTTAAACTAACAACTTTATTAAGCTAAATTTATGTCTCTAAACATGTTTATCATAATTTACCAAATAATTCAACATATATTTAACAAAAAACATTATTTAGTTGACTTTTTTATGCCAATTTTTTTTAAAATTTATTAAATTTTATAAAGAAAAATTAAAAATAACGACTTTATTCAGATAAATTTATATTTCTAAACATGTTAGTCATAATTTAACATATAATTTAACATACATTTAAAAAAAACATAATTTAGTTGACTTTTTTATGCCAATTTTTTTAAAAATTTCTTAAATTTTATAAATAAAAATTAAAAATAACAATTTGATTCAGCTAAATTTATGTTTTTAAACATGTTAGTCATAATTTAACATATAAATCAACATATATTTAACAAAAAACCATAATTTAGTTGACTTTTTTGGCAATTTTTTTAAAAATTTCTTAATTTTTGTAAAGAAAAATTAAAAATAAAAACTTTATTCAGCTAAATTTATATTTCTAAACAGGTTAATCTTAATTTAACATATAAATAAACATATATTTAACAAAAAGACATAATTTAGTTAATTTTTTTGGCAATTTTTTTAAAAATTTCTTAATTTTTGTAAAGAAAAATTAAAAGTAACAACTTTATTCAGCTAAATTTATGTTTCTAAACATGTTAATCATAATTTAACATATAATTAAACATATATTTAACCAAAAACATTATTTATTTGACTTTTTTGTGACAAATTTTTTAAAAATTTCTTAATTGTTATAAAGAAAAATTCAAAATATCGACTTTATTCAGCTAAATTTAAGTTTCTAAACATGTTAGTCATAATTTAACATATAATTCAACATATATTTAACAAAAAAACCTAATTTAGTTGACTATTTTGGCAATTTTTTTTAAAAATTTCTTAATTTTTATAAAGAAAACTTTAAAGTAACAACTTTATTAAGCTAAATATATGTCTCTAAACATGTTTATCATAATTTACCAAATAATTCAACATATATTTAACAAAAAAACATTATTTAGTTTACTTTTTTATGGCAATTTTTTTTTATATTTATTAAATTTTATAAAGAAAAATTAAAAATAAAGACTTTATTCAGATAAATTTATATTTCTAAACATGTTAGTCATAATTTAACATATAATTTAACATACATTTAACAAAAAAACATAATTTAGTTGACTTTTTTATGCCAATTTTTTTAAAAATTTCTTAAATTTTATAAATAAAAATTAAAAATAACAATTTGATTCAGCTAAATTTATGTTTTTAAACATGTTAATCATAATTTAACATATAAATCAACATATATTTAACAAAACACCATAATTTAGTTGACTTTTTTGGCAAATTTTTTAAAAATTTCTTTAATTTTTGTAAAGAAAAATTAAAAGTAACAACTTTATTCAGCTAAATTTATGTTTCTAAACATGTTAATCATTATTTAACATATAATTAAACATATATTTAACCAAAAACATTATTTATTTGACTTTTTTGTGACAAATTTTTTAAAAATTTCTTAATTGTTATAAAGAAAAATTCAAAATATCGACTTTATTCAGCTAAATTTATGTTTCTAAACATGTTAGTCTAACATATAATTCAACATATATTATCAACATATAATTTAACATATAATTCAACATATATTTAACAAAAAAACATAATTTAGTTGACTTTTTTGGCAATTTTTTTAAAAATTTCTTAATTTTTATAAAGAAAAATTAAAAGTAACAACTTTATTCAGCTAAATTTATATTTCTAAACAGGTTAATCATAATTTAACATATAAATCAACATATATTTAACAAAAAGACATAATTTAGTTGACTTTTTTGGCAATTTTTTTAAAAATTTCTTAATTGTTATAAAGAAAAATTCAAAATATCGACTTTATTCAGCTAAATTTATGTTTCTAAACATGTTAGTCATAATCTAACATATAATTCAACATATATTTAACAAAAAAACATAATTTAGTTGACTTTTTTCGCAATTTTTTTTAAAAATTTCTTAATTTTTATAAAGAAAACTTTAAAGTAACAACTTTATTAAGCTAAATTTATGTCTCTAAACATGTTTATCATAATTTACCAAATAATTCAACATATATTTAACAAAAAACATTATTTAGTTGACTTTTTTATGCCAATTTTTTTTTAAATTTATTAAATTTTATAAAGAAAAATTAAAAATAAAGACTTTATTCAGATAAATTTATATTTCTAAACATGTTAGTCATAATTTAACATATAATTTAACATACATTTAACAAAAAAACATAATTTAATTGACTTTTTATGCCAATTTTTTAAAAAATTTCTTAAATTTTATAAATAAAAATTAAAAATAACAATTTGATTCAGCTAAATTTATGTTTTTAAACATGTTAATCATAATTTAACATATAAATCAACATATATTTAACAAAAAACCATAATTTAGTTGACTTTTTTGGCAATTTTTTTAAAAATTTCTTAATTTTTGTAAAGAAAAATTAAAAGTAACAACTTTATTCAGCTAAATTTATGTTTCTAAACATGTTAGTCATAATTTAACATATAAATCAACATATATTTAACATAAAACCATAATTTAGTTGACTTTTTTTGGCATTTTTTTTAAAAATTTCTTAATTTTTATAAAGAAAAATTAAAAATAAAAACATTATTCAGCTAAATTTATATTTCTAAACAGGTTAATCTTAATTTAACATATAAATCAACATATATTTAACAAAAAGACATAATTTAGTTGATTTTTTTTGGCAATTTTTTTTTAAAATTTCTTAATTTTTGTAAAGAAAAATTAAAAGTAACAACTTTATTCAGCTAAATTTAAGTTTCTAAACATGTTAATCATAATTTAACATATAATTAAACATATATTTAACCAAAAACATTATTTATTTGACTTTTTTGTGACAAATTTTTTAAAAATTTCTTAATTGTTATAAAGAAAAATTCAAAATATCGACTTTATTCAGCTAAATTTAAGTTTCTAAACATGTTAGTCAAAATTTAACATATAATTCAACATATATTTAACAAAAAAACCTAATTTAGTTGACTATTTTGGCAATTTTTTTAAAAAAATTCTTAATTTTTATAAAGAAAACTTTAGAGTAACATTTTTGTTAAGCTAAATATATGTCTCTAAACATGTTTATCATAATTTACCAAATAATTCAACATATATTTAACAAAAAAACATTTTTTAGTTGACTTTTTTATGGCAATTTTTTTTTAAATTTATTAAATTTTATAAAGAAAAATTAAAAATAACGACTTTATTCAGATAAATTTATATTTCTAAACATGTTAGTCATAATTTAACATATAATTTAACATACATTTAACAAAAAAACATAATTTAGTTGACTTTTTTATGCCAATTTTTTTAAAAATTTCTTAAATTTTATAAATAAAAATTAAAAATAACAATTTGATTCAGCTAAATTTATGTTTTTAAACATGTTAATCATAATTTAACATATAAATCAACATATATTTAACAAAACACCATAATTTAGTTGACTTTTTTGGCAAATTTTTTAAAAATTTCTTAATTTTTGTAAAGAAAAATTAAAAGTAACAACTTTATTCAGCTAAATTTATGTGTCTAAACATGTTAATCATAACTTAACATATAATTAAACATATATTTAACCAAAAACATTATTTATTTGACTTTTTTGTGACAAATTTTTTAAAAATTTCTTAATTGTTATAAAGAAAAATTTAAAATATCGACTTTATTCAGCTAAATTTATGTTTCTAAATATGTTAGTCATAATTTAACATATAATTCAACATATATTTAACAAAAAAACATAATTTAGTTGACTTTTTTCGCAATTTTTTTTAAAAATTTCTTAATTTTTATAAAGAAAACTTTAAAGTAACAACTTTATTAAGCTAAATTTATGTCTCTAAACATGTTTATCATAATTTACCAAATAATTCAACATATATTTAACAAAAAACATTATTTAGTTGACTTTTTTATGCCAATTTTTTTTAAAATTTATTAAATTTTATAAAGAAAAATTAAAAATAACGACTTTATTCAGATAAATTTATATTTCTAAACATGTTAGTCATAATTTAACATATAATTTAACATACATTTAACAAAAAAAACATAATTTAATTGACTTTTTTATGCCATTTTTTTTAAAAATTTCTTAAATTTTATAAATAAAAATTAAAAATAACAATTTGATTCAGCTAAATTTATTTTTTAAACATGTTAATCATAATTTAACATATAAATCAACATATATTTAACAAAAAACCATAACTTAGTTGACTTTTTTGGCAATTTTTTTAAAAATTTCTTAATTTTTGTAAAGAAAAATTAAAAGTAACAACTTTATTCAGCTAAATTTATGTTTCTAAACATGTAAGTCATAATTTAACATATAAATCAACATATATTTAACAAAAAACCATAATTTAGTTGACTTTTTTTGGCAATTTTTTTAAAAAATTTTTAATTTTTATAAAGAAAAATTAAAAATAAAAACTTTATTCAGCTAAATTTATATTTCTAAACAGGTTAATCTTAATTTAACATATAAATCAACATATATTTAACAAAAAGACATAATTTAGTTCACTTTTTTGGCAATTTTTTTAAAAATTTCTTAATTTTTGTAAAGAAAAATTAAAAGTAACAACTTTATTCAGCTAAATTTATGTTTCTAAACATGTTAATCATAATTTAACATATAATTAAACATATATTTAACCCAAAACATTATTTATTTGACTTTTTTGTGACAAATTTTTTAAAAATGTCTTAATTGTTATAAAGAAAAATTCAAAATATCGACTTTATTCAGCTAAATTTATGTTTCTAAACAGGTTAATCATAATTTAACATATAAATCAACATATATTTAACAAAAACACATAATTTAGTTGACTTTTTTGGCAATTTTTTTAAAAGTTTCTTAATTGTTATAAAGAAAAATTCAAAATATCGACTTTATTCAGCTAAATTTATGTTTCTAAACATGTTAGTCATAATTTAACATATAATTCAACATATATTTAACAAAAAAACATAATTTAGTTGACTTTTTTGGCAATTTTTTTAAAAATTTCTTAATTTTTATAGAGAAAAATTAGAAATAAAAACTTTATTCAGCTAAATTTATATTTCTAAACAGGCAATTTTTTTTAAAATTTCTTAATTTTTATAGAGAAAAATTAGAAATAAAAACTTTATTCAGCTAAATTTATATTTCTAAACAGGTTAATCATAATTTAACATATAAATCAACACATATTTAACAAAAAGACATAATTTAGTTGACTTTTTTGGCAATTTTTTTAAAAATTTCTTAATTGTTATAAAGAAAGATTCAAAATATCGACTTTATTCAGCTAAATTTATGTTTCTAAACATGTTAGTCATAATTTAACATATAATTCATCATATATTTAACAAAAAAACATAATTTAGTTGACTTTTTTGGCAATTTTTTTTTAAAATTTCTAAATTTTTATAAAGAAAACTTTAAAGTAACAACTTTATTAAGCTAAATTTATGTCTCTAAAGATGTTTATCATAATTTACCAAATAATTCAACATATATTTAACAAAAAACATTATTTAGTTGACTTTTTTATGCCAATTTTTTTTAAAATTTATTAAATTTTATAAAGAAAAATTAAAAATAACGACTTTATTCAGATAAATTTATATTTCTAAACATGTTAGTCATAATTTAACATATAATTTAACATACATTTAACAAAAAAACATAATTTAATTGACTTTTTTATTCCAATTTTTTTTAAAATTTCTTAAATTTTATAAATAAAAATTAAAAATAACAATTTGATTCAGCTAAATTTATGTTTTTAAACATGTTAATCATAATTTAACATATAAATCAACATATATTTAACAAAAAACCATAATTTAGTTTAGTTTGTCATAATTTAACATATAAATCAACATATATTTAACAAAAAACCATAATTTAGTTGACGTTTTTTGGCAATTTTTTTAAAAAATTCTTAATTTTTATAAAGAAAAATTAAAAATAAAAAGTTTATTCAGCTAAATTTATATTTCTAAACAGGTTAGTCTTAATTTAACATATAAATCAACATATATTTAACAAAAAGACATAATTTAGTTGACTTTTTTGGCAATTTTTTTAAAAATTTCTTAATTGTTATAAAGAAAGATTCAAAATATCGACTTTATTCAGCTAAATTTATGTTTCTAAACATGTTAGTCATAATTTAACATATAATTCATCATATATTTAACAAAAAAACATAATTTAGTTGACTTTTTTGGCAATTTTTTTTTTAAATTTCTTAATTTTTATAAAGAAAACTTTAAAGTAACAACTTTATTAAGCTAAATTTATGTCACTAAACATGTTTATCATAATTTACCAAATAATTCAACATATATTTAACAAAAAACATTATTTAGTTGACTTTTTTATGCCAATTTTTTTTAAAATTTAATAAATTTTATAAAGAAAAATTAAAAATAACGACTTTATTCAGATAAATTTATATTTCTAAACATGTTAGTCATAATTTAACATATAATTTAACATACATTTAACAAAAAAACATAATTTAATTGACTTTTTTATTCCAATTTTTTTTTAAATTTCTTAAATTTTATAAATAAAAATTAAAAATAACAATTTGATTCAGCTAAATTTATGTTTTTAAACATGTTAATCATAATTTAACATATAAATCAACATATATTTAACAAAAAACCATAATTTAGTTTAGTTCGTCATAATTTAACATATAAATCAACATATATTTAACAAAAAGACATAATTTAGTTGACTTTTTTGGCAATTTTTTTAAAAATTTCTTAATTTTTGTAATGAAAAATTAAAAGTAACAACTTTATTTAGCTAAATTTATGTTTCTAAACATGTTAATCATAATTTAACATATAATTAAACATATATTTAACCAAAAACATTATTTATTTGACTTTTTTGTGACAAATTTTTTAAAAATTTCTTAATTTTTATAAAGAAAAATTAAAAATAAAAAGTTTATTCAGCTAAATTTATATTTCTAAACAGGTTAGTCTTAATTTAACATATAAATCAACATATATTTAACAAAAAGACATAATTTAGTTGAATTTTTTGGCAATTTTTTTAAAAATTTCTTAATTTTTGTAATGAAAAATTAAAAGTAACAACTTTATTTAGCTAAATTTATGTTTTTAAACATGTTAATCATAATTTAACATATAAATCAACATATATTTAACAAAAAACCATAATTTATTTGACTTTTTTGGCAAATTTTTTAAAAATTTCTTAATTTTTGTAAAGAAAAATTAAAAGCAACAACTTTATTCAGTTAAATTTATGTTTCTAAACATATTTAACAAAACACCATAATTTAGTTGACTTTTTTTGGCAATTTTTTTCAGCTAAATTTAAGTTTCTAAACATGTTAGTCATAATTTAACATATAATTCAACATATATTTAACAAAAAAACATAATTTAGTTGACTTTTTTGGCAATTTTTTTTAAAAATTTCTTAATTTTTATAAAGAAAACTTTAAACTAACAACTTTATTAAGCTAAATTTATGTCTCTAAACATGTTTATCATAATTTACCAAATAATTCAACATATATTTAACAAAAAACATTATTTAGTTGACTTTTTTATGCCAATTTTTTTTAAAATTTATTAAATTTTATAAAGAAAAATTAAAAATAACGACTTTATTCAGATAAATTTATATTTCTAAACATGTTAGTCATAATTTAACATATAATTTAACATACATTTAACAAAAAAACATAATTTAGTTGACTTTTTTATGCCAATTTTTTTAAAAATTTCTTAAATTTTATAAATAAAAATTAAAAATAACAATTTGATTCAGCTAAATTTATGTTTTTAAACATGTTAATCATAATTTAACATATAATTCAACATATATTTAACAAAAAAACATAATTTAGTTGACTTTTTTCGCAATTTTTTTTAAAAATTTCTTAATTTTTATAAAGAAAACTTTAAAGTAACAACTTTATTAAGCTAAATTTATGTCTCTAAACATGTTTATTATAATTTACCAAATAATTCAACATATATTTAACAAAAAACATTATTTAGTTGACTTTTTTATGCCAATTTTTTTAAAAATTTCTTAAATTTTATAAATCGAAATTAAAAATAACAATTTTATTCAGCTAAATTTATGTTTTTAAACATGTTAATCATAATTTAACATATAAATCAACATATATTTAACAAAAAACCATAATTTATTTGACTTTTTTGGCAAATTTTTTAAAAATTTCTTAATTTTTATAGAGAAAAATTAAAAATAAAACTTTATTCAGCTATATTTATATTTCTAAACAGGTTTATCATAATTTAACATATAAATCAACATATATTTAACAAAAAGACATAATTTAGTTGACTTTTTTGGCAATTTTTTTAAAAATTTCTTAATTGTTATAAAGAAAAATTCAAAATATCGACTTTATTCAGCTAAATTTATGTTTCTAAACATGTTAGTCATAATTTAACATATAATTCAACATATATTTAACAAAAAAACATAATTTAGTTGACTTTTTTCGCAATTTTTTTTAAAAATTTCTTAATTTTTATTGAGAAAAATTAAAAATAAAAACTTTATTCAGCTATATTTATATTTCTAAATAGGTTTATCATAATTTAACATATAAATCAACATATATTTAACAAAAAACCATAATTTAGTTGACTTTTTTGGCAATTTTTTTAAAACTTTCTTAATTGTTATAAAGAAAAATTCAAAATATCGACTTTATTCAGCTAAATTTATGTTTCTAAACATGTTAGTCATAATTTAACATATAATTCAACATATATTTAACAAAAAAACATAATTTAGTTGACTTTTTTGGCAATTTTTTTAAAAATTTCTTAATTGTTATAAAGAAAAATTCAAAATATCGACTTTATTCAGCTAAATTTATGTTTTTAAACATGTTAATCATAATTTAACATATAAATCAACATATATTTAACAAAAAACCATAATTTATTTGACTTTTTTGGCAAATTTTTTAAAAATTTCTTAATTTTTATAGAGAAAAATTAAAAATAAAACTTTATTCAGCTATATTTATATTTCTAAACAGGTTTATCATAATTTAACATATAAATCAACATATATTTAACAAAAAGACATAATTTAGTTGACTTTTTTGGCAATTTTTTTAAAACTTTCTTAATTGTTATAAAGAAAATTTCAAAATATCGACTTTATTAAGCTAAATTTATGTCTCTAAACATGTTTATCATAATTTACCAAATAATTCAACATATATTTAACAAAAAACATTATTTAATTGACTTTTTTATGCCATTTTTTTTAAAAATTTCTTAATTGTTATAAAGAAAAATTCAAAATATCGACTTTATTCAGTTAAATTTATGTTTCTAAACATGTTAGTCATAATTTAACATATAAATCAACATATATTTAACAAAAAACCATAATTTAGTTGGCTTTTTTTGGCAATTTTTTTAAAAATTTCTTAATTTTTATAGAGAAAAATTAAAAATAAAAACTTTATTCAGCTATATTTATATTTCTAAACAGGTTTATCATAATTTAACATATAAATCAACATATATTTAACAAAAAGACATAATTTAGTTGACTTTTTTGGCAATTTTTTTAAAACTTTCTTAATTGTTATAAAGAAAAATTCAAAATATCGACTTTATTCAGCTAAATTTATGTTTCTAAACATGTTAGTCATAATTTAACATATAATTCAACATATATTTAACAAAAAAACATAATTTAGTTGACTTTTTTCGCAATTTTTTTTAAAAATTTCTTAATTTTTATAAAGAAAACTTTAAAGTAACAACTTTATTAAGCTAAATTTATGTCTCTAAACATGTTTATCATAATTTACCAAATAATTCAACATATATTTAACAAAAAACATTATTTAGTTGACTTTTTTATGCCAATTTTTTTTAAAATTTATTAAATTTTATAAAGCAAAATTAAAAATAACGACTTTATTCAGATAAATTTATATTTCTAAACATGTTAGTCATAATTTAACATATAATTTAACATACATTTAACAAAAAAAACATAATTTAATTGACTTTTTTATGCCAATTTTTTTAAAAATTTCTTAAATTTTATAAATAAAAATTAAAAATAACAATTTGATTCAGCTAAATTTATTTTTTTAAACATGTTAATCATAATTTAACATATAAATCAACATATATTTAACAAAAAACCATAACTTAGTTGACTTTTTTGGCAAATTTTTTAAAAATTTCTTAATTTTTGTAAAGAAAAATTAAAAGTAACAACTTTATTCAGCTAAATTTATGTTTCTAAACATGTAAGTCATAATTTAACATATAAATCAACATATATTTAACAAAAAACCATAATTTAGTTGACTTTTTTTGGCAATTTTTTTAAAAATTTCTTAATTTTTATAAAGAAAAATTAAAAATAAAAACTTTATTCAGCTAAATTTATATTTCTAAACAGGTTAATCTTAATTTAACATATAAATCAACATATATTTAACAAAAAGACATAATTTAGTTGACTTTTTTGGCAATTTTTTTAAAAATTTCTTAATTTTTGTAAAGAAAAATTAAAAGTAACAACTTTATTCAGCTAAATTTATGTTTCTAAACATGTTAATCATAATTTAACATATAATTAAACATATATTTAACCCAAAACATTATTTATTTGACTTTTTTGTGACAAATTTTTTAAAAATTTCTTAATTGTTATAAAGAAAAATTCAAAATATCGACTTTATTCAGCTAAATTTATGTTTCTAAACAGGTTAATCATAATTTAACATATAAATCAACATATATTTAACAAAAAGACATAATTTAGTTGACTTTTTTGGCAATTTTTTTAAAAATCTCTTAATTGTTATAAAGAAAAATTCAAAATATCGACTTTATTCAGCTAAATTTATGTTTCTAAACATGTTAGTCTAACATATAATTCAACATATATTATCAACATATAATTTAACATATAATTCAACATATATTTAACAAAAAAACATAATTTAGTTGACTTTTTTGGCAATTTTTTTAAAAATTTCTTAATTTTTATAAAGAAAAATTAAAAGTAACAACTTTATTCAGCTAAATTTATATTTCTAAACAGGTTAATCATAATTTAACATATAAATCAACATATATTTATCAAAAAGACATAATTTAGTTGACTTTTTTGGCAATTTTTTTAAAAATTTCTTAATTGTTATAAAGAAAAATTCAAAATATCGACTTTATTCAGCTAAATTTATGTTTTTAAACATGTTAGTCATATTTTAACATACAAATCAACATATATTTAACAAAAAACCATAATTTAGTTGACTTTTTTGGCAATTTTTTTAAAAATTTCTTCATTTTTGTAAAGAAAAATTAAAAGTAACAACTTTATTCAGCTAAATTTATGTTTCTAAACATGTTAGTCATAATTTAACATATAAATCAACATATATTTAACAAAAAACCATAATTTAGTTGACTTTATTTGGCAATTTTTTTAAAAATTTCTTAATTTTTATAAAGAAAAATAAAAAATAAAAACATTATTCAGCTAAATTTATATTTCTAAACAGGTTAATCTTAATTTAACATATAAATAAACATATATTTAACAAAAAGACATAATTTAGTTGATTGTTTTGGCAATTTTTTTAAAAATTTCTTAATTTTTGTAAAGAAAAATTAAAAGTAACAACTTTATTCAGCTAAATTTATGTTTCTAAACATGTTAATCATAATTTAACATATAATTAAACATATATTTAACCAAAAACATTATTTATTTGTCTTTTTTGTGACAAATTTTTTAAAAATTTCTTAATTGTTATAAAGAAAAATTCAAAATATCGACTTTATTCAGCTAAATTTAAGTTTCTAAACATGTTAGTCATAATTTAACATATAATTCAACATATATTTAACAAAAAAACCTAATTTAGTTGACTATTTTGGCAATTTTTTTTAAAAATTTCTTAATTTTTATAAAGAAAACTTTAAAGTAACAACTTTATTAAGCTAAATATATGTCTCTAAACATGTTTATCATAATTTACCAAATAATTCAACATATATTTAACAAAAAACATTATTTAGTTGACTTTTTTATGCCAATTTTTTTTAAAATTTATTAAATTTTATAAAGAAAAATTAAAAATAACGACTTTATTCAGATACATTTATATTTCTAAACATGTTAGTCATAATTTAACAATTAGTTTAACATACATTTAACAAAAAAAACATAATTTAATTGACTTTTTTATGCCAATTTTTTTAAAAATTTCTTAAATTTTATAAATAAAAATTAAAAATAACAATTTGATTCAGCTAAATTTATGTTTTTAAACATGTTAATCATAATTTAACATATAAATCAACATATATTTAACAAAAAAACCATAATATAGTTGACTTTTTTGGCAAATTTTTTAAAAATTTCTTAATTTTTGTAAAGAAAAATTAAAAATAAAAACTTAATTCAGCTAAATTTCTATTTCTAAACAGGTTAAGCTTAATTTAACATATAAATCAACATATATTTAACAAAAAGACATAATTTAGTTGACTTTTTTGGCAATTTTTTTAAAAATTTCTTAATTTTTGTAAAGAAAAATTAAAAGTAACAACTTTATTCAGCTAAATTTATGTTTCTAAACATGTTAATCATAATTTAACATATAATTAAACATATATTTAACAAAAACATTATTTATTTGACTTTTTTGTGACAAATTTTTTAAAAATTTCTTAATTGTTATAAAGAAAAATTCAAAATATCGACTTTATTCAGCTAAATTTATGTTTCTAAACAAGTTAATCATAATTTAACATATAAATCAACATATATTTAACAAAAAGACATAATTTAGTTGACTTTTTTGGCAATTTTTTTAAAAGTTTCTTAATTGTTATAAAGAAAAATTCAAAATATCGACTTTATTCAGCTAAATTTATGTTTCTAAACATGTTAGTCATAATTTAACATATAATTCAACATATATTTAACAAAAAAACATAATTTAGTTGACTTTTTTGGCAATTTTTTTTTTAAATTTCTTAATTTTTATAAAGAAAACTTTAATGTAACAATTTTATTAAGCTAAATTTATGTCTCTAGACATGTTTATCATAATTTACCAAATAATTCAACATATATTTAACAAAAAATATTATTTAGTTGACTTTTTTATTCCAATTTTTTTAAAAATTTCTTAAATTTTATAAATAAAAATTAAAAATAACAATTTGATTCAGCTAAATTTATGTTTTTAAACATGTTAATCATAATTTAACATATAAATCAACATATATTTAACAAAAAACCATAATTTAGTTGACTTTTTTGGCAAATTTTTTAAAAATTTCTTAATTTTTGTAAAGAAAAATTAAAAGTAACAACTTTATTCAGCTAAATTTGTGTTTCTAAACAAGTTAGTCATAATTTAACATATAAATCAACATATATTTAACAAAAAGCCATAATTTAGTTGACTTTTTTTGGCAATTTTTTTAAAAATTTCTTAATTTTTATAAAGAAAAATTAAAAATAAAAACTTTATTCAGCTAAATTTATATTTCTAAACAGGTTAATCTTAATTTAACATATAAATTAACATATATTTAACAAAAAGATAAAATTTAGTTGACTTTTTTGGCAATTTTTTTAAAAATTTCTTAATTTTTGTAAAGAAAAATTAAAAGTAACAACTTTATTTAGCTAAATTTATGTTTCTAAACATGTTAATCATAATTTAACATATAATTAAACATATATTTAACCAAAAACATTATTTATTTGACTTTTTTGTGACAAATTTTTTAAAAATTTCTTAATTGTTATAAAGAAAAATTCTAAATATCGACTTTATTCAGCTAAATTTAAGTTTCTAAACATGTTAGTCATAATTTAACATATAATTCAACATATATTTAACAAAAAAACATAATTTAGTTGACTTTTTTGGCAATTTTTTTTTTAAATTTCTTAATTTTTATAAAGAAAACTTTAATGTAACAACTTTATTAAGCTAAATTTATGTCTCTAAACATGTTTATCATAATTTATGATAAACATGTTTAGAGACATAAATTTAGACATGTTTAGAGACATAAAATATATTTAACAAAAAAACATAATTTAGTTGACTTTTTTTGGCAATTTTTTTAAAAATTTCTTAATTTTTATAGAGAAAAATAAAAAATAAAAACTTTATTCAGCTAAATTTATATTTCTAAACAGGTTAATCTTAATTTAACATATAAATCAACATATATTTAACAAAAAACCATAATTTAGTTGACTTTTTTGGAAAATTTTTTAAAAGAATTTAATTTTTGTAAAGAAAAATTAAAAATAAAAACTTTATTCAATTAAATTTATGTTTCTAAACGTGTTAATCACAATTTAGCATATAATTAAACATATATTTAACCAAAAACATTATTTATTTGATTTTTTTGTGACAAATTTTTTAAAAATTTCTTAATTGTTATAGAGAAAAATTAAAAATAAAAACTTTATTCAGCTAAATTTATGTTTTTAAACATGTTAATCATAATTTAACATATAAATCAACATATATTTAACAAAAAACCATAATTTAGTTGACTTTTTTGGCAATTTTTTTAAAAAAATTTAATTTTTGTAAAGAATAATTAAAAAAAACAATTTGATTCAGCTAAATTTATGTTTTTAAACATGTTAATCATAATTTAACATATAAATCAACATATATTTAACAAAAAAACATAATTTAGTTGACTTTTTTGGCAATTTTTTTTTTAAATTTCTTAATTTTTATAAAGAAACCTATAAAGTAACAACTAAATTTATGTAGCTAAACATGTTAGTCATAATTTATCATATAAATCAACATATATTTAACAAAAAACCATAATTTAGTTGACTTTTTTGGCAAATTTTTTAAAAAATTTTAATTTTTGTAAAGAAAAATTAAAAATAAAAACTTTATTCAACTAAAGTTATGTTTCTAAACATGTTAATCACAATTTAGCATATAATTAAACATATATTTAACCAAAAACATTATTTATTTGACTTTTTTGTGACAAATTTTTTAAAAATTTCTTAATTGTTATAAAGAAAAATTCAAAATATCGACTTTATTCAGATAAATTTATGTTTTTAAACATGTTAATCATAATTTAACATATAAATCAACATATATTTAACAAAACACCATAATTTAGTTGACTTTTTTGGCAAATTTTTTAAAAATTTCTTAATTTTTGTAAAGAAAAATTAAAAGTAACAACTTTATTCAGCTAAATTTATGTTTCTAAACATGTTAATCATAATTTAACATATAATTAAACATATATTTAACCAAAAACATTATTTATTTGACTTTTTTGTGACAAATTTTTTAAACATTTCTTAATTGTTATAAAGAAAAATTCAAAATATCGACTTTATTCAGTTAAATTTATGTTTCTAAACATGTTAGTCATAATTTAACATATAAATCAACATATATTTAACAAAAAACCATAATTTAGTTGACTTTTTTTGGTAATTTTTTTAAAAATTTCTTAATTTTTATAGAGAAAAATTAGAAATAAAAACTTTATTCAGCTATATTTATATTTCTAAACAGGTTAATCATAATTTAACATATAAATCAACATATATTTAAAAAAAAGACATAATTTAGTTGACTTTTTTGGCAATTTTTTTAAAAATTTCTTAATTGTTATAAAGAAAAATTCAAAATATCGACTTTATTCAGCTAAATTTATGTTTCTACACATGTTAGTCATAATTTAACATATAATTCAACATATATTTAACAAAAAAACATAATTTAGTTGACTTTTTTCGCAATTTTATTTTAAAAGTTGACTTTTTTATGACAATTTTTTTTAAAATTTATTAAATTTTATAAAGAAAAATTAAAAATAACGACTTTATTCAGATAAATTTATATTTCTAAACATGTTAGTCATAATTTAACATATAATTTAACATACATTTAACAACAAAAACATAATTTAATTGACTTTTTTATGCCAATTTTTTTAAAAATTTCTTAAATTTTATAAATAAAAATTAAAAATAACAATTTGATTCAGGTAAATTTATGTTTTTAAACATGTTAATCATAATTTAACATATAAATCAACATATATTTAACAAAAAACCATAATATAGTTGACTTTTTTGGCAAATTTTTTAAAAATTTCTTAATTTTTGTAAAGAAAAATTAAAAGTAACAACTTTATGCAGCGAATATAGAGAAAAATTAGAAATAAAAACTTTATTCAGCTATATTTATATTTCTAAACAGGTTAATCATAATTTAACATATAAATCAACATATATTTAAAAAAAAGACATAATTTAGTTGACTTTTTTGGCAATTTTTTTAAAAATTTCTTAATTGTTATAAAGAAAAATTCAAAATATCGACTTTATTCAGCTACATTTATGTTTCTAAACATGTTAGTCATAATTTAACATATAATTCAACATATATTTAACAAAAAAACATAATTTAGTTGACTTTTTTCGCAATTTTTTTTAAAAATTTCTTAATTTTTATAAAGAAAACTTTAAAGTAACAACTTTATTAAGCTAAATTTATGTCTCTAGACATGTTTATCATAATTTACCAAATAATTCAACATATATTAAACAAAAAACATTATTTAGTTGACTTTTTTATGCCAATTTTTTTTAAAATTTATTAAATTTTATAAAGAAAAATTAAAAATAACGACTTTATTCAGATAAATTTATATTTCTAAACATGTTAGTCATAATTTAACATATAATTTAACATACATTTAACAAAAAGACATAATTTAGTTGACTTTTTTATGCCAATTTTTTAAAAAATTTCTTAAATTTTATAAATAAAAATTAAAAATAACAATTTGATTCAGCTAAATTTATGTTTTTAAACATGTTAATCATAATTTAACATATAAATCAACATATATTTAACAAAAAAACATAATTTAGTTGACTTTTTTTGGCAATTTTTTTTTTAAATTTCTTAATTTTTATAAAGAAACCTATAAAGTAACAACTAAATTTATGTAGCTAAACATGTTAGTCATAATTTATCATATAAATCAACATATATTTAACAAAAAACCATAATTTAGTTGACTTTTTTGGCAAATTTTTTAAAAAATTTTAATTTTTGTAAAGAAAAATTAAAAATAAAAACTTTATTCAACTAAAGTTATGTTTCTAAACATGTTAATCACAATTTAGCATATAATTAAACATATATTTAACCAAAAACATTATTTATTTGACTTTTTTGTGACAAATTTTTTAAAAATTTCTTAATTGTTATAAAGAAAAATTCAAAATATCGACTTTATTCAGATAAATTTATGTTTTTAAACATGTTAATCATAATTTAACATATAAATCAACATATATTTAACAAAACACCATAATTTAGTTGACTTTTTTGGCAAATTTTTTAAAAATTTCTTAATTTTTGTAAAGAAAAATTAAAAGTAACAACTTTATTCAGCTAAATTTATGTTTCTAAACATGTTAATCATAATTTAACATATAATTAAACATATATTTAACCAAAAACATTATTTATTTGACTTTTTTGTGACAAATTTTTTAAACATTTCTTAATTGTTATAAAGAAAAATTCAAAATATCGACTTTATTCAGTTAAATTTATGTTTCTAAACATGTTAGTCATAATTTAACATATAAATCAACATATATTTAACAAAAAACCATAATTTAGTTGACTTTTTTTGGTAATTTTTTTAAAAATTTCTTAATTTTTATAGAGAAAAATTAGAAATAAAAACTTTATTCAGCTATATTTATATTTCTAAACAGGTTAATCATAATTTAACATATAAATCAACATATATTTAAAAAAAAGACATAATTTAGTTGACTTTTTTGGCAATTTTTTTAAAAATTTCTTAATTGTTATAAAGAAAAATTCAAAATATCGACTTTATTCAGCTAAATTTATGTTTCTACACATGTTAGTCATAATTTAACATATAATTCAACATATATTTAACAAAAAAACATAATTTAGTTGACTTTTTTCGCAATTTTATTTTAAAAGTTGACTTTTTTATGACAATTTTTTTTAAAATTTATTAAATTTTATAAAGAAAAATTAAAAATAACGACTTTATTCAGATAAATTTATATTTCTAAACATGTTAGTCATAATTTAACATATAATTTAACATACATTTAACAACAAAAACATAATTTAATTGACTTTTTTATGCCAATTTTTTTAAAAATTTCTTAAATTTTATAAATAAAAATTAAAAATAACAATTTGATTCAGGTAAATTTATGTTTTTAAACATGTTAATCATAATTTAACATATAAATCAACATATATTTAACAAAAAACCATAATATAGTTGACTTTTTTGGCAAATTTTTTAAAAATTTCTTAATTTTTGTAAAGAAAAATTAAAAGTAACAACTTTATGCAGCGAATATAGAGAAAAATTAGAAATAAAAACTTTATTCAGCTATATTTATATTTCTAAACAGGTTAATCATAATTTAACATATAAATCAACATATATTTAAAAAAAAGACATAATTTAGTTGACTTTTTTGGCAATTTTTTTAAAAATTTCTTAATTGTTATAAAGAAAAATTCAAAATATCGACTTTATTCAGCTACATTTATGTTTCTAAACATGTTAGTCATAATTTAACATATAATTCAACATATATTTAACAAAAAAACATAATTTAGTTGACTTTTTTCGCAATTTTTTTTAAAAATTTCTTAATTTTTATAAAGAAAACTTTAAAGTAACAACTTTATTAAGCTAAATTTATGTCTCTAGACATGTTTATCATAATTTACCAAATAATTCAACATATATTAAACAAAAAACATTATTTAGTTGACTTTTTTATGCCAATTTTTTTTAAAATTTATTAAATTTTATAAAGAAAAATTAAAAATAACGACTTTATTCAGATAAATTTATATTTCTAAACATGTTAGTCATAATTTAACATATAATTTAACATACATTTAACAAAAAGACATAATTTAGTTGACTTTTTTATGCCAATTTTTTAAAAAATTTCTTAAATTTTATAAATAAAAATTAAAAATAACAATTTGATTCAGCTAAATTTATGTTTTTAAACATGTTAATCATAATTTAACATATAAATCAACATATATTTAACAAAAAACCATAATTTAGTTGACTTTTTTTGGCAATTTTTTTAAAAATTTCTTAATTTTTGTAAAGAAAAATTAAAAGTAACAACTTTATGCAGCTAAATTTATGTTTCTTAACAGGTTAATCTTAATTTAACATATAAATCAACATATATTTAACAAAAAGACATAATTTAGTTGACTTTTTTGGCAATTTTTTTAAAAATTTCTTAATTTTTGTAAAGAAAAATTAAAAGTAACAACTTTATTCAGCTAAATGTATGTTTCTAAACATGTTAAACATAATTTAACATATAATTAAACATATATTTAACAAAAACATTATTTATTTGACTTTTTTGTGACAAATTTTTTAAACATTTCTTAATTGTTATAAAGAAAAATTCAAAATATCGACTTTATTCAGTTAAATTTATGTTTCTAAACATGTTAGTCATAATTTAACATATAAATCAACATATATTTAACAAAAAACCATAATTTAGTTGACTTTTTTTGGCAATTTTTTAAAAATTTCTTAATTTTTATAGAGAAAAATTAAAAATAAAAACTTTATTCAGCTATATTTATATTTCTAAACAGGTTAATCATAATTTAACATATAAATCAACATATATTTAACAAAAAGACATAATTTAGTTGACTTTTTTGGCAATTTTTTTAAAAATTTCTTAATTGTTATAAAGAAAAATTCAAAATATCGACTTTATTCAGCTAAATTTATGTTTCTACACATGTTAGTCATAATTTAACATATAATTCAACATATATTTAACAAAAAAACATAATTTAGTTGACTTTTTTCGCAATTTTATTTTAAAAATTTCTTAATTTTTATAAAGAAAACTTTAAAGTAACAACTTTATTAAGCTAAATTTATGTCTCTAGACATGTTTATCATAATTTACCAAATAATTCAACATATATTTAACAAAAAACATTATTTAGTTGACTTTTTTATGACAATTTTTTTTTAAATTTATTAAATTTTATAAAGAAAAATTAAAAATAACGAATTTATTCAGATAAATTTATGTTTCTAAACATGTTAGTCATAATTTAACATATAATTTAACATACATTTAACAAAAAAAACATAATTTAATTGACTTTTTTATGCCAATTTTTTTAAAAATTTCTTAAATTTTATAAATAAAAATTAAAAATAACAATTTGATTCAGGTAAATTTATGTTTTTAAACATGTTAATCATAATTTAACATATAAATCAACATATATTTAACAAAAAACCATAATATAGTTGACTTTTTTGGCAAATTTTTAAAAAATTTCTTAATTTTTGTAAAGAAAAATTAAAAGTAACAACTTTATTCAGCTAAATTTATGTTTCTAAACATGTTAGTCATAATTTAACATATAAATCAACATATATTTAACAAAAAACCATAATTTAGTTGACTTTTTTTGGCAATTTTTTTAAAAATTTCTTAATTTTTATAAAGAAAAATTAAAAATAAAAACTTTATTCAGCTAAATTTATATTTCTAAACAGGTTAAGTTAATCTTAATTTAACATATAAATCAACATATATTTAACAAAAAACCATAATTTAGTTGACTTTTTTTGGCAATTTTTTTAAAAATTTCTTAATTTTTGTAAAAAAAATTAAAAGTAACAACTTTATTCAGCTAAATTTATGTTTCTAAACATGTTAATCATAATTTAACATATAATTAAACATATATTTAACAAAAACATTATTTATTTGACTTTTTTGTGACAAATTTTTTAAAAATTTCTTAATTGTTATAAAGAAAAATTCAAAATATCGACTTTATTCAGCTAAATTTATGTTTCTAAACATGTTAATCATAATTTAACATATAAATCAACATATATTTAACAAAAAGACATAATTTAGTTGACTTTTTTGGCAATTTTTTTAAAAGTTTCTTAATTGTTATAAAGAAAAATTCAAAATATCGACTTTATTCAGCTAAATTTATGTTTCTAAACATGTTAGTCATAATTTAACATATAATTCAACATATATTTAACAAAAAAACATAATTTAGTTGACTTTTTTGGCAATTTTTTTAAAAATTTCTTAATTTTTATAGAGAAAAATTAGAAATAAAAACTTTATTCAGCTATATTTATATTTCTAAACAGGTTAATCATAATTTAACATATAAATCAACATATATTTAAAAAAAAGACATAATTTAGTTGACTTTTTTGGCAATTTTTTTAAAAATTTCTTAATTGTTATAAAGAAAAATTCAAAATATCGACTTTATTCAGCAAAATTTATGTTTCTAAACATGTTAGTCATAATTTAACATATAATTCAACATATATTTAACAAAAAAACATAATTTAGTTGACTTTTTTCGCAATTTTTTTTAAAAATTTCTTAATTTTTATAAAGAAAACTTTAAAGTAACAACTTTATTAAGCTAAATTTATGTCTCTAGACATGTTTATCATAATTTACCAAATAATTCAACATATATTAAACAAAAAACATTATTTAGTTGACTTTTTTATGCCAATTTTTTTTAAAATTTATTAAATTTTATAAAGAAAAATTAAAAATAACGACTTTATTCAGATAAATTTATATTTCTAAACATGTTAGTCATAATTTAACATATAATTTAACATACATTTAACAAAAAGACATAATTTAGTTGACTTTTTTATGCCAATTTTTTAAAAAATTTCTTAAATTTTATAAATAAAAATTAAAAATAACAATTTGATTCAGCTAAATTTATGTTTTTAAACATGTTAATCATAATTTAACATATAAATCAACATATATTTAACAAAAAACCATAATTTAGTTGACTTTTTTTGGCAATTTTTTTAAAAATTTCTTAATTTTTGTAAAGAAAAATTAAAAGTAACAACTTTATGCAGCTAAATTTATGTTTCTAAACAGGTTAATCTTAATTTAACATATAAATCAACATATATTTAACAAAAAGACATAATTTATTTGACATTTTTGGGCAATTTTTTTAAAAATTTATTAATTTTTGTAAAGAAAAATTAAAAGTAACAACTTTATTCAGCTAAATTTATGTTTCTAAACGTGTTAAACATAATTTAACATATATTTAAACATATATTTAACAAAAACATTATTTATTTGACTTTTTTGTGACAAATTTTTTAAAAATTTCTTAATTGTTATAAAGAAAAATTCAAAATATCAACTTTATTCAGCTAAATTTATGTTTCTAAACAAGTTAATCATAATTTAACATATAATTAAACATATATTTAACCAAAAACATTATTTATTTGACTTTTTTGTGACAAATTTTTTAAAAATTTCTTAATTGTTATAAAGAAAAATTCTAAATATCGACTTTATTCAGCTAAATTTAAGTTTCTAAACATGTTAGTCATAATTTAACATATAATTCAACATATATTTAACAAAAAACATAATTTAGTTGACTTTTTTTGGCAATTTTTTTAAAAATTTCTTAATTTTTATAGAGAAAAATTAGAAATAAAAACTTTTTTCAGCTAAATTTATATTTCTAAACAGGTTAATCATAATTTAACATATAAATCAACATATATTTAACAAAAAGACATAATTTAGTTGACTTTTTTGGCAATTTTTTTAAAAATTTCTTAATTGTTATAAAGAAAAATTCAAAATATCGACTTTATTCAGCTAAATTTATGTTTCTAAACATGTTAGTCATAATTTAACATATAATTCAACATATATTTAACAAAAAAACATAATTTAGTTGACTTTTTTGGCAATTTTTTTTTTAAATTTCTTAATTTTTATAAAGAAAACTTTAAAGTAACAACTTTATTAAGCTAAATTTATGTCTCTAAACATGTTTATCATAATTTACCAAATAATTCAACATATATTTAACAAAAAACATTATTTAGTTGACTTTTTTATGCCAATTTTTTTTAAAATTTTAAAATTAAAAATAACGACTTTATTCAGATAAATTTATATTTCTAAACATGTTAGTCATAATTTAACATATAATTTAACATACATTTAACAAAAAAACATAATTTAATTGACTTTTTTATTCCAATTTTTTTAAAAATTTCTTAAATTTTATAAATAAAAATTAAAAATAACAATTTGATTCAGCTAAATTTATGTTTTTAAACATGTTAATCATAATTTAACATATAAATCAACATATATTTAACAAAAAAACATAATTTAGTTGATTTTTTTGGAATTTTTTAAAAAATTTTAATTTTTGTAAAGAAAAATTAAAAATAAAAACTTTATTCAACTAAATTTATGTTTCTAATCATGTTAATCACAATTTAGCATATAATTAAACATATATTTAACCAAAAACATTATTTATTTGACTTTTTTTGTGACAAATTTTTTAAAAATTTCTTAATTGTTATAGAGAAAAATTAAAAATAAAAACTTTATTCAGCTAAATTTATGTTTTTAAACATGTTAATCATAATTTAACATATAAATCAACATATATTTAACAAAAAACCATAATTTAGTTTACTTTTTTGGCAAATTTTTTAAAAAATTTTAATTTTTGTAAAGAAAAATTAAAAATAACAATTTGATTCAGCTAAATTTATGTTTTTAAACATGTTAATCATAATTTAACATATAAATCAACATATATTTAACAAAAAAACATAATTTAGTTGACTTTTTTGGCAATTTTTTTTTTTAATTTCTTAATTTTTATAAAGAAAACTATAAAGTAACCACTAAATTTATGTAGCTAAACATGTTTATCATAATTTACCAAATAATTAAACATATATTTAACAAAAAACATTATTTAGTTGACTTTTTTATTCCAATTTTTTTAAAAACTTCTTAAATTTTATAAATAAAAATTAAAAATAACAATTTTATTCAGCTAAATTTATGTTTCTAAACATGTTAATCATAATTTAACATATAATTAAACATATATTTAACCAAAAACATTATTTATTTGACTTTTTTGTGACAAATTTTTTAAAAATTTCTTAATTGTTATAAAGCAAAATTCAAAATATCGACTTTATTCAGTTAAATTTATGTTTCTAAACATGTTAGTCATAATTGAACATATAAATCAACATATATTTAACAAAAAACCATAATTTAGTTGACTTTTTTTGGCAATTTTTTTAAAAATTTCTTAATTTTTATAGAGAAAAATTAAAAATAAAAACTTTTTTCAGCTATATTTATATTTCTAAACAGGTTAATCATAATTTAACATATAAATCAACATATATTTAACAAAAAGACATAATTTAGTTGACTTTTTTGGCAATTTTTTTAAAAAATTTTTAATTGTTATAAAGAAAAATTCAAAATATCGACTTTATTCAGCTAAATTTATGTTTCTAAACATGTTAGTCATAATTTAACATATAATTCAACATATATTTAACAAAAAAACATAATTTAGTTGACTTTTTTCGCAATTTTTGTTAAAAATTTCTTAATTTTTATAAAGAAAACTTTAAAGTAACAACTTTATTAAGCTAAATTTTTGTCTCTAGACATGTTTATCATAATTTACCAAATAATTCAACATATATTTAACAAAAAACATTATTTAGTTGACTTTTTTATGCCAATTTTTTTTTAAATTTATTAAATTTTATAAAGAAAAATTAAAAATAACGACTTTATTCAGATAAATTTATATTTCTAAATATGTTAGTCATAATTCAACATATAATTTAACATACATTTAACAAAAAAAACATAATTTAATTGACTTTTTTATGCCAATTTTTTTAAAAATTTCTTAAATTTTATAAATAAAAATTAAAAATAACAATTTGATTCAGCTAAATTTATGTTTTTAAACATGTTAATCATAATTTAACATATAAATCAACATATATTTAACAAAAAACCATAATATAGTTGACTTTTTTGGCAAATTTTTTAAAAATTTCTTAATTTTTGTAGAGAAAAATTAAAAGTAACAACTTTATGCAGCTAAATTTATGTTTCTAAACATGTTAGTCATAATTTAACATATAAATCAACATATATTTAACAAAAAACCATAATTTAGTTGACTTTTTTTGGCAATTTTTTTAAAAATTTCTTTATTTTTATAAAGAAAAATTAAAAATAAAAACTTTATTCAGCTAAATTTATATTTCTAAACAGGTTAATCATAATTTAACATATAAATCAACATATATTTAACAAAAAACCATAATATAGTTGACTTTTTTGGGAAATTTTTTAAAAATTTCTTAATTTTTGTAAAGAAAAATTAAAAGTAACAACTTTATTCAGCTAAATTTATGTTTCTAAACATGTTAATCATAATTTAACATATAATTAAACATATATTTAACAAAAACATTATTTATTTGACTTTTTTGTGACAAATTTTTTAAAAATTTCTTAATTGTTATAAAGAAAAATTCAAAATATCGACTTTATTCAGCTAAATTTATGTTTCTAAACATTTTTATCATAATTTACCAAATAATTCAACATATATTTAACAAAAAACATTATTTAGTTGACTTTTTTATGCCAATTTTTTTTAAAATTTATTAAATTTTATAAAGAAAAATAAAAAATAACGACTTTATTCAGATAAATTTATATTTCTAAACATGTTAGTCATAATTTAACATATAATTTAACATACATTTAACAAAAAAACATAATTTAATTGATTTTTTTATTCCAATTTTTTTAAAAATTTCTTAAATTTTATAAATAAAAATTAAAAATAACAATTTGATTCAGCTAAATTTATGTTTTTAAACATGTTAATCATAATTTAACATATAAATCAACATTCATTCGACACTGAAACTTGTTTTTCACAGAATGTTTTTAATTTATTTTTTCCTTTGATTGGCTTATTTTGAAAAACACTTTTATACTAATTCCTTTTTAGTTTTCATTACTTTTTCATAATATATTTATTTAAAGTTTTTGCACATTGTATATTTGAATTTAGTGCGCTTTTAATATTTTTGAATACTAAGTTTTTGAATTTGAAATTATTGGTTTTATGAATTTATTGAATTTATATTTGAAGTTATTTTTTGGCTTATTAAATTTTTGAATTATGTTCATATTATATATTTTAAGTTTTTTGGAATTTAGTATTGTTAAGTGATTTTTGTATATTACTTTGGAAATAATAAATAAATAATAATAATAATACATATATTTAACAAAAAACCATAATTTAGTTGACTTTTTTATGCCAATTTTTTTTAAAATTTATTAAATTTTATAAAGAAAAATAAAAAATAACGACTTTATTCAGATAAATTTATATTTCTAAACATGTTAGTCATAATTTAACATATAATTCAACATATATTTAACAAAAAGACATAATTTAGTTGACTTTTTTGGCAATTTTTTTAAAAATTTCTTAATTGTTATAAAGAAAAATTCAAAATATCGACTTTATTCAGCTAAATTTAAGTTTCTAAACATGTTAGTCATAATTTAACATATAATTCAACATATATTTAACAAAAAAACATAATTTAGTTGACTTTTTTGGCAATTTTTTTAAAAATTTCTTAATTGTTATAAAGAAAAATTCAAAATATCGACTTTATTCAGCTAAATTTAAGTTTCTAAACATGTTAGTCATAATTTAACATATAATTCAACATATATTTAACAAAAAAACATTATTTAGTTGACTTTTTTATGCCAATTTTTTTAAAAATTTCTTAAATTTTATAAATAAAAATTAAAAATAACAATTTTATTCAGCTAAATTTATCTTTTTAAACATGTTAATCATAATTTAACATATAAATCAACATATATTTAACAAAAAACCATAATTTATTTGACTTTTTTAGCAAATTTTTTAAAAATTTCTTAATTTTTGTAAAGAAAAATTAAAAGCAACAACTTTATTCAGTTAAATTTGTGTTTCTAAACATGTTAGTCATAATTTAACATATAAATCAACATATATTTAACAAAACACCATAATTTAGTTGACTTTTTTTGGCAATTTTTTTAAAAATTTCTTAATTTTTATAGAGAAAAATTAAAAATAAAAACTTTATTCAGCTAAATTTATATTTCTAAACAGGTTAATCTTAATTTAACATATAAATCAACATATATTTAACAAAAAGACATAATTTAGTTGACTTTTTTGGCAATTTTTTTAAAAATTTCTTAATTGTTATAAAGAAAAATTCAAAATATCGACTTTATTCAGCTAAATTTAAGTTTCTAAACATGTTAGTCATAATTTAACATATAATTCAACATATATTTAACAAAAAAACATAATTTAGTTGACTTTTTTGGCAATTTTTTTTAAAAATTTCTTAATTTTTATAAAGAAAACTTTAAACTAACAACTTTATTAAGCTAAATTTATGTCTCTAAACATGTTTATCATAATTTACCAAATAATTCAACATATATTTAACAAAAAACATTATTTAGTTGACTTTTTTATGATAATTTTTTTTTAAATTTATTAAATTTTATAAAGAAAAATTAAAAATAACGACTTTATTCAGATAAATTTATATTTCTAAACATGTTAGTCATAATTTAACATATAATTCAACATATATTTAACAAAAAAACATAATTTAGTTGACTTTTTTGGCAATTTTTTTTTTTAAATTTCTTAATTTTTATAAAGAAAACTTTAAAGTAACAACTTTATTAAGCTAAATTTATGTCTCTAAACATGTTTATCATAATTTACCAAATAATTCAACATATATTTAACAAAAAACATTATTTAGTTGACTTTTTTGGCAATTTTTTTAAAAATTTCTTAATTGTTATAAAGAAAAATTCAAAATATCGACTTTATTCAGCTAAATTTAAGTTTCTAAACATGTTAGTCATAATTTAACATATAATTCAACATATATTTAACAAAAAAACATTATTTAGTTGACTTTTTTATGCCAATTTTTTTAAAAATTTCTTAAATTTTATAAATAAAAATTAAAAATAACAATTTTATTCAGCTAAATTTATCTTTTTAAACATGTTAATCATAATTTAACATATAAATCAACATATATTTAACAAAAAACCATAATTTATTTGACTTTTTTAGCAAATTTTTTAAAAATTTCTTAATTTTTGTAAAGAAAAATTAAAAGCAACAACTTTATTCAGTTAAATTTGTGTTTCTAAACATGTTAGTCGTAATTTAACATATAAATCAACATATATTTAACAAAACACCATAATTTAGTTGACTTTTTTTGGCAATTTTTTTAAAAATTTCTTAATTTTTATAGAGAAAAATTAAAAATAAAAACTTTATTCAGCTAAATTTATATTTCTAAACAGGTTAATCTTAATTTAACATATAAATCAACATATATTTAACAAAAAGACATAATTTAGTTGACTTTTTTGGCAATTTTTTTAAAAATTTCTTAATTTTTATAAAGAAAACTTTAAACTAACAACTTTATTAAGCTAAATTTATGTCTCTAAACATGTTTATCATAATTTACCAAATAATTCAACATATATTTAACAAAAAACATTATTTAGTTGACTTTTTTATGCCAATTTTTTTAAAAATTTCTTAAATTTTATAAATAAAAATTAAAAATAACAATTTTATTCAGCTAAATTTATCTTTTTAAACATGTTAATCATAATCTAACATATAATTCAACATATATTTAACAAAAAAACATAATTTAGTTGACTTTTTTGGCAATTTTTTTTAAAAATTTCTTAATTTTTATAAAGAAAACTTTAAACTAACAACTTTATTAAGCTAAATTTATGTCTCTAAACATGTTTATCATAATTTACCAAATAATTCAACATATATTTAACAAAAAACATTATTTAGTTGACTTTTTTATGATAATTTTTTTTTAAATTTATTAAATTTTATAAAGAAAAATTAAAAATAACGACTTTATTCAGATAAATTTATATTTCTAAACATGTTAGTCATAATTTAACATATAATTCAACATATATTTAACAAAAAAACATAATTTAGTTGACTTTTTTGGCAATTTTTTTTTTAAATTTCTTAATTTTTATAAAGAAAACTTTAAAGTAACAACTTTATTAAGCTAAATTTATGTCTCTAAACATGTTTATCATAATTTACTAAATAATTCAACATATATTTAACAAAAAACATTATTTAGTTGACTTTTTTATGCCAATTTTTTTAAAAATTTCTTAAATTTTATAAATAAAAATTAAAAATAACAATTTTATTCAGCTAAATTTATCTTTTTAAACATGTTAATCATAATCTAACATATAATTCAACATATATTTAACAAAAAAACATAATTTAGTTGACTTTTTTGGCAATTTTTTTAAAAATTTCTTAATTTTTATAGAGAAAAATTAGAAATAAAAACTTTATTCAGCTAAATTTATATTTCTAAACAGGTTAATCATAATTTAACATATAAATCAACATATATTTAACAAAAAGACATAATTTAGTTGACTTTTTTGGCAATTTTTTTAAAAATTTCTTAATTGTTATAAAGAAAAATTCAAAATATCGACTTTATTCAGCTAAATTTATGTTTCTAAACATTTTTATCATAATTTACCAAATAATTCAACATATATTTAACAAAAAACATTATTTAGTTGACTTTTTTATGCCAATTTTTTTTAAAATTTATTAAATTTTATAAAGAAAAATAAAAAATAACGACTTTATTCAGATAAATTTATATTTCTAAACATGTTAGTCATAATTTAACATATAATTCAACATATATTTAACAAAAAAACATAATTTAGTTGACTTTTTTGGCAATTTTTTTTTTAAATTTCTTAATTTTTATAAAGAAAACTTTAAAGTAACAACTTTATTAAGCTAAATTTATGTCTCTAAACATGTTTATCATAATTTACCAAATAATTCAACATATATTTAACAAAAAACATTATTTAGTTGACTTTTTTATGCCAATTTTTTTAAAAATTTCTTAAATTTTATAAATAAAAATTAAAAATAACAATTTTATTCAGCTAAATTTATCTTTTTAAACATGTTAATCATAATTTAACATATAAATCAACATATATTTAACAAAAAACCATAATTTATTTGACTTTTTTAGCAAATTTTTTAAAAATTTCTTAATTTTTGTAAAGAAAAATTAAAAGCAACAACTTTATTCAGCTAAATTTATATTTCTAAACAGGTTAATCTTAATTTAACATATAAATCAACATATATTTAACAAAAAGACATAATTTAGTTGACTTTTTTGGCAATTTTTTTAAAAATTTCTTAATTGTTATAAAGAAAAATTCAAAATATCGACTTTATTCAGCTAAATTTAAGTTTCTAAACATGTTAGTCATAATTTAACATATAATTCAACATATATTTAACAAAAAAACATAATTTAGTTGACTTTTTTGGCAATTTTTTTTAAAAATTTCTTAATTTTTATAAAGAAAACTTTAAACTAACAACTTTATTAAGCTAAATTTATGTCTCTAAACATGTTTATCATAATTTACCAAATAATTCAACATATATTTAACAAAAAACATTATTTAGTTGACTTTTTTATGATAATTTTTTTTTAAATTTATTAAATTTTATAAAGAAAAATTAAAAATAACGACTTTATTCAGATAAATTTATATTTCTAAACATGTTAGTCATAATTTAACATATAATTTAACATACATTTAACAAAAAAACATAATTTAGTTGACTTTTTTATGCCAATTTTTTTAAAAATTTCTTAAATTTTATAAATAAAAATTAAAAATAACAATTTGATTCAGCTAAATTTATGTTTTTAAACATGTTAATCATAATTTAACATATAAATCAACATATATTTAACAAAAAAACCATAATTTAGTTGACTTTTTTTGGCAATTTTTTTAAAAATTTCTTAATTTTTGTAAAGAAAAATTAAAAGTAACAACTTTAATCAGCTAAATTTATGTTTTTAAACATGTTAATCATAATTTAACATATAAATCAACATATATTTAACAAAAAACATTATTTAGTTGACTTTTTTATGATAATTTTTTTTAAAATTTATTAAATTTTATAAAGAAAAATTAAAAATACGACTTTATTCAGATAAATTTATATTTCTAAACATGTTAGTCATAATTTAACATATAATTCAACATATATTTAACAAAAAACCATAATATAGTTGACTTTTTTGGCAATTTTTTTAAAAATTTCTTAATTTTTGTAAAGAAAAATTAAAAGTAACAACTTTATTCAGCTAAATTTATGTTTCTAAACATGTTAGTCATAATTTAACATATAAATCAACATATATTTAACAAAAAACCATAATTTAGTCGACTTTTTTTGGCAATTTTTTTAAAAATTTCTTAATTTTTATAAAGAAAAATTAAAAATAAAAACTTTATTCAGCTAAATTTATATTTCTAAACAGGTTAATCTTAATTTAACATATAAATCAACATATATTTAACAAAAAGACATAATTTAGTTGATTTTTTTGGCAATTTTTTTTTTTAATTTCTTAATTTTTGTAAAGAAAAATTAAAAGTAACAACTTTATTCAGCTAAATTTATGTTTCTAAACATGTTAATCATAATTTAACATATAATTAAACATATAATTAACCAAAAACATTATTTATTTGACTTTTTTGTGACAAATTTTTTAAAAATTTCTTAATTGTTATAAAGAAAAATTCAAAATATCGACTTTATTCAGCTAAATTTAAGTTTCTAAACATGTTAGTCATAATTTAACATATAATTCAACATATATTTAACAAAAAAACCTAATTTAGTTGACTATTTTGGCAATTTTTTTTAAAAATTTCTTAATTTTTATAAAGAAAACTTTAAAGTAACAACTTTATTAAGCTAAATATATGTCTCTAAACATGTTTATCATAATTTACCAAATAATTCAACATATATTTAACAAAAAACCATAATTTAGTTGACTTTTTGGCAATTTTTTTAAAAATTTCTTAATTTTTGTAAAGAAAAATTAAAAGTAACAACTTTATTCAGCTAAATTTATGTTTCTAAACATGTTAGTCATAATTTAACATATAAATCAACATATATTTAACAAAAAACCATAATTTAGTTGACTTTTTTTGTCAATTTTTTTAAAAATTTCTTAATTTTTATAAAGAAAAATTAAAAATAAAAACTTTATTCAGCTAAATTTATATTTCTAAACAGGTTAGTCTTAATTTAATATATAAATCAACATATATTTAACAAAAAACCATAATTTAGTTGACTTTTTTGGCAATTTTAAAAATAAAAACTTTATTCAGCTAAATTTATATTTCTAAACAGGTTAATCTTAATTTAACATATAAATCAACATATATTTAACAAAGAACCATAATTTAGTTGACTTTTTTGGCAAAATTTCTTAATTTTTGTAAAGAAAAATTAAAAGTAGTTCAGCTAAATTTGAATAAATAAATCAACATATATTTAACAAAAAACCATAATTTAGTTGACTTTTTTTGGCAATTTTTTTAATAATTTCTTAATTTTTATAAGGAAAAATTAAAAATAAAAACTTTATTCAGCTAAATTTATATTTCTAAACAGGTTAATCTTAATTTAACATATAAATCAACATATATTTAACAAAAAGACATAATTTAATTGACTTTTTTGGCAATATTTTTTTTTAAATTTCTTAATTTTTATAAAGAAAACTTTAAAGTAACAACTTTATTAAGCCAAATTTATGTCTCTAAACATGTTTATCATAATTTACCAAATAATTCAACATATATTTAACAAAAAACCATAATTTAGTTGACTTTTTTTGGCAATTTTTTTAAAAATTTCTTAATTTTTGTAAAGAAAAATTAAAAGTAACAACTTTATTTAGCTAAATTTATGTTTCTAAACATGTTAATCATAATTTAACATATAATTAAACATATATTTAACCAAAAACATTATTTATTTGACTTTTTTGTGACAAATTTTTTAAAAATTTCTTAATTGTTATAAAGAAAAATTCTAAATATCGACTTTATTCAGCTAAATTTAAGTTTCTAAACATGTTAGTCATAATTTAACATATAATTCAACATATATTTAACAAAAAAACATAATTTAATTGACTTATTTGGCAATTTTTTTTTTTAAATTTCTTAATTTTTATAAAGAAAACTTTAAAGTAACAACTTTATTAAGCCAAATTTATGTCTCTAAACATGTTTATCATAATTTACCAAATAATTCAACATATATTTAACAAAAAACATTATTTAGTTGACTTTTTTATGCCAATTTTTTTAAAAATTTCTTAAATAACAATTTTATTCAGCTAAATTTATGTTTTTAAACATGTTAATCATAATTTAACATATAAATCAATATATATTTAACAAAAAACCACAATTTATTTGACTTTTTTGGCAATTTTTTTAAAAATTTCTTAATTTTTGTAAAGAAAAATTAAAAGCAACAACTTTATTCAGTTAAATTTATGTTTCTCAACATGTTAGTCATAATTTAACATATAAATAAACATATATTTAACAAAACACCATAATTTAGTTGACTTTTTTTGGCAATTTTTTTAAAAATTTCTTAATTTTTATAGAGAAAAATTTAAAATAAAAACTTTATTAAGCCAAATTTATGTCTCTAAACATGTTTATCATAATTTACCAAATAATTCAACATATATTTAACAAAAAACATTATTTAGTTGACTTTTTTATGCCAATTTTTTTAAAAATTTCTTAAATAACAATTTTATTCAGCTAAATTTATGTTTTTAAACATGTTAATCATAATTTAACATATAAATCAATATATATTTAACAAAAAACCACAATTTATTTGACTTTTTTGGCAATTTTTTTAAAAATTTCTTAATTTTTGTAAAGAAAAATTAAAAGCAACAACTTTATTCAGTTAAATTTATATTTCTAAACAGGTTAATCTTTATTTAACATATAAATCAACATATATTTAACAAAAAGACATAATTTAGTTGACTTTTTTGGCAATTTTTTTAAAAATTTCTTAATTGTTATAAAGAAAAATTCAAAATATCGACTTTATTCAGCTAAACTTAAGTTTCTAAACATGTTAGTCATAATTTAACATATAATTCTACATATATTTAACAAAAAAACATAATTTAGTTGACATTTTTGGCAATTTTTTTTAAAAATTTCTTAATTTTTATAAAGAAAACTTTAAACTAACAACTTTATTAAGCTAAATTTATGTCTCTAAACATGTTTATCATAATTTACCAAATAATTCAACATATATTTAACAAAAAACATTATTTAGTTGACTTTTTTATGCCAATTTTTTTTAAAATTTATTAAATTTTATAAAGAAAAATTAAAAATAACGACTTTATTCAGATAAATTTATATTTCTAAACATGTTAGTCATAATTTAACATATAATTTAACATACATTTAAAAAAAACATAATTTAGTTGACTTTTTTATGCCAATTTTTTTAAAAATTTCTTAAATTTTATAAATAAAAATTAAAAATAACAATTTGATTCAGCTAAATTTATGTTTTTAAACATGTTAGTCATAATTTAACATATAAATCAACATATATTTAACAAAAAACCATAATTTAGTTGACTTTTTTGGCAATTTTTTTAAAAATTTCTTAATTTTTGTAAAGAAAAATTAAAAATAACAATTTTATTCAGCTAAATTTATGTTTTTAAACATGTTAATCATAATTTAACATATAAATCAACATATATTTAACAAAAAACCATAATTTATTTGACTTTTTTGGCAAATTTTTTAAAAATTTCTTAATTTTTATAAAGAAAAATTAAAAATAAAAACTTTATTCAGCTAAATTTATATTTCTAAACAGGTTAATCTTAATTTAACATATAAATAAACATATATTTAACAAAAAGACATAATTTAGTTGATTTTTTTGGCAATTTTTTTAAAAATTTCTTAATTTTTGTAAAGAAAAATTAAAAGTAACAACTTTATTCAGCTAAATTTATGTTTCTAAACATGTTAATCATAATTTAACATATAATTAAACATATATTTAACCAAAAACATTATTTATTTGACTTTTTTGTGACAAATTTTTTAAAAATTTCTTAATTGTTATAAAGAAAAATTCAAAATATCGACTTTATTCAGCTAAATTTAAGTTTCTAAACATGTTAGTCATAATTTAACATATAATTCAACATATATTTAACAAAAAAACCTAATTTAGTTGACTATTTTGGCAATTTTTTTTAAAAATTTCTTAATTTTTATAAAGAAAACTTTAAAGTAACAACTTTATTAAGCTAAATATATGTCTCTAAACATGTTTATCATAATTTACCAAATAATTCAACATATATTTAACAAAAAAACATTATTTAGTTGACTTTTTTATGGCAATTTTTTTTTAAATTTATTAAATTTTATAAAGAAAAATTAAAAATAAAGACTTTATTCAGATAAATTTATATTTCTAAACATGTTAGTCATAATTTAACATATAATTTAACATACATTTAACAAAAAAACATAATTTAGTTGACTTTTTTATGCCAATTTTTTTAAAAATTTCTTAAATTTTATAAATAAAAATTAAAAATAACAATTTGATTCAGCTAAATTTATGTTTTTAAACATGTTAATCATAATTTAACATATAAATCAACATATATTTAACAAAACACCATAATTTAGTTGACTTTTTTGGCAAATTTTTTAAAAATTTCTTAATTTTTGTAAAGAAAAATTAAAAGTAACAACTTTATTCAGCTAAATTTATGTTTCTAAACATGTTAATCATTATTTAACATATAATTAAACATATATTTAACCAAAAACATTATTTATTTGACTTTTTTGTGACAAATTTTTTAAAAATTTCTTAATTGTTATAAAGAAAAATTCAAAATATCGACTTTATTCAGTTAAATTTATGTTTCTAAACATGTTAGTCATAATTTAACAAATAAATCAACATATATTTAACAAAAAACCATAATTTAGTTGACTTTTTTTCCATTTTTTTTTAAAATTTCTTAATTTTTATAGAGAAAAATTAAAAATAAAAACTTTATTCAGCTATATTTATATTTCTAAACAGGTTAATCATAATTTAACATATAAATCAACATATATTTAACAAAAAGACATAATTTAGTTGACTTTTTTGGCAATTTTTTTAAAAATTTCTTAATTGTTATAAAGAAAAATTCAAAATATCGACTTTATTCAGCTAAATTTATGTTTCTAAACATGTTAGTCATAATCTAACATATAATTCAACATATATTTAACAAAAAACCATAATTTAGTTGACTTTTTTCGCAATTTTTTTTAAAAATTTCTTAATTTTTATAAAGAAAACTTTAAAGTAACAACTTTATTAAGCTAAATTTATGTCTCTAAACATGTTTATCATAATTTACCAAATAATTCAACATATATTTAACAAAAAACATTATTTAGTTGACTTTTTTATGCCAATTTTTTTTTAAATTTATTAAATTTTATAAAGAAAAATAAATCAACATATATTTAACAAAAAACCATAATTTAGTTGACTTTTTTTCCATTTTTTTTTAAAATTTCTTAATTTTTATAGAGAAAAATTAAAAATAAAAACTTTATTCAGCTATATTTATATTTCTAAACAGGTTAATCATAATTTAACATATAAATCAACATATATTTAACAAAAAGACATAATTTAGTTGACTTTTTTGGCAATTTTTTTAAAAATTTCTTAATTGTTATAAAGAAAAATACAAAATATCGACTTTATTCAGCTAAATTTATGTTTCTAAACATGTTAGTCATAATCTAACATATAATTCAACATATATTTAACAAAAAACCATAATTTAGTTGACTTTTTTCGCAATTTTTTTTTAAAATTTCTTAATTTTTATAAAGAAAACTTTAAAGTAACAACTTTATTAAGCTAAATTTATGTCTCTAAACATGTTTATCATAATTTACCAAATAATTCAACATATATTTAACAAAAAACATTATTTAGTTGACTTTTTTATGCCAATTTTTTTTTAAATTTATTAAATTTTATAAAGAAAAATTAAAAATAAAGACTTTATTCAGATAAATTTATATTTCTAAACATGTTAGTCATAATTTAACATATAATTTAACATACATTTAACAAAAAACCATAATTTAATTGACTTTTTATGCCAATTTTTTAAAAAATTTCTTAAATTTTATAAATAAAAATTAAAAATAACAATTTGATTCAGCTAAATTTATGTTTTTAAACATGTTAGTCATAATTTAACATATAAATCAACATATATTTAACAAAAAATTATAATTTAGTTGACTTTTTTTGGCAATTTTTTTAAAAATTTCTTAATTTTTATAAGGAAAAATTAAAAATAAAAACTTTATTCAGCTAAATTTATATTTCTAAACAGGTTAATCTTAATTTAACATATAAATCAACATATATTTAACAAAAAACATAATTTAGTTGACTTTTTTGCCAATTTTTTTAAAATTTCTTAATTTTTATAAAGAAAAATTAAAAATAAAAACTTTATTCAGTTAAATTTATGTTTCTAAGCATGTTAATCATAATTTAACATATAATTCAAAATATATTTAACAAAAAAACATTATTTAGGTGAAATTTTTGTGACAATTTTTTTAAAAATTTCTTACATTTTATAAAGAAAAATTCAAAATAAATACTTTATTCAGCTAAATTTATATTTTTTAACATGTTAATCATAATTTTACATATAAATCAACATATATTTAACAAAAAACATAATTTTGTTGACTTTTTTTGGAATTTTTTTTAAAGTTTCTTACATTTTATAAAAAACAATAAAAATAAAAACTTTTTTCAGCTAAATTTATGTTTCTAAGCATGTTCATCATAATTTAACAAATAATAGAACATACATTTAACAAAAAACATAATTTAGTTGATTTTTTTTGCCAATTTTTTTAAAAATTTCTTAAATTTTATAAAGAAGTATTAAAAATAACAACTTTATACAGTTAAATTTATATTTCTTAACATGTTAATCATAATTTAACATATAAATCAACATATATTTAACAAAAAAAACATTATTTAGGTGAAATTTTTGTGACAATTTTTTAAAAAATTTCTTACGTTTTATAAAGAAAAATTCAAAATAAATACTTTATTCAGCTAAATTTATATTTTTTAACATGTTAATCATAATTTTACATATAAATCAACATATATTTAACAAAAAACATAATTTTGTTGACTTTTTTTGGAATTTTTTTTAAAGTTTCTTACATTTTATAAAAAACAATAAAAATAAAAACTTTTTTCAGCTAAATTTATGTTTCTAAGCATGTTCATCATAATTTAACAAATAATAGAACATACATTTAACAAAAAACATAATTTAGTTGATTTTTTTTGCCAATTTTTTTAAAAATTTCTTAAATTGTATAAAGAAAAATAAAAAATAACAACTTTGTTCAGCTAAATTTATATTTCTAAACATGTTAATCATAATTTAACATATAATTCAACATATATTTAACAAAAAAACCATAATTTAGTTGACTTTTTTTGGCAATTTTTTTAAAAAATTCTTAAATTTTATAACGAAAAATTAAAAATAACAACTTTGTTCAGCTAAATTTATGTTTCTAAACATGTTATTCATAATTTAACATATAATTCAACATAAATTTAACAAAAAACATAATTTAGTTGACTTTTTTTGCCAATTTTTTTAAAAATTTCTTAAATTTTATAACGAAAAATTAAAAATTACAACTTTATTCAGCTAAATTTATATTTCTAAATATGTTGATCATAATTTAATATATAATTCAACATATATTTAACAAAAAACCATAGTTTAGTTGACTTTTTTGCCATTTTTTTTTAAATTTCTTAATTTTTATAAAGAAAAATTAAAAATAAAAACTTTATTCAGTTAAATTTATGTTTCTAAACATGTTATTCGTAATTCAACATATAATTCAACATAAATTTAACTAAAAACATAATTTAGTTGACTTTTTTTGCCAATTTTTTTAAAAATTTCTTAATTTTTATAAAGAAAAATTAAAAATAAAAACTTTATTTAGTTAAATTTATATTTCTTAACATGTTTATCATAATTTAACATATAAATCAACATATATTTAACAAAAAACATAATTTTGTTGACTTTTTTTGGAATTTTTTTTAAAAGTTTCTTACATTTTATAAAAAAAAATAAAAAAAAAACTTTTTTCAGCTAAATTTATGTTTCTAAGCATGTTAATCATAATTTAACATATAATTCAACATATATTTAACAAAAAACCATAGTTTAGTTGACTTTTTTTGGCAATTTTTTTAAAAATTTCTTAAATTTTATAAAGAAAAATAAAAAATAACAACTTTCTCCTGCCAAATTTATATTTCTAAACATGTTCATCATAATTTAACAAATAATAGAACATACATTTAACAAAAAACATAATTTAGTTGATTTTTTTTTGCAAATTTTTTTAAAAATTTCTTAAATTTTATAAAGAAGTATTAAAAATAACAACTTTATACAGTTAAATTTATATTTCTAAACATGTTAATCATAATTTAACATATAAATCAACATATATTTAACAAAAAAACATTATTTAGGTGAAATTTTTGTGAAAATTTTTTTAAAAATTTCTTAAATTTTATAAAGAAAAATTCAAAATAAAAACTTTATTCAGCTAAATTTATGTTTCTAAGCATGTTAATCATAATTTAACATATAATTCAACATATATTTAACAAAAAACCATAATTTAGTTGACTTTTTTTGGCAATTTTTTTAAAAAATTCTTAAATTTTATAACGAAAAATTAAAAATAACAACTTTATTTAGCTAAATTTATATTACCAAACATGTTATTCATAATTTAACATATAATTCAACATAAATTTAACAAAAAACATAATTTAGTTGACTTTTTTTGCGAATTTTTTTAAAAATTTCTTAATTTTTATAAAGAAAAATTAAAAATAAAAACTTTATTCAGTTAAATTTATTTTTCTAAACATGTTAATTATAATTTAACATACAAATCAACATATATTTAACAAAAAACATAATTTAGTTGACTTTTTTTGCCATTTTTTTTAAAAATTTCTTAAATTTTATAACGAAAAATTAAAAATTACAACTTTATTCAGCTAAATTTATATTTCTAAACATGTTATTCATAATTTAACATATAATTCAACATAAATTTAACAAAAAACATAATTTAGTTGACGTTTTTTGCCAATTTTTTTAAAAATTTCTTAATTTTTATAAAGAAAAATTAAAAATAAAAACTTTATTCAGTTAAATTTATGTTTCTAAGCATGTTAATAATTATTTAACATATAATTCAAAATATATTTAACAAAAAACCATAATTTAGTTGATTTTTTTTGGCAATTTTTTTAAAAATTTCTTAAATTTTATAACGAAAAATTAAAAATTACAACTTTATTCAGCTAAATTTATATTTCTAAACATATTATTCATAATTTAACATATAATTCAACATAGATTTAACAAAAAACATAATTTAGTTGACTTTTTTGCCAATTTTTTTAAAAATTTCTTAATTTTTATAAAGAAAAATTAAAAATAAAAACTTTATTCAGTTAAATTTATATTTCTAAATATGTTAATCATAATTTAACATATAATTCCACATATATTTAACAAAAACAAATTATTTGAGTGAAATTTTAGTGAAAATTTTTTTAAAAATTTCTTAATTTTTATGAAGAAAAATTCAAAATAACGACTTTATTCAATTAAATTTATGTTGCTATGCATGTTAATCATAATTTAACATATAGTTCAACATATATCTAAAAGTTGACTTTTTTTGGCACTTTTTTTAAAAATTTCTTAAATTTTATAAAGAAAAATTAAAAATAACAACTTTATTCACCAAAATTTATATTTCTAAATATGTTGATCATAATTTAATATATAATTCCACATATATTTAACAAAAAAACATAATTTTGTTTACTTTTTTTGGCAATTTTTTTAAAAATTTCTTAAATTTTATAACGAAAAATTAAAAATAACAACTTTATTCAGCTAAATTTATATTTCTAAACATGTTATTCATAATTTCACATATAATTCAACATACATTTAACAAAAAACATAATTTAGTTGACTTTTTTGCCAATTTTATTAAAAATTTCTTAATTTTTATAAAGAAAATTTAAAAATAAAAACTTTATTCAGTTAAATTTATATTTCTAAATATGTTAATCATAATTTAACATATAATTCCACATATATTTAACAAAAAAACATAACTTTGTTTACTTTTTTTGGCAATTTTTTTAAAAATTTCTTAAATTTTATAACGAAAAATTAAAAATAACAACTTTATTCAGCTAAATTTATATTTCTAAACATGTTATTCATAATTTCACATATAATTCAACATACATTTAACAAAAAACATAATTTAGTTGACTTTTTTGCCAATTTTATTAAAAATTTCTTAATTTTTATAAAGAAAAATTAAAAATAAAAACAATATTCAGTTAAATTTATATTTCTAAATATGTTAATCATAATTTAACATATAATTCCACATATATTTAACAAAAACACATTATTTGAGTGAAATTTTAGTGAAAATTTTTTTAAAAATTTCTTAATTTTTATGAAGAAAAATTCAAAATAACGACTTTATTCAATTAAATTTATGTTTCTAAGCATGTTAATCATAATTTAACATATAGTTCAACATATATCTAAAAGTTAACTTTTTTTGGCACTTTTTTTAAAAATTTCTTAAATTTTATAAAGAAAAATTAAAAATAACAACTTTATTCACCAAAATTTATATTTCTAAATATGTTGATCATAATTTAATATATAATTCCACATATATTTAACAAAAAAACATAATTTTGTTTACTTTTTTTGGCAATTTTTTTAAAAATTTCTTAAATTTTATAACGAAAAATTAAAAATAACAACTTTATTCAGCTAAATTTATATTTCTAAACATGTTATTCATAATTTCACATATAATTCAACATACATTTAACAAAAAACATAATTTAGTTGACTTTTTTGCCAATTTTATTAAAAATTTCTTAATTTTTATAAAGAAAATTTAAAAATAAAAACTTTATTCAGTTAAATTTATATTTCTAAATATGTTAATCATAATTTAACATATAATTCCACATATATTTAACAAAAAAACATAACTTTGTTTACTTTTTTTGGCAATTTTTTTAAAAATTTCTTAAATTTTATAACGAAAAATTAAAAATAACAACTTTATTCAGCTAAATTTATATTTCTAAACATGTTATTCATAATTTCACATATAATTCAACATACATTTAACAAAAAACATAATTTAGTTGACTTTTTTTGCCAATTTTATTAAAAATTTCTTAATTTTTATAAAGAAAATTTAAAAATAACAACTCTATTCAGCAAAATTTATATTTCTAAATATGTTGATCATAATTTAATATATAATTCCACATATATTTAACAAAAAAACATAATTTTGTTTACTTTTTTTGGCAATTTTTTTAAAAATTTCTTAAATTTTATAACGAAAAATTAAAAATAACAACTTTATTCAGCAAAATTTATATTTCTAAATATGTTGATCATATTTTAATATATAATTCCACATATATTTAACAAAAAAACATAATTTAGTTGACTTTTTTGCCAATTTTTTTAAAAATTTCTTAATTTTTATAAAGAAAAATTAAAAATAAAAACTTTATTCAGTTAAATTTATATTTCTAAATATGTTAATCATAATTTAACATATAATTCCACATATATTTAACAAAAAAACATAACTTTGTTTACTTTTTTTGGCAATTTTTTTAAAAATTTCTTAAATTTTATAACAAAAAATTAAAAATAACAACTTTATTCAGCTAAATTTATATTTCTAAACATGTTATTCATAATTTCACATATAATTCAACATACATTTAACAAAAAACATAATTTAGTTGACTTTTTTTGCCAATTTTATTAAAAATTTCTTAATTTTTATAAAGAAAATTTAAAAATAACAACTTTATTCAGCAAAATTTATATTTCTAAATATGTTGATCATATTTTAATATATAATTCCACATATATTTAACAAAAAAACATAATTTTGTTTACTTTTTTTGGCAATTTTTTAAAAATTTCTTAAACTTTATAAAGAAAAATTCAAAATAACAACTTTATTCAGCAAAATTTATATTTTTTTTAAAAGTTTCTTACATTTTATAAAAATAAATAAAAATAAAAACTTTTTTCAGCTAAATTTATGTTTCTAAGCATGTTAATCATAATTTAACATATACATAATTCAACATATATTTAACAAAAAACCATTGTTTAGTTGACTTTTTTTGGCAATTTTTTTAAAAAAAATTTAAATTTTATAAAGAAAAATAAAAAATAACAACTTTCTTAAGCCAAATTTATATTTCTAAACATGTCCATCATAATTTAACAAATAATAAAACATACATTTAACAAAAAACATAATTTAGTTGACTTTTTTTGGCAATTTTTTTAAAAATTTCTTAATTTTCATAAAGAAAAATTAAAAATAAAAACTTTATTCATTTAAATTTATATTTCTTAATATGTTAATCATAATTTAATATATAATTCCACATATATTTAACAAAAAAACATAATTTAGTTGACTTTTTTTGCCAATTTTTTTAAAAATTTCTTAAATTTTATAAAGAAAAATTAAAAATAAAAACTTTATTCAGTTAAATTTATATTTCTTAACATGTTTATCAAAATTTAACATATAAATCAACATATATTTAACAAAAATTATAATTTTGTTGACTTTTTTTGGAATTTTTTTTAAAAGTTTCTTACATTTTATAAAGAAAAATAAAAAATCACAACTTTCTCCTGCCAAATTTATATTTCTAAACATGTTCATCATAATTTAACAAATAATAGAACATACATTTAACAAAAAACATAATTTAGTTGATTTTTTTTGCCAATTTTTTTAAAAATTTCTTAAATTTTATAAAGAAGTATTAAAAATAACAACTTTATACAGTTAAATTTATATTTCTAAACATGTTAATCATAATTTAACATATAAATCAACATATATTTAACAAAAAAACGTTATTTAGGTGAAATTTTGTTACACGTTTTTTAAAAATTTCTTAAATTTTATAAAGAAAAATTCAAAATAAATACTTTATTCAGCTAAATTTATATTTCTAAGCATGTTAGTCATAATTTAACAATTTAATTCAACATATATTTAACAAAAAAACATAATTTAGTTGACTTTTTTTGGCAATTTTTTTAAAAATTTCTTAATTTTCATAAAGAAAAATGAAAAATAAAAACTTTATTCATTTAAATTTATATTTCTTAATATGTTAATCATAATTTAATATATAATTCCACATATATTTAACAAAAAAACATAATTTTGTTTACTTTTTTGGCAATTTTTTAAAAATTTCTTAAATTTTGTAACGAAAAATAAAAAATAACAACTTTGTTCAGCTAAATTTAAATTTCTAAACATGTTATTCATAAGTTAACATATAATTCAACATAAATTTAACAAAAAACATAATTTAGTTGACTTTTTTTGCAAATTTTTTTAAAAATTTCTTAATTTTTTTAAACAAAAATTAAAAATAACAAATTCATTCAGCAAAATTTATATTTCTTAATATGTTGATCATAATTTAATATATAATTCCACATATATTTAACAAAAAAACATAATTTTGCTTACTTTTTTGGCAATATTTTTAAAAATTTCTTAAATTTTATAAAGAAAAATTAAAAATAACAACTTTATTCAGCAAAATTTATATTTCTAAACATGGTAATCATAATTTAACATATAAATCAACATATATTTAACAAAAAACATAATTTTGTTGACTTTTTTTGGAATTTTTTTCAAAAGTTTCTTACATTTTATAAAAAAAAATAAAAATAAAAACTCTTTTCAGCTAAATTTATGTTTCTAAGCATGTTAATCATAATTTAACATATAATTTAACATATATTTACACAAGAACCATAGTTTAGTTGACTTTTTTTGGCAATTTTTTTAAAAAATTTTAATTTTTATAAAGAAAAATTAAAAATAAAAACTCTATTCAGTTAAATTTATATTTATAAATATGTTAATCATAATTTAACATATAATTCCACATATATTTAACAAAAAACATAATTTAGTTGACTTTTTCTGCCAATTTTTTTAAAAATTTCTTAATTTGTATAAAGAAAAATAAAAAATAACAACTTTGTTCAGCTAAATTTATATTTCTAAACATGTTATTCATAATTTAACATATAATTCAACATAAATTTAACTAAAAACATAATTTAGTTGACTTTTTTGCCAATTTTTTTAAAAATTTCTTAATTTTTATAAAGAAAAATTAAAAATAAAAACTTTATTCAGTTAAATTTATATTTCTAAATATGTTAATCATAATTTAACATATAATTCCACATATATTTAACAAAAAACATAATTTAGTTGACTTTTTTTGCCAATTTTTGTATAAATTTCTTAATTTGTATAAAGAAAAATTAAAAATAAAAACTTTATTCAGTTAAATTTATATTTCTTAACATGTTAATCATAATTTAACATATAAATCAACATATATTTAACAAAAAACATAATTTTGTTGACTTTTTTTGGAATTTTTTTTAAAAGTTTCTTACATTTTATAAAAAAAAAAAAAAACTTTTTCAGCTAAATTTATGTTTCTAAGCATGTTAATCATAATTTAACATATAATTCAACATATATTTACACAAAAACCATAGTTTAGTTGACTTTTTTTGGCAATTTTTTTAAAAATTTCTTAAATTTTATAAAGAAAAATAAAAAATAACTACTTTCTTCAGCCAAATTTATATTTCTAAACATGTTCATCATAATTTAACAAATAATAGAACATACATTTAACAAAAAACATAATTAATTGACTTTTATTGCCAATTTTTTTAAAAATTTCTTAATTTTTATAAAGAAGTATTAAAAATAACAACTTTATACAGTTAAATTTATATTTCTTAACATGTTAATCATAATTTAACATATAAATCAACATATATTTAACAAAAAAACATTATTTAGGTGAAATTTTTGTGACAATTTTTTTAAAAATTTCTTAAATTTTATAAAGAGAAATTCAAAATAAATACTTTATTCAGCTAAATTTATGTTTCTAAGCATGTTAATCATAATTTAACATATAATTCAACATATATTTAACAAAAAACCATAATTTAGTTGACTTTTTTTACCAATTTTTTTAAAAATTTCTTAATTTTTATAAAGAAAAATTCAAAATAAATACTTTATTCAGCTAAATTTATGTTTCTAAGCATGTTAATCATAATTTAACATATAATTCAACATATATTTAACAAAAAACCATAATTTAGTTGACTTTTTTTATCAATTTTTTTAAAAATTTCTTAATTTTTATAAAGAAAAATTAAAAATAAAAACATTATTCAGTTAAATTTATATTTCTAAATATGTTAATCATAATTTAACATATAATTCCACATATATTTAACAAAAAACATAATTTAGTTGACTTTTTTTGCCAATTTTTTTAAAAAATTCTTAAATTTTATAACGAAAAATTAAAAATAACAACTTTATTCAGCTAAATTTATATTTCTAAACATGTTATTCATAATTTAACATATAATTCAACATAAATTTAACAAAAAACATAATTTAGTTGACTTTTTTTGCCAATTTTTTTAAAAATTTATTAAATTTTATACCGAAAAATTAAAAATTACAACTTTATTCAGCTAAATTTATATTTCTAAATATGTTGATCATAATTTAATATATAATTCAACATATATTTAACAAAAAAACATAATTTAGTTGACTTTTTTTACCAATTTTTTTAAAAATTTCTTAATTTTTATAAAGAAAAATTAAAAATAAAAACATTATTCAGTTAAATTTATATTTCTAAATATGTTAATCATAATTTAACATATAATTCCACATATATTTAACAAAAAAACATAATTTAGTTTACTTTTTTTAGCAATTTTTTTAAAAATTTCTTAAATTTTAAAACGGAAAATTAAAAATAACTACTTTATTCAGCTAAATTTATATTTCTAAACATGTTGAAACTTTTAAAATTTTTTTTAAAAGTTTCTTACATTTTATAAAAAAAAATAAAAATAAAAACTTTTTTCAGCTAAATTTATGTTTCTAAGCATGTTAATCATAATTTAACATATAATTCAACATATATTTAACAAAAAACCATAGTTTAGTTGACTTTTTTTGGCAATTTTTTTTAAAAATTTCTTAAATTTTATAAAGAAAAATAAAAAATAACAACTTTCTCCTACCAAATTTATATTTCTAAACATGTTCATCATAATTTAACAAATAATAGAACATACATTTAACAAAAAACATAATTTAGTTGATTTTTTTTGCCAATTTTTTTAAAAATTTCTTAAATTTTATAAAGAAGTATTAAAAATAACAACTTTATACAGTTAAATTTATATTTATAAACATGTTAATCATAATTATACATATAAATCAACATATATTTAACAAAAAAACATTATTTAGGTGAAATTTTTGTGAAAATTTTTTTAAAAATTTCTTAAATTTTATAAAGAAAAATTCAAAATAAAAACTTTATTCAGCTAAATTTATGTTTCTAAGCATGTTAATCATAATTTAACATATAATTCAACATATATTTAACAAAAAACCATAATTTAGTTGACTTTTTTTGGCAATTTTTTTAAAAAATTCTTAAATTTTATAACGAAAAAATAAAAATAACAACTTTATTCAGCTAAATTTATATTTCCAATCATGTTATTCATAATTTAACATATAATTCAACATAAATTTAACAAAAAACATAATTTAGTTGACTTTTTTTGCCAATTTTTTTAAAAATTTCTTAATTTTTATAAAGAAAAATTAAAAATAAAAACTTTATTCAGTTAAATTTATATTTCTAAACATGTTAATTATAATTTAACATATAAATCAACATATATTTAACAAAAAACATAATTTAGTTGAATTTTTGCCAATTTTTTTAAAAATTTCTTAAATTTTATAACGAAAAATTAAAAATAACAACTTTATTCAGCTGAATTTATATTTCTAAACATGTTATTCATAATTTTACATATAATTCAACATAAATTTAACAAAAAACATAATTTAGTTGACGTTTTTTGCCAATTTTTTTAAAAATTTCTTAATTTTTATAAAGAAAAATTAAAAATAAAATCTTTATTCAGTTAAATTTATGTTTCTAAGCATGTTAATAATTATTTAACATATAATTCAAAATATATTTAACAAAAAACCATAATTTAGTTGACTTTTTTTGGCAATTTTTTTAAAAATTTCTTAAATTTTATAACGAAAAATTAAAAATTACAACTTTATTCAGCTAAATTTATATTTATAAACATATTATTCATAATTTAACATATAATTCAACATAGATTTAACAAAAAACATAATTTAGTTGACTTTTTTGCCAATTTTTTTAAAAATTTCTTAATTTTTATAAAGAAAAATTAAAAATAAAAACTTTATTCAGTTAAATTTATATTTCTAAATATGTTAATCATAATTTAACATATAATTCCACATATATTAAACAAAAACACATTATTTGAGTGAAATTTTAGTGAAAAATTTTTTAAAAATTTCTTAATTTTTATGAAGAAAAATTCAAAATAACGACTTTATTCAATTAAATTTATGTTTCTAAGCATGTTAAACATAAGTTAACATATAATTCAACATATATCTATAAGTTGACTTTTTTTGGCACTTTTTTTAAAAATTTCTTAAATTTTATAAAGAAAAATTAAAAATAACAACTTTATTCACCAAAATTTATATTTCTAAATATGTTGATCATAATTTAATATATAATTCCACATATATTTAACAAAAAAACATATTTTTGTTTACTTTTTTTTGCAATTTTTTTCAAAATTGCTTAAATTTTATAACGAAAAATTCAAAATAACAACTTTATTCAGCTAAATTTATATTTCTAAACATGTTAGTCATAATTGAACATATAATTCAATTTAACAAAAAACATAATTTAGTTGACTTTTTTGCCAATTTTTTTAAAAATTTCTTAATTTTTATAAAGAAAAATTAAAAATAAAAACTTTATTCAGTTAAATTTATATTTCTAAATATGTTAATCATAATTTAACATATAATTCCACATATATTTAACAAAAAAACATAATTTTGTTTACTTTTTTTGGCAATTTTTTTAAAAATTTCTTAAATTTTATAACGAAAAATTAAAAATAACAACTTTATTCAGCTAAATTTATATTTCTAAACATGTTATTCATAATTTCACATATAATTCAACATACATTTAACAAAAAACATAATTTAGTTGACTTTTTTTGCCAATTTTATTAAAAATTTCTTAATTTTTATAAAGAAAATTTAAAAATAACAACTTTATTCAGCAAAATTTATATTTCTAAATATGTTGATCATATTTTAATATATAATTCCACATATATTTAACAAAAAAACTTAATTTTGTTTACTTTTTTTGGCAGTTTTTTTAAAAATTTCTTAAACTTTATAAAGAAAAATTAAAAATAACAACTTTATTCAGCAAAATTTATATTTTTTTTAAAAGTTTCTTACATTTTATAAAAATAAATAAAAATAAAAACTTTTTTCAGCTAAATTTATGTTTCTAAGCATGTTAATCATAATTTAACATATAATTCAACATATATTTAACTAAAAACCATAGTTTAGTTGACTTTTTTTGGCAATTTTTTTAAAAATTTCTTAAATTTTATAAAGAAAAATAAAAAATAACAACTTTCTACAGCCAAATTTATATTTCTAAACATGTTCATCATAATTTAACAAATAATCGAACATACATTTAACAAAAAACATAATTTAGTTGATTTTTTTTGTCAATTTTTTTAAAAATTTCTTAAATTTTATAACGAAAAATTAAAAATAACAACTTTATTCAGCTAAATTTATATTTCTAAACATGTTATTCATAATTTAACATATAATTCAACATAAATTTAACTAAAAACATAATTTAGTTGACTTTTTTTGGCAATATTTTTAAAAATTTCTTAAATTTTATAAAGAAAAATTAAAAATAACAACTTTATTCAGCAAAATTTATATTTCTAAATATGTTGATCATAATTTAATATATAATTCAACATATATTTAACTAAAAACATAATTTTGCTTACTTTTTTGGCAATATTTTTAAAAATTTCTTAAATTTTATAAAGAAAAATTAAAAATAACAACTTTATACAGTTAAATTTATATTTCTTAACATGTTAATCATAATTTAACATATAATTCAACATATGTTTAACAAAAAGCCATAATTTAGTTGACTTTTTTTTGGCAATTTTTTTAAAAAATTCTTAAATTTTATAACGAAAAATTACAAATAACAACTTTATTCAGCTAAATTTATATTTCCAAACATGTTATTCATAATTTAACATATAATTCAACATAAATTTAACAAAAAACATAATTTAGTTGACTTTTTTTGCCAATTTTTTTAAAAATTTCTTAATTTTTATAAACAAAAATTAAAAATAAAAACTTTATTCAGTTAAATTTATATTTCTTAACATGTTTATCATAATTTAACATATAAATCAACATATATTTAACAAAAAACATAATTTTGTTTACTTTTTTTGGCAGTTTTTTTAAAAATTTCTTAAACTTTATAAAGAAAAATTAAAAATAACAACTTTATTCAGCAAAATTTATATTTTTTTTAAAAGTTTCTTACATTTTATAAAAAAAAATAAAAATAAAAAATTGTTTCAGCTAAATTTATGTTTCTAAGCATGTTAATCATAATTTAACATATAATTCAACATATATTTAACAAAAAACCATAGTTTAGTTGACTTTTTTTGGCAATTTTTTTAAAAATTTCTTAAATTTTATAAAGAAAAATAAAAAATAACAACTTTCTCCTGCCAAATTTATATTTCTAAACATGATCATCATAATTTAACAAATAATAGAACATACATTTAACAAAAAACATAATTTAGTTGATTTTTTTTGCCAATTTTTTTAAAAATTTCTTAAATTTTATAAAGAAGTATTAAAAATAACAACTTTATACAGTTAAATTTATATTTCTAAACATGTTAATCATAATTTAACATATAAATCAACATATATTTAACAAAAAAACATTATTTAGGTGAAATTTTTGTGAAAATTTTTTTAAAAATTTCTTAAATTTTATAAAGAGAAATTCAAAATAAAAACTTTATTCAGCTAAATTTATGTTTCTAAGCATGTTAATCATAATTTAACATATAATTCAACATATATTTAACAAAAAACCATAATTTAGTTGACTTTTTTTGGCAATTTTTTTAAAAAATTCTTAAATTTTATAACGAAAAATTAAAAATAACAACTTTATTCAGCTAAATTTATATTTCCAAACATGTTATTCATAATTTAACATATAATTCAACATAAATTTAAAAAAAACATAATTTAGTTGACTTTTTTTGCCAATTTTTTTTAAAATTTCTTAATTTTTATAAAGAAAAATTAAAAATAAAAACTTTATTCAGTTAAATTTATATTTCTAAACATGTTAATTATAATTTAACATATAAATCAACATATATTTAACAAAAAACATAATTTAGTTGAATTTTTGCAAATTTTTTTAAAAATTTCTTAAATTTTATAACGGAAAATTAAAAATAACAACTTTATTCAGCTAAATTTATATTTCTAAACATGTTATTCATAATTTAACATATAATTCAATATAAATTTAACAAAAAACATAATTTAGTTGACGTTTTTTGCCAATTTTTTTAAAAATTTCTTAATTTTTATAAAGAAAAATTAAAAATAAAAACTTTATTCAGTTAAATTTATGTTTCTAAACATGTTAATAATTATTTAACATATAATTCAAAATATATTTAACAAAAAACCATAATTTAGTTGACGTTTTTTGGCAATTTTTTTAAAAATTTCTTAAATTTTATAACGAAAAATTAAAAATTACAACTTTATTCAGCTAAATTTATATTTCTAAACATATTATTCATAATTTAACATATAATTCAACATAGATTTAACAAAAAACATAATTTAGTTGACTTTTTTGCCAATTTTTTTAAAAATTTCTTAATTTTTATAAAGAAAAATTAAAAATAAAAACTTTATTCAGTTAAATTTATATTTCTAAATATGTTAATCATAATTTAACATATAATTCCACATATATTTAACAAAAACACATTATTTGAGTGAAATTTTAGTGACAATTTTTTTAAAAATTTCTTAAATTTTATAACGAAAAATTAAAAATAACAACTTTATTCAGCTAAATTTATATTTCTAAACATGTTAATCATAATTTCACATATAATTCAACATACATTTAACAAAAAACATAATTTAGTTAACTTTTTTTGCCAATTTTATTAAAAATTTCTTAATTTTTATAAAGAAAATTTAAAAATAACAACTTTATTCAGCAAAATTTATATTTCTAAATATGTTGATCATATTTTAATATATAATTCCACATATATTTAACAAAAAAACTTAATTTTGTTTACTTTTTTTGGCAATTTTTTTAAAAATTTCTTAAACTTTATAAAGAAAAATTAAAAATAACAACTTTATTCAGCAAAATTTATATTTTTTTTAAAAGTTTCTTACATTTTATAAAAATAAATAAAAATAAAAACTTTTTTCAGCTAAATTTATGTTTCTAAGCATGTTAATCATAATTTAACATATAATTCAACATATATTTAACAAAAAACCATAGTTTAGTTGACTTTTTTTGGCGAATTTTTTTAAAAATTTCTTAAATTTTATAAAGAAAAATAAAAAATAACAACTTTCTACAGCCAAATTTATATTTCTAAACATGTTCATCATAATTTAAGAAATAATCGAACATACATTTAACAAAAAACATAATTTAGTTGATTTTTTTTGCCAATTTTTTTAAAAATTTCTTAAATTTTATAACGAAAAATTAAAAATAACAACTTTATTCAGCTAAATTTATATTGCTAAACATGTTATTCATAATTTAACATATAATTCAACATAAATTTAACTAAAAACATAATTTAGTTGACTTTTTTTGCCAATTTTTTTTTAAATTTCTTAATTTTTATATAGAAAAATTAAAAATAACAACTTTATTCAGCAAAATTTATATTTCTAAATATGTTGATCATAATTTAATATATAATTCCACATATATTTAACAAAAAAACATAATTTTGCTTACTTTTTTGGCAATATTTTTAAGAATTTCTTAAATTTTATAAAGAAAAATTAAAAAGAACAACTTTATTCAGTTAAATTTATATTTCTAAATATGTTGATCATAATTTAATATATAATTCAACATAAATTTAACTAAAAAAATAATTTTGCTTACTTTTTTGGCAATATTTTTAAAAATTTCTTAAATTTTATAAAGAAAAATTAAAAATAACAACTTTATACAGTTAAATTTATATTTCTGACCATGTTAATCATAATTTAACATATAATTCAACATATATTTAACAAAAAACCATAATTTAGTTGACTTTTTTTGGCAATTTTTTTAAAAAATTCTTAAATTTTATAACGAAAAATTATAAATAACAACTTTATTCAGCTAAATTTATATTTCCAAACATGTTATTCATAATTTAACATATAATTCAACATAAATTTAACAAAAAACATAATTTAGTTGACTTTTTTTGCCAATTTTTTTAAAAATTTCTTAATTTTTATAAAGAAAAATTAAAAATAAAAACTTTATTCAGTTAAATTTATATTTCTAAACATGTTAATTATAATTTAACATATAAATCAACATATATTTAACAAAAAACATAATTTAGTTGACTTTTTTTGCCAATTTTTTTAAAAATTTCTTAAATTTTATAACGAAAAATTAAAAATAACAACTTTATTCAGCTAAATTTATATTTCTAAACATGTTATTCATAATTTAACATATAATTCAACATAAATTTAACAAAAAACATAATTTAGTTGACGTTTTTTGCCAATTTTTTTAAAAATTTCTTAATTTTTATAAAGAAAAATTAAAAATAAAAACTTTATTTAGTTAAATTTATGTTTCTAAGCATGTTAATAATTATTTAACATATAATTCAAAATATATTTAACAAAAAACCATAATTTAGTTGACTTTTTTTGGCATTTTTTTTAAAAATTTCTTAAATTTTATAACGAAAAATTAAAAATTACAACTTTATTCAGCTAAATTTATATTTCTAAACATATTAGTCATAATTTAACATATAATTCAACATAGATTTAACAAAAAACATAATTTAGTTGACTTTTTTGCCAATTTTTTTAAAAATTTCTTAATTTTTATAAAGAAAAATCAAAAATAAAAACTTTATTCAGTTAAATTTATATTTCTAAATATGTTAATCATTATTTAACATATAATTCCACATATATTTAACAAAAAACATTATTTGAGTGAAATTTTAGTGACAATTTTTTTAAAAATTTCTTAATTGTTATGAAGAAAAATTCAAAATAACGACTTTATTCAATTAAATTTATGTTTCTAAGCATGTTAATCATAATTTAACATATAATTCAACATATATCTATAAGTTGACTTTTTTTGGCACTTTTTTTAAAAATTTCTTAAATTTTATAAAGAAAAATTAAAAATAACAACTTTATTCAGCTAAATTTATATTTCTAAACATGTTATTCATAATTTAACATATAATTCAACATAAATTTAACTAAAAACATAATTTAGTTGACTTTTTTTGCCAATTTTTTTTTAAATTTCTTAATTTTTATAAAGAAAAATTAAAAATAACAACTTTATTCAGCAAAATTTATATTTCTAAATATGTTGATCATAATTTAATATATAATTCCACATATATTTAACAAAAAAACATAATTTTGCTTACTTTTTTGGCAATATTTTTAAGAATTTCTTAAATTTTATAAAGAAAAATTAAAAATAACAACTTTATTCAGTTAAATTTATATTTCTAAATATGTTGATCATTATTTAATATATAATTCAACATAAATTTAACTAAAAACATAATTTTGCTTACTTTTTTGGCAATATTTTTAAAAATTTCTTAAATTTTATAAAGAAAAATTAAAAATAACAACTTTATACAGTTAAATTTATATTTCTGAACATGTTAATCATAATTTAACATATAATTCAACATATATTTAACAAAAAACCATAATTTAGTTGACTTTTTTTGGCAATTTTTTTAAAAAATTCTTAAATTTTATAACGAAAAATTATAAATAACAACTTTATTCAGCTAAATTTATATTTCCAAACATGTTATTCATAATTTAACATATAATTCAACATAAATTTAACAAAAAACATAATTTAGTTGACTTTTTTTGCCAATTTTTTTAAAAATTTCTTAATTTTTATAAAGAAAAATTAAAAATAAAAACTTTATTCAGTTAAATTTATATTTCTAAGCATGTTAATTATAATTTAACATATAAATCAACATATATTTAACAAAAAACATAATTTAGTTGACTTTTTTTGCCAATTTTTTTAAAAATTTCTTAAATTTTATAACGAAAAATTAAAAATAACAACTTTATTCAGCTAAATTTATATTTCTAAACATGTTATTCATAATTTAACATATAATTCAACATAAATTTAACAAAAAACATAATTTAGTTGACGTTTTTTGCCAATTTTTTTAAAAATTTCTTAATTTTTATAAAGAAAAATTAAAAATAAAAACTTTATTTAGTTAAATTTATGTTTCTAAGCATGTTAATAATTATTTAACATATAATTCAAAATATATTTAACAAAAAACCATAATTTAGTTGACTTTTTTTGGCATTTTTTTTAAAAATTTCTTAAATTTTATAACGAAAAATTAAAAATTACAACTTTATTCAGCTAAATTTATATTTCTAAACATATTAGTCATAATTTAACATATAATTCAACATAGATTTAACAAAAAACATAATTTAGTTGACTTTTTTGCCAATTTTTTTAAAAATTTCTTAATTTTTATAAAGAAAAATCAAAAATAAAAACTTTATTCAGTTAAATTTATATTTCTAAGTATGTTAATCATAATTTAACATATAATTCCACATATATTTAACAAAAACACATTATTTGAGTGAAATTTTAGTGACAATTTTTTTAAAAATTTCTTAATTGTTATGAAGAAAAATTCAAAATAACGGCTTTATTCAATTAAATTTATGTTTCTAAGCATGTTAATCATAATTTAACATATAATTCAACATATATCTATAAGTTGACTTTTTTTGGCACTTTTTTTAAAAATTTCTTAAATTTTATAAAGAAAAATTAAAAATAACAACTTTATTCACCAAAATTTATATTTCTAAATATGTTGATCATAATTTAATATATAATTCCACATATATTTAACAAAAAAACATAATTTTGTTTACTTTTTTTTGCAATTTTTTTCAAAATTGCTTAAATTTTATAACGAAAAATTCAAAATAACAACTTTATTCAGCTAAATTTATATTTCTAAACATGTTAGTCATAATTGAACATATAATTCAATTTAACAAAAAACATAATTTAGTTGACTTTTTTGCCAATTTTTTTAAAAATTTCTTAATTTTTATAAAGAAAAATTAAAAATAAAAACTTAATTCAGTTAAATTTATATTTCTAAATATGTTAATCATAATTTAACATATAATTCCACATATATTTAACAAAAAAAAATAATTTTGTTTACTTTTTTTGGCAATTTTTTTAAAAATTTCTTAAATTTTATAACGAAAAATTAAAAATAACAACTTTATTCAGCTAAATTTATATTTCTAAACATGTTATTCATAATTTCACATATAATTCAACATACATTTAACAAAAAACATAATTTAGTTGACGTTTTTTGCCAATTTTTTTAAAAAATTTCCTAATTTTTATAAAGAAAAATTAAAAATAAAAACTTTATTCAGTTAAATTTATGTTTCTAAGCATGTTAATAATTATTTAACATATAATTCAAAATATATTTAACAAAAAACCATAATTTAGTTGACTTTTTTTGGCAATTTTTTTAAAAATTTCTTAAATTTTATAACGAAAAATTAAAAATTACAACTTTATTCAGCTAAATTTATATTTCTAAACATATTATTCATAATTTAACATATAATTCAACATAGATTTAACAAAAAACATAATTTAGTTGACTTTTTTGCCAATTTTTTTAAAAATTTCTTAATTTTTATAAAGAAAAATTAAAAATAAAAACTTTATTCAGTTAAATTTATGTTTCTAAGCATGTTAATAATTATTTAACATATAATTCCACATATATTTAACAAAAACACATTATTTGAGTGAAATTTTAGTGACAATTTTTTTAAAAATTTCTTAAATTTTATAAAGAAAAATTAAAAATAACAACTTTATTCACCAAAATTTATATTTCTAAATATGTTGATCATAATTTAACATATAATTCAACATATATTTAACAAAAAAACATAATTTTGTTTACTTTTTTTTGCAATTTTTTTCAAAATTGCTTAAATTTTATAACGAAAAATTCAAAATAACAACTTTATTCAGCTAAATTTATATTTCTAAACATGTTAGTCATAATTGAACATATAATTCAATTTAACAAAAAACATAATTTAGTTGACTTTTTTGCCAATTTTTTTAAAAATTTCTTAATTTTTATAAAGAAAAACTAAAAATAAAAACTTTATTCAGTTAAATTTATATTTCTAAATATGTTAATCATAATTTAACATATAATTCCACATATATTTAACAAAAAAACATAATTTTGTTTACTTTTTTTTGCAATTTTTTTCAAAATTGCTTAAATTTTATAACGAAAAATTAAAAATAACAAGTTTATTCAGCTAAATTTATATTTCTAAACATGTTAGTCATAATTGAACATATAATTCAATTTAACAAAAAACATAATTTAGTTGACTTTTTTGCCAATTTTTTTAAAAATTTCTTAATTTTTATAAAGAAAAATTAAAAATAAAAACTTTATTCAGTTAAATTTATATTTCTAAATATGTTAATCATAATTTAACATATAATTCAACATAAATTTAACAAAAAACATAATTTAGTTGACTTTTTTGCCAATTTTTTTAAAAATTTCTTAATTTTTATAAAGAAAATTTAAAAATAACAACTTTATTCAGCAAAATTTATATTTCTAAATATGTTGATCATAATTTAATATATAATTCCACATATATTTAACAAAAAAACATAATTTTGCTTACTTTTTTGGCAATATTTTTAAAAATTTCTTAAATTTTATAAAGAAAAATTAAAAATAACAACTTTATTCAGCAAAATTTATATTTCTAAATATGTTGATCATAATTTAATATATAATTCAACATATATTTAACAAAAAACATAATTTAGTTGACTTTTTTTGCCAATTTTATTAAAAATTTCTTAATTTTTATAAAGAAAATTTAAAAATAACAACTTTATTCAGCAAAATTTATATTTCTAAATATGTTGATCATATTTTAATATATAATTCCACATATATTTAACAAAAAAACTTAATTTTGTTTACTTTTTTTGGCAATTTTTTTAAAAATTTCTTAAACTTTATAAAGAAAAATTAAAAATAACAACTTTATTTAGCAAAATTTATATTTTTTTTAAAAATTTCTTAAATTTTATAAAGAAAAATAAAAAATAACAACTTTCTACAGCCAAATTTATAAATTTATATTTCTAAACATGTTCATCATAATTTAAAAATTCATAATTTAACATATAATTCAACATAAATTTAACAAAAAACATAATTTAGTTGACTTTTTTTGCCAATTTTTTTAAAAATTTCTTAATTTTTATAAAGAAAAATTAAAAATAAAAACTTTATTCAGTTAAATTTATATTTCTAAACATGTTAATTATAATTTAACATATAAATCAACATATATTTAACAAAAAACATAATTTAGTTGACTTTTTTTGCCAATTTTTTTAAAAATTTCTTAAATTTTATAACGAAAAATTAAAAATAACAACTTTATTCAGCTAAATTTATATTTCTAAACATGTTATTCATAATTTAACATATAATTCAACATAAATTTAACAAAAAACATAATTTAGTTGACGTTTTTTGCCAATTTTTTTAAAAATTTCTTAATTTTTATAAAGAAAAATTAAAAATAAAAACTTTATTTAGTTAAATTTATGTTTCTAAGCATGTTAATAATTATTTAACATATAATTCAAAATATATTTAACAAAAAACCATAATTTAGTTGACTTTTTTTGGCATTTTTTTTAAAAATTTCTTAAATTTTATAACGAAAAATTAAAAATTACAACTTTATTCAGCTAAATTTATATTTCTAAACATATTAGTCATAATTTAACATATAATTCAACATAGATTTAACAAAAAACATAATTTAGTAGACTTTTTTGCCAATTTTTTTAAAAATTTCTTAATTTTTATAAAGAAAAATCAAAAATAAAAACTTTATTCAGTTAAATTTATATTTCTAAATATGTTAATCATAATTTAACATATAATTCCACATATATTTAACAAAAACACATTATTTGAGTGAAATTTTAGTGACAATTTTTTTAAAAATTTCTTAATTTTTATGAAGAAAAATTCAAAATAACGACTTTATTCAATTAAATTTATGTTTCTAAGCATGTTAATCATAATTTAACATATAATTCAACATATATCTATAAGTTGACTTTTTTTGGCACTTTTTTTTAAAAATTTCTTAAATTTTATAAAGAAAAATGAAAAATAACAACTTTATTCACCAAAATTTATATTTCTAAATATGTTGATCATAATTTAATATATAACTCCACATACATTTAACAAAAAAACATAATTTTGTTTACTTTTTTTTGCAATTTTTTTCAAAATTGCTTAAATTTTATAACGAAAAATTCAAAATAACAACTTTATTCAGCTAAATTTATATTTCTAAACATGTTAGTCATAATTGAACATATAATTCAATTTAACAAAAAACATAATTTAGTTGACTTTTTTGCCAATTTTTTTAAAAATTTCTTAATTTTTATAAAGAAAAATTAAAAATAAAAACATTATTCAGTTAAATTTATATTTCTAAATATGTTAATCATAATTTAACATATAATTCCACATATATTTAACAAAAAAACATAATTTTGTTTACTTTTTTTGGCAATTTTTTTAAAAATTTCTTAAATTTTATAACGAAAAATTAAAAATAACAACTTTATTCAGCTAAATTTATATTTCTAAACATGTTATTCATAATTTCACATATAATTCAACATACATTTATCAAAAAACATAATTTAGTTGACGTTTTTTGCCAATTTTTTTAAAAATTTCTTAATTTTTATAAAGAAAAATTAAAAATAAAAACTTTATTCAGTTAAATTTATGTTTCTAAGCATGTTAATAATTATTTAACATATAATTCAAAATATATTTAACAAAAAACCATAATTTAGTTGACTTTTTTTGGCAATTTTTTTAAAAATTTCTTAAATTTTATAACGAAAAATTAAAAATTACAACTTTATTCAGCTAAATTTATATTTCTAAACATATTATTCAGAATTTAACATATAATTCAACATAGATTTAACAAAAAACATAATTTAGTTGACTTTTTTGCCAATTTTTTTAAAAATTTCTTAATTTTTATAAAGAAAAATTAAAAATAAAAACTTTATTCAGTTAAATTTATGTTTCTAAGCATGTTAATAATTATTTAACATATAATTCCACATATATTTAACAAAAACACATTATTTGAGTGAAATTTTAGTGACAATTTTTTTAAAAATTTCTTAATTTTTATGAAGAAAAATTCAAAATAACGACTTTATTCAATTAAATTTATGTTTCTATGCATGTTAATCATAATTTAACATATAATTCAACATATATCTATAAGTTGACTTTTTTTGGCACTTTTTTTAAAAATTTCTTAAATTTTATAAAGAAAAATTAAAAATAACAACTTTATTCACCAAAATTTATATTTCTAAATATGTTGATCATAATTTAATATATAATTCCACATATATTTAACAAAAAAACATAATTTTGTTTACTTTTTTTTGCAATTTTTTTCAAAATTGCTTAAATTTTATAACGAAAAATTCAAAATAACAACTTTATTCAGCTAAATTTATATTTCTAAACATGTTAGTCATAATTGAACATATAATTCAATTTAACAAAAAACATAATTTAGTTGACTTTTTTGCCAATTTTTTTAAAAATTTCTTAATTTTTATAAAGAAAAATTAAAAATAAAAACTTTATTCAGTTAAATTTATATTTCTAAACATGTTAATCATAATGTAACATATAATTCCACATATATTTAACAAAAAACATAATTTAGTTTAAAAATTTCTTGAATTTTATAGAGAAAAATAAAAAATAACAACTTTCTCCTGGCAAATTTATATTTCTAAACATGTTCATCATAATTTAACAAATAATAGAACATACTTTAAAAATTTCTTAAATTTTTAAAAATTTCTTAAATTTTATAAAGCAAAATTAAAAATAACAACTTTATTCAGCAAAATTTATATTTCTAAATATGTTGATCATAATTTAATATATAATTCAACATAAATTTAACTAAAAACATAATTTTGCTTACTTTTTTGGCAATATTTTTAAAAATTTCTTAAATTTTATAAAGAAAAATTAAAAATAACAACTTTATACAGTTAAATTTATATTTCTTAACATGTTAATCATAATTTAACATATAAATCAACATATATTTAACAAACAAACATTATTTAGGTGAAATTTTTGTGACAATTTTTTTTAAAATTTCTTAAATTTTATAAAGAGAAATTTATAATAAATACTTTATTCAGCTAAATTTATGTTTCTTAACATGCTTATCATAATTTAACATATAAATCAACATATATTTAACAAAAAAACGTTATTTAGGTGAAATTTTGTTACAATTTTTTTAAAAATTTCTTAAATTTTATAAAGAAAAATTCAAAATAAATACTTTATTCAGCTAAATTTTTATTTCTAAACATGTTATTCATAATTTAACATATAATTCAACATATATTTAACAAAAAACCATAATTTAGTTGACTTTTTTTGCCAATTTTATTAAAAATTTCTTAATTTTTATAAAGAAAATTTAAAAATAACAACTTTATTCAGCTAAATTTATGTTTCTTAACATGCTTATCATAATTTAACATATAAATCAACATATATTTAACAAAAAAACGTTATTTAGGTGAAATTTTGTTACAATTTTTTTAAAAATTTCTTAAATTTTATAAAGAAAAATTCAAAATAAATACTTTATTCAGCTAAATTTATATTTCTAAACATGTTATTCATAATTTAACATATAATTCAACATATATTTAACAAAAAACCATAATTTAGTTGACTTTTTTTGCCAATTTTATTAAAAATTTCTTAATTTTTATAAAGAAAATTTAAAAATAACAACTTTATTCAGCAAAATTTATATTTCTAAATATGTTGATCATATTTTAATATATAATTCCACATATATTTAACAAAAAAACTTAATTTTGTTTACTTGTTTTGGCAATTTTTTTAAAAATTTCTTAAACTTTATAAAGAAAAATTAAAAATAACAACTTTATTCAGCAAAATTTATATTTTTTTTAAAAGTTTCTTACATTTTATAAAAATAAATAAAAATAAAAACTTTTTTCAGCTAAATTTATGTTTCTAAGCATGTTAATCATAATTTAACATATAATTCAACATATATTTAACAAAAAACCATAGTTTAGTTGACTTTTTTTGGCAATTTTTTTAAAAATTTCTTAAATTTTATAAAGAAAAATAAAAAATAACAACTTTCTACAGCCAAATTTATATTTCTAAACATGTTCATCATAATTTAACAAATAATCGAACATACATTTAACAAAAAACATAATTTAGTTGATTTTTTTTGCCAATTTTTTTAAAAATTTCTTAAATTTTATAACGAAAAATTAAAAATAACAACTTTATTCAGCTAAATTTATATTTCTAAACATGTTATTCATAATTTAACATATAATTCAACATAAATTTAACTAAAAACATAATTTAGTTGACTTTTTTTGCCAATTTTTTTTAAAATTTCTTAATTTTTATAAAGAAAAATTAAAAATAACAACTTTATTCAGCAAAATTTATATTTCTAAATATGTTGATCATAATTTAATATATAATTCCACATATATTTAACAAAAAAACATAATTTTGCTTACTTTTTTGGCAATATTTTTAAGAATTTCTTAAATTTTATAAAGAAAAATTAAAAATAACAACTTTATTCAGTTAAATTTATATTTCTAAATATGTTGATCATAATTTAATATATAATTCAACATAAATTTAACTAAAAACATAATTTTGCTTACTTTTTTGGCAATATTTTTAAAAATTTCTTAAATTTTATAAAGAAAAATTAAAAATAACAACTTTATACAGTTAAATTTATATTTCTTAACATGTTATTCATAATTTAACATATAATTCAACATAAATTTAACAAAAAACATAATTTAGTTGACTTTTTTTGCCAATTTTTTTAAAAATTTCTTAATTTTTATAAAGAAAAATTAAAAATAAAAACTTTATTCAGTTAAATTTATATTTCTAAACATGTTAATTATAATTTAACATATAAATCAACATATATTTAACAAAAAACATAATTTAGTTGACTTTTCTTGCCAATTTTTTTAAAAATTTCTTAAATTTTATAACGAAAAATTAAAAATAACAACTTTATTCAGCTAAATTTATATTTCTAAACATGTTATTCATAATTTAACATATAATTCAACATAAATTTAACAAAAAACATAATTTAGTTGACGTTTTTTGGCAATTTTTTTAAAAATTTCTTAATTTTTATAAAGAAAAATTAAAAATAAAAACTTTATTTAGTTAAATTTATGTTTCTAAGCATGTTAATAATTATTTAACATATAATTCAAAATATATTTAACAAAAAACCATAATTTAGTTGACTTTTTTTGCCATTTTTTTTAAAAATTTCTTAAATTTTATAACGAAAAATTAAAAATTACAACTTTATTCAGCTAAATTTATATTTCTAAACATATTAGTCATAATTTAACATATAATTCAACATAGATTAAACAAAAAACTTAATTTAGTTGACTTTTTTGCCAATTTTTTTAAAAATTTCTTAATTTTTATAAAGAAAAATCAAAAATAAAAACTTTATTCAGTTAAATTTATATTTCTAAATATGTTAATCATAATTTAACATATAATTCCACATATATTTAACAAAAACACATTATTTGAGTGAAATTTTAGTGACAATTTTTTTAAAAATTTCTTAATTTTTATGAAGAAAAATTCAAAATAACGACTTTATTCAATTAAATTTATGTTTCTAAGCATGTTAATCATAATTTAACATATAATTCAACATATATCTATAAGTTGACTTTTTTTGGCACTTTTTTTAAAAATTTCTTAAATTTTATAAAGAAAAATTAAAAATAACAACTTTATTCACCAAAATTTATATTTCTAAATATGTTGATCATAATTTAATATATAATTCCACATAGATTTAACAAAAAAACATAATTTTGTTTACTTTTTTTTGCAATTTTTTTCAAAATTGCTTAAATTTTATAACGAAAAATTCAAAATAACAACTTTATTCAGCTAAATTTATATTTCTAAACATGTTAGTCATAATTGAACATATAATTCAATTTAACAAAAAACATAATTTAGTTGACTTTTTTGCCAATTTTTTTAAAAATTTCTTAATTTTTATAAAGAAAAATTAAAAATAAAAACTTTATTCAGTTAAATTTATATTTCTAAATATGTTAATCATAATTTAACATATAATTCCACATATATTTAACAAAAAAACATAATTTTGTTTACTTTTTTTTGCAATTTTTTTCAAAATTGCTTAAATTTTATAACGAAAAATTAAAAATAACAACTTTATTCAGCTAAATTTACATTTCTAAACATGTTAGTCATAATTGAACATATAATTCAATTTAACAAAAAACATAATTTAGTTGACTTTTTCGCCAATTTTTTTAAAAATTTCTTAATTTTTATAAAGAAAATTTAAAAATAACAACTTTATTCAGTAAAATTTATATTTCTAAATATGTTGATCATAATTTAATATATAATTCCACATATATTTAACAAAAAAACATAATTTTGCTTACTTTTTTGGCAATATTTTTAAAAATTTCTTATTTTTAATAAAGAAAAATTAAAAATAACAACTTTATTCAGCAAAATTTATATTTCTAAATATGTTGATCATAATTTAATATATAATTCAACATATATTTAACAAAAAACCATAGTTTAGTTGACTTTTTTTGGCGATTTTTGTAAAAATTTCTTAAATTTTATAACGAAAAATTAAAAATAACAACTTTATTCAGCTAAATTTATATTTCTAAACATGTTATTCATAATTTAACATATAATTCAACATAAATTTAACTAAAAACATAATTTAGTTGATTTTTTTGCCAATTTTTTTAAAAATTTCTTAATTTTTATAAAGAAAAATTAAAAATAAAAACTTTATTCAGTTAAATTTATATTTCTAAATATCTTAATCATAATTTAACATATAATTCCACATATATTTAACAAAAAACATAATTTAGTTGACTTTTTTTGCCAATTTTTTTAAAAATTTCTTAATTTGTATAAAGAAAAATTAAAAATAAAAACTTTATTCAGTTAAATTTATATTTCTTAACATGTTAATCATAATTTAACATATAAATCAACATATATTTAACAAAAAATATAATTTTGCTGACTTTTTTTGGAATTTTTTTGAAAAGTTTCTTACATTTGATAAAAAAAAATAAAAATAAAAACTTTTTTCAGCTAAATTTATGTTTCTAAGCATGTTAATCATAATTTAACATACAATTCAACATATATTTACACAAAAACCATAGTTTAGTTGACTTTTTTGGCAATTTTTTTAAAAATTTCTTAAATTTTATAAAGAAAAATAAAAAATAACAACTTTCTTCAGCCAAATTTATATTTCTAAACATGTTCATCATAATTTAACAAATAATAGAACATACATTTAACAAAAAACATAATTAATTGACTTTTATTGCCAATTTTTTTAAAAAATTCTTAATTTTTATAAAGACGTATTAAAAATAACAACTTTATACAGTTAAATTTATATTTCTTAACATGTTAATCATAATTTAACATATAAATCAACATATATTTAACAAAAAAACATTATTTAGGTGAAATTTTTGTGACCATTTTTTTAAAAATTTCTTAAATTTTATAAAGAGAAATTCAAAACAAATACTTTATTCAGCTAAATTTATGTTTCTAAGCATGTTAATCATAATTTAACATATAATTCAACATATATTTAAGAAAAAACCATAATTTAGTTTACTTTTTTTGGCAATTTTTTTAAAAAATTCTTAAATTTTATAACGAAAAATTAAAAATAACAACTTTATTCAAGTAAATTTATATTTATAAACATGTTATTCATAATTTAACATATAATTCAACATAAATTTAACAAAAAACATAATTTAGTTGACTTTTTTTGCCAATTTTTTTTAAATTTCTTAATTTTTATAAAGAAAAATGAAAAATAAAAACTTTATTCAGTTAAATTTATATTTCTAAACATGTTAATTATAATTTAACATATAAATCAACATATATTTAACAAAAAACATAATTTAGTTGACTTTTTTTGCCAATTTTTTTAAAAATTTCTTAATTTGTATAAAGAAAAATTAAAAATAAAAACTTTATTCAGTTAAATTTATATTTCTTAACATGTTAGTCATAATTTAACATATAAATCAACATATATTTAACAAAAAATATAATTTTGCTGACTTTTTTTGGAATTTTTTTTAAAAGTTTCTTACACTTGATAAAAAAAAATAAAAATAAAAACTTTTTTCAGCTAAATTTATGTTTCTAAGCATGTTAATCATAATTTAACATACAATTCAACATATATTTACACAAAAACCATAGTTTAGTTGACTTTTTTGGCAATTTTTTTAAAAATTTCTTAAATTTTATAACGAAAAATTAAAAATAACAACTTTATTCAGCTAAATTTATATTTCTAAACATGTTATTTATAATTTAACATATAATCCAACATAAATTTAACTAAAAACATAATTTAGTTGACTTTTTTGCCAATTTTTTTAAAAATTTCTTAATTTTTATAAAGAAAAATTAAAAATAAAAACTTTATTCAGTTAAATTTATATTTCTAAATATGTTAATCATAATTTAACATATAATTCCACATATATTTAACAAAAAACATAATTTAGTTGACTTTTTTTGCCAATTTTTTTAAAAATTTCTTAATTTGTATAAAGAAAAATCAAAAATAAAAACTTTATTCAGTTAAATTTATATTTCTTAACATGTTAATCATAATTTAACATATAAATCAACATATATTTAACAAAAAATATAATTTTGCTGACTTTTTTTGGAATTTTTTTTAAAAGTTTCTTACACTTGATAAAAAAAAATAAAAATAAAAACTTTTTTCAGCTAAATTTATATTTCTAAACATGTTCATCATAATTTAACAAATAATAGAACATACATTTAACAAAAAACATAATTAATTGACTTTTATTGCCAATTTTTCTAAAAAATTCTTAATTTTTATAAAGAAGTATTAAAAATAACAACTTTATACAGTTAAATTTATATTTCTTAACATGTTAATCATAATTTAACATATAAATCAACATATATTTAACAAAAAAACATTATTTAGGTGAAATTTTTGTGACCATTTTTTTAAAAATTTCTTAAATTTTATAAAGAGAAATTCAAAATAAATACTTTATTCAGCTAAATTTATGTTTCTAAGCATGTTAATCATAATTTAACATATAATTCAACATATATTTAAGAAAAAACCATAATTTAGTTTACTTTTTTTGGCAATTTTTTTAAAAAATTCTTAAATTTTATAACGAAAAATTAAAAATAACAACTTTATTCAGCTAAATTTATATTTATAAACATGTTATTCATAATTTAACATATAATTCAACATAAATTTAACAAAAAACATAATTTAGTTGACTTTTTTTGCCAATTTTTTTAAAAATTTCTTAATTTTTATAAAGAAAAATTAAAAATAAAAACTTTATTCAGTTAAATTTATATTTCTAAACATGTTAATTATAATTTAACATATAAATCAACATATATTTAACAAAAAACATAATTTAGTTTAAAAATTTCTTGAATTTTATAAAGAAAAATAAAAAATAACAACTTTCTCCTGGCAAATTTATATTTCTAAACATGTTCATCATAATTTAACAAATAATAGAACATACTTTAAAAATTTCTTAAATTTTTAAAAATTTCTTAAATTTTATAAAGAAAAATTAAAAATAACAACTTTATTCAGCAAAATTTATATTTCTAAATAAGTTTGATCATAGTTTAATATATAATTCAACATAAATTTAACTAAAAACATAATTTTGCTTACTTTTTTGGTAATATTTTTAAAAATTTCTTAAATTTTATAAAGAAAAATTAAAAATAAAAACTTTATTCATTTAAATTTATATTTCTTAATATGTTAATCATAATTTAATATATAATTCCACATATATTTAACAAAAAACATAATTAATTGACTTTTATTGCCAATTTTTCTAAAAAATTCTTAATTTTTATAAAGAAGTATTAAAAATAACAACTTTATACAGTTAAATTTATATTTCTTAACATGTTAATCATAATTTAACATATAAATCAACATATATTTAACAAAAAAACATTATTTAGGTGAAATTTTTGTGACCATTTTTTTAAAAATTTCTTAAATTTTATAAAGAGAAATTCAAAATAAATACTTTATTCAGCTAAATTTATGTTTCTAAGCATGTTAATCATAATTTAACATATAATTCAACATATATTTAAGAAAAAACCATAATTTAGTTTACTTTTTTTGGCAATTTTTTTAAAAAATTCTTAAATTTTATAACGAAAAATTAAAAATAACAACTTTATTCAGCTAAATTTATATTTATAAACATGTTATTCATAATTTAACATATAATTCAACATAAATTTAACAAAAAACATAATTTAATTGACTTTTTTTGCCAATTTTTTTAAAAAAATTTTAATTTTTATAAAGAAAAATTAAAAATAAAAACTTTATTCAGTTAAATTTATATTTCTAAACATGTTAATTATAATTTAACATATAAATCAACATATATTTAACAAAAAACATAATTTAGTTTAAAAATTTCTTGAATTTTATAAAGAAAACTAAAAAATAACAACTTTCTCCTGGCAAATTTATATTTCTAAACATGTTCATCATAATTTAACAAATAATAGAACATACTTTAAAAATTTCTTAAATTTTTAAAAATTTCTTAAATTTTATAAAGAAAAATTAAAAATAACAACTTTATTCAGCAAAATTTATATTTCTAAATAAGTTTGATCATAGTTTAATATATAATTCAACATAAATTTAACTAAAAACATAATTTTGCTTACTTTTTTGGTAATATTTTTAAAAATTTCTTAAATTTTATAAAGAAAAATTAAAAATAAAAACTTTATTCATTTAAATTTATATTTCTTAATATGTTAATCATAATTTAATATATAATTCCACATATATTTAACAAAAAACATAATTAATTGACTTTTATTGCCAATTTTTCTAAAAAATTCTTAATTTTTATAAAGAAGTATTAAAAATAACAACTTTATACAGTTAAATTTATATTTCTTAACATGTTAATCATAATTTAACATATAAATCAACATATATTTAACAAAAAAACATTATTTAGGTGAAATTTTTGTGACCATTTTTTTAAAAATTTCTTAAATTTTATAAAGAGAAATTCAAAATAAATACTTTATTCAGCTAAATTTATGTTTCTAAGCATGTTAATCATAATTTAACATATAATTCAACATATATTTAAGAAAAAACCATAATTTAGTTTACTTTTTTTGGCAATTTTTTTAAAAAATTCTTAAATTTTATAACGAAAAATTAAAAATAACAACTTTATTCAGCTAAATTTATATTTATAAACATGTTATTCATAATTTAACATATAAGTCAACATAAATTTAACAAAAAACATAATTTAATTGACTTTTTTTGCCAATTTTTTTAAAAATTTCTTAATTTTTATAAAGAAAAATTAAAAATAAAAACTTTATTCAGTTAAATTTATATTTCTAAACATGTTAATTATAATTTAACATATAAATCAACATATATTTAACAAAAAACATAATTTAGTTTAAAAATTTCTTGAATTTTATAAAGAAAAATAAAAAATAACAACTTTCTCCTGGCAAATTTATATTTCTAAACATGTTCATCATAATTTAACAAATAATAGAACATACTTTAAAAATTTCTTAAATTTTTAAAAATTTCTTAAATTTTATAAAGAAAAATTAAAAATAACAACTTTATTCAGCAAAATTTATATTTCTAAATAAGTTTGATCATAGTTTAATATATAATTCAACATAAATTTAACTAAAAACATAATTTTGCTTACTTTTTTGGCAATATATTTAAAAATTTCTTGAATTTTATAAAGAAAAATTAAAAATAAAAACTTTATTCATTTAAATTTATATTTCTTAATATGTTAATCATAATTTAATATATAATTCCACATATATTTAACAAAAAAACATAATATAGTTGACTTTTTTTGCCAATTTTTTTAAAAATTTCTTAAATTTTATAAAGAAAAATTAAAAATAAAATCTTTATTCAGTTAAATTTATATTTCTTAACATGCTAATCATAATTTAAAATATAAATCAACCTATATTTAACAAAAAAACGTTATTTAGGTGAAATTTTGTTACAATTTTTTTTAAAATTTCTTAAATTTTATAAAGAATAATTCAAAATAAATACTTTATTCAGCTAAATTTATATTTCTAAACATGTTATTCATAATTTAACATATAATTCAACGTAAATTTAACAAAAAACATAATTTAGTTGACTTTTTTTGGCAATTTTTTTAAAAATTTCTTAATTTTTTTAAAAAAAAATTAAAAATAACAACTTTATTCAGCAAAATTTATATTTCTAAATATGTTGATCATAATTTAATATATAATTCCACATATATTTAACAAAAAAACATAATTTTGCTTACTTTTTTGGCAATATTTTTAAAAATTTCTTAAATTTTAATAAGGAAAAATTAAAAATAACAACTTTATTCAGCAAAATTTATATTTCTAAATATGTTGATCATAATTTAATATATGATTCAACATATATTTAACAAAAAACAATAGTTTAGTTGACTTTTATTGGGGATTTTTTTAAAAAATTCTTAAATTTTATAACGAAAAATTAAAAATAACAACTTTATTCAGCTAAATTTATATTTCTTAACATGTTATTCATAATTTAACATATAATTCAACATAAATTTAACTAAAAACATAATTTAGTTGACTTTTTTTGCCAATTTCTTTAAAAATTTCTTAATTTTTATAAAGAAAAATTAAAAATAAAAACTTTATTCAGTTAAATTTATATTTCTAAATATGTTAATCATAATTTAACATGTAATTCCACATATATTTAACAAAAAACATAATTTAGTTGACTTGTTCTGCCAATTTTTTTAAAAAATTCTTAAATTTGTATAAAGAAAAATTAAAAATAAAAACTTTATTCAGTTAAATTTATATTTCTTAACATGTTAATCATAATTTAACATATAATTCAACATATATTTAACAAAAAATCATAATTTAGTTGACTTTTTTTGCCAATTTTTTTAAAAATTTCTTAATTTTCATAAAGAAAAATTAAAAATAAAAACTTTATTCATTTAAATTTATATTTCTTAATATGTTAATCATAATTTAATAAATAATTCCACATATATTTAACAAAAAAACATAATTTTGTTTACTTTTTTTGGCAATTTTTTAAAAATTTCTTAAATTTTGTAACGAAAAATAAAAAATAACAACTTTGTTCAGCTAAATTTATATTTCTAAACCTGTTATTCATAATTTAACATATAATTCAACATAAATTTAACAAAAAACATAATTTAGTTTACTTTTTTGGCAATTTTTTTAAAAAATTCTTAAATTTTGTAACGAAAAATTAAAAATAACAACTTTATTCAGCTAAATTTATATCTATAAACATGTTATTCATAATTTAACATATAATTCAACATAAATTTAACAAAAAACATAATTTAGTTGACTTTTTTTGCCAATTTTTTTAAAAATTTCTTAATTTTTATAAAGAAAAATTAAAAATAAAAACTTTATTCAGTTAAATTTATATTTCTAAACATGTTAATTATAATTTAACATATAAATCAACATATATTTAACAAAAAACATAATTTAGTTTAAAAATTTCTTGAATTTTATAAAGAAAAATAAAAAATAACAACTTTCTCCTGGCAAATTTATATTTCTAAACATGTTCATCATAATTTAACAAATAATAGAACATACTTTAAAAATTTCTTAAATTTTTAAAAATTTCTTAAATTTTATAAAGAAAAATTAAAAATAACAACTTTATTCAGCAAAATTTATATTTCTAAATAAGTTTGATCATAGTTTAATATATAATTCAACATAAATTTAACTAAAAACATAATTTTGCTTACTTTTTTGGTAATATTTTTAAAAATTTCTTAAATTTTATAAAGAAAAATTAAAAATAAAAACTTTATTCATTTAAATTTATATTTCTTAATATGTTAATCATAATTTAATATATAATTCCACATATATTTAACAAAAAACATAATTAATTGACTTTTATTGCCAATTTTTCTAAAAAATTCTTAATTTTTATAAAGAAGTATTAAAAATAACAACTTTATACAGTTAAATTTATATTTCTTAACATGTTAATCATAATTTAACATATAAATCAACATATATTTAACAAAAAAACATTATTTAGGTGAAATTTTTGTGACCATTTTTTTAAAAATTTCTTAAATTTTATAAAGAGAAATTCAAAATAAATACTTTATTCAGCTAAATTTATGTTTCTAAGCATGTTAATCATAATTTAACATATAATTCAACATATATTTAAGAAAAAACCATAATTTAGTTTACTTTTTTTGGCAATTTTTTTAAAAAATTCTTAAATTTTATAACGAAAAATTAAAAATAACAACTTTATTCAGCTTAATTTATATTTATAAACATGTTATTCATAATTTAACATATAATTCAACATAAATTTAACAAAAAACATAATTTAATTGACTTTTTTTGCCAATTTTTTTAAAAATTTCTTAATTTTTATAAAGAAAAATTAGAAATAAAAACTTTATTCAGTTAAATTTATATTTCTAAACATGTTAATTATAATTTAACATATAAATCAACATATATTTAACAAAAAACATAATTTAGTTTAAAAATTTCTTGAATTTTATAAAGAAAAATAAAAAATAACAACTTTCTCCTGGCAAATTTATATTTCTAAACATGTTCATCATAATTTAACAAATAATAGAACATACTTTAAAAATTTCTTAAAATTTTAAAAATTTCTTAAATTTTATAAAGAAAAATTAAAAATAACAACTTTATTCAGCAAAATTTATATTTCTAAATAAGTTTGATCATAGTTTAATATATAATTCAACATAAATTTAACTAAAAACATAATTTTGCTTACTTTTTTGGTAATATTTTTAAAAATTTCTTAAATTTTATAAAGAAAAATTAATAAAAACTTTATTCATTTAAAGTTATATTTCTTAATATGTTAATCATAATTTAATATATAATTCCACATATATTTAACAAAAAACATAATTAATTGACTTTTATTGCCAATTTTTCTAAAAAATTCTTAATTTTTATAAAGAAGTATTAAAAATAACAACTTTATACAGTTAAATTTATATTTCTTAACATGTTAATCATAATTTAACATATAAATCAACATATATTTAACAAAAAAACATTATTTAGGTGAAATTTTTGTGACCATTTCTTTAAAAATTTCTTAAATTTTATAAAGAAAAATTCAAAATAAATACTTTATTCAGCTAAATTTATGTTTCTAAGCATGTTAATCATAATTTAACATATAATTCAACATATATTTAAGAAAAAACCATAATTTAGTTTACTTTTTTTGGCAATTTTTTTAAAAAATTCTTAAATTTTATAACGAAAAATTAAAAATAACAACTTTATTCAGCTAAATTTATATTTATAAACATGTTATTCATAATTTAACATATAATTCAACATAAATTTAACAAAAAACATAATTTAATTGACTTTTTTTGCCAATTTTTTTAAAAATTTCTTAATTTTTATAAAGAAAAATTAAAAATAAAAACTTTATTCAGTTAAATTTATATGTCTAAACATGTTAATTATAATTTAACATATAAATCAACATATATTTAACAAAAAACATAATTTAGTTTAAAAATTTCTTGAATTTTATAAAGAAAAATAAAAAATAACAACTTTCTCCTGGCAAATTTATATTTCTAAACATGTTCATCATAATTTAACAAATAATAGAACATACTTTAAAAATTTCTTAAATTTTTAAAAATTTCTTAAATTTTATAAAGAAAAATTAAAAATAACAACTTTATTCAGCAAAATTTATATTTCTAAATAAGTTTGATCATAGTTTAATATATAATTCAACATAAATTTAACTAAAAACATAATTTTGCTTACTTTTTTGGCAATATATTTAAAAATTTCTTAAATTTTATAAAGAAAAATTAAAAATAAAAACTTTATTCATTTAAATTTAGATTTCTTAATATGTTAATCATAATATAATATATAATTCCACATATATTTAACAAAAAAACATAATTTAGTTGACTTTTTTGCCAATTTTTTTAAAAATTTCTTAAATTTTATAAAGAAAAATACGATAAACAAACCCCGGGTTTGTCAAAAGCACATTTCCTCAAAATCGCCACATGTAGAACTATATGAGCTATTCTAAAACAATGGGAATTCCTATACGTGTATATTGTGCAGTTTTAGTAGTGTTTTCAATGTACTATACATAGGAAAGATAAAAAATGATATGGTAAATATAGGTAAAAAATGTGTCCCTGTTCGATTTTATTAATTTTTTTTCCTTCCAAGTTTATTATTCCAACAAAATACATATATATAAACTTATCATTTAAGTTTTCCCTAATTTTGCTTTTAATTGAACATATAATGTGATATGAAATAATATCCAATATTCCCTTTATATAGCTCCTAAAAATATGCAAAATGTTCGTTTTTTGCAAAATTTTAGATGATTAAGAATTTTGATTAATTATAAGTGTGACGCAAATGACTATAATTTATTAATTAATGCACTTTAAAGAAATATGATTTTTGAAACTTTTCTCAATATTTGTTTTTAAAAATATTGTGCAGTTATAATTTTACAAGTAAATTAAAAATGTAATTTTTTGATTTTCGAAGGGCCACAACGGAAAGGGGAGGGGAGATACGGATACAATTTCTGCAGAGACTCTAGTTATTTTTTAGATATCTCTTTGGTACATAAATTTCAGCCTTCTATAATAAGCAGTTTGGGAAATACAGGGTGTTAAAAAAACTAAAAAAAGTTGTATGAAGATAACGGTATTGTTATACATCAAAGAATTAAATTTTAAAAAATTTGTTAATTTCACAATTAAGATAAAAGATTTTGCTATCTTATGGCTTTTACAGACCTCAAAAATTTTTATTGGTTTAAAAGTTATTAGATGTTCAATATGGGTAATTTTCGAAATTAGAGGGGGAATAACTCAGAGGGGAAAAGAGACAGAAGAAAATTTTGTTCTACTGGACCTATTATTTTATTACTATCTATCTATATTCAATATTTTAACTCTCTATATTGAAAGATGTAGAAGTTTGTGTAAACGGACGGACGGACAGACGGACAGACGGACAGACGGACAGACGGACAGACGGACAGACGGACAGACGGACAGACGGACAGACAGAGTGAAACTAATATACACATTTCTTCCAATTTGGTTGGAAATGTGCTAAAAATTAAAAATAAAATCTTTATTCAGTTAAATTTATATTTCTTAACATGCTAATCATAATTTAACATATAAATCAACCTATATTTAACAAAAAAACGTTATTTAGGTGAAATTTTGTTACAATTTTTTTTAAAATTTCTTAAATTTTATAAAGAATAATTCAAAATAAATACTTTATTCAGCTAAATTTATATTTCTAAACATGTTATTCATAATTTAACATATAATTCAACGTAAATTTAACAAAAAACATAATTTAGTTGACTTTTTTTGGCAATTTTTTTAAAAATTTCTTAATTTTTTTAAAAAAAAATTAAAAATAACAACTTTATTCAGCAAAATTTATATTTCTAAATATGTTGATCATAATTTAATATATAATTCCACATATATTTAACAAAAATACATAATTTTGCTTACTTTTTTGGCAATATTTTTAAAAATTTCTTAAATTTTATAAAGAAAAATTAAAAATAACAACTTTATTCAGCAAAATTTATATTTCTAAATATGTTGATCATAATTTAATATATGATTCAACATATATTTAACAAAAAACAATAGTTTAGTTGACTTTTATTGGGGATTTTTTTAAAAAATTTTTAAATTTTATAACGAAAAATTAAAAATAACAACTTTATTCAGCTAAATTTATATTTCTTAACATGTTATTCATAATTTAACATATAATTCAACATAAATTTAACTAAAAACATAATTTAGTTGACTTTTTTTGCCAATTTCTTTAAAAATTTCTTAATTTTTATAAAGAAAAATTAAAAATAAAAACTTTATTCAGTTAAATTTATATTTCTAAATATGTTAATCATAATTTAACATGTAATTCCACATATATTTAACAAAAAACATAATTTAGTTGACTTGTTTTGCCAATTTTTTTAAAAAATTCTTAAATTTGTATAAAGAAAAATTAAAAATAAAAACTTTATTCAGTTAAATTTATATTTCTTAACATGTTAATCATAATTTAACATATAATTCAACATATATTTAACAAAAAATCATAATTTAGTTGACTTTTTTTGCCAATTTTTTTAAAAATTTCTTAATTTTCATAAAGAAAAATTAAAAATAAAAACTTTATTCATTTAAATTTATATTTCTTAATATGTTAATCATAATTTAATATATAATTCCACATATATTTAACAAAAAAACATAATTTTGTTTACTTTTTTTGGCAATTTTTTAAAAATTTCTTAAATTTTGTAACGAAAAATAAAAAATAACAACTTTGTTCAGCTAAATTTATATTTCTAAACCTGTTATTCATAATTTAACATATAATTCAACATAAATTTAACAAAAAACATAATTTAGTTGACTTTTTTTGCAAAATTTTTTTAAAAATTTCTTAATTTTTATAAAGAAAAATTAAAAATAACAACTTTATTCAGCAAAATTTATATTTCTAAATATGTTGATCATAATTTAATATATAATTCCACATATATTTAACAAAAAAACATAATTTTGCTTACTTTTTTGGTAATATTTTTAAAAATTTCTTAAATTTTATAAAGAAAAATTTAAAATAAAAACTTTATTCATTTAAATTTATATTTCTTAATATGTTAATCATAATTTAATATATAATTCCACATATATTTAACAAAAAACATAATTAATTGACTTTTATTGCCAATTTTTCTAAAAAATTCTTAATTTTTATAAAGAAGTATTAAAAATAACAACTTTATACAGTTAAATTTATATTTCTTAACATGTTAATCATAATTTAACATATAAATCAACATATATTTAACAAAAAAACATTATTTAGGTGAAATTTTTGTGACCATTTTTTTAAAAATTTCTTAAATTTTATAAAGAGAAATTCAAAATAAATACTTTATTCAGCTAAATTTATGTTTCTAAGCATGTTAATCATAATTTAACATATAATTCAACATATATTTAAGAAAAAACCATAATTTAGTTTACTTTTTTTGGCAATTTTTTTAAAAAATTCTTAAATTTTATAACGAAAAATTAAAAATAACAACTTTATTCAGCCAAATTTATATTTATAAACATGTTATTCATAATTTAACATATAATTCAACATAAATTTAACAAAAAACATAATTTAATTGACTTTTTTTGCCAATTTTTTTAAAAATTTCTTAATTTTTATAAAGAAAAATTAAAAATAAAAACTTTATTCAGTTAAATTTATATTTCTAAACATGTTAATTATAATTTAACATATAAATCAACATATATTTAACAAAAAACATAATTTAGTTTAAAAATTTCTTGAATTTTATAAAGAAAAATAAAAAATAACAACTTTCTCCTGGCAAATTTATATTTCTAAACATGTTCATCATAATTTAACAAATAATAGAACATACTTTAAAAATTTCTTAAATTTTTAAAAATTTCTTAAATTTTATAAAGAAAAATTAAAAATAACAACTTTATTCAGCAAAATTTTATATTTCTAAATAAGTTTGATCATAGTTTAATATATAATTCAACATAAATTTAACTAAAAACATAATTTTGCTTACTTTTTTGGCAATATATTTAAAAATTTCTTAAATTTTATAAAGAAAAATTAAAACTAAAAACTTTATTCATTTAAATTTATATTTCTTAATATGTTAATCATAATTTAATATATAATTCCACATATATTTAACAAAAAAACATAATTTAGTTGACTTTTTTTGCCAATTTTTTTAAAAATTTCTTAAATTTTATAAAGAAAAATTAAAAATAAAATCTTTATTCAGTTAAATTTATATTTCTTAACATGCTAATCATAATTTAACATATAAATCAACCTATATTTAACAAAAAAACGTTATTTAGGTGAAATTTTGTTACAATTTTTTTTAAAATTTCTTAAATTTTATAAAGAATAATTCAAAATAAATACTTTATTCAGCTAAATTTATATTTCTAAACATGTTATTCATAATTTAACATATAATTCAACGTAAATTTAACAAAAAACATAATTTAGTTGACTTTTTTTGGCAATTTTTTTAAAAATTTCTTAATTTTTAAAAAAAAAAATTAAAAATAACAACTTTATTCAGCAAAATTTATATTTCTAAATATGTTGATCATAATTTAATATATAATTCCACATATATTTAACAAAAAAACATAATTTTGCTTACTTTTTTGGCAATATTTTTAAAAATTTCTTAAATTTTATAAAGAAAAATTAAAAATAACAACTTTATTCAGCAAAATTTATATTTCTAAATATGTTGATCATAATTTAATATATGATTCAACATATATTTAACAAAAAACAATAGTTTAGTTGACTTTTATTGGGGATTTTTTTAAAAAATTCTTAAATTTTATAACGAAAAATTAAAAATAACAACTTTATTCAGCTAAATTTATATTTCTTAACATGTTATTCATAATTTAACATATAATTCAACATAAATTTAACTAAAAACATAATTTAGTTGACTTTTTTTGCCAATTTCTTTAAAAATTTCTTAATTTTTATAAAGAAAAATTAAAAATAAAAACTTTATTCAGTTAAATTTATATTTCTAAATATGTTAATCATAATTTAACATGTAATTCCACATATATTTAACAAAAAACATAATTTAGTTGACTTTTTTTGCCAATTTTTTTAAAAAATTCTTAAATTTGTATAAAGAAAAATTAAAAATAAAAACTTTATTCAGTTAAATTTATATTTCTTAACATGTTAATCATAATTTAACATATAATTCAACATATATTTAACAAAAAATCATAATTTAGTTGACTTTTTTTGCCAATTTTTTTAAAAATTTCTTAATTTTCATAAAGAAAAATTAAAAATAAAAACTTTATTCATTTAAATTTATATTTCTTAATATGTTAATCATATGTTATATGATTATGAATATGTTAATATGTTAATATGTGAATTATATGAATATGTTAATATGTTAATATGTTAAAATTTAACAAATAATAGAACATACATTTAACAAAAAACATAATTAATTGACTTTTATTGCCAATTTTTTTAAAAAATTCTTAATTTTTATAAAGAAGTATTAAAAATAACAACTTTATTCAGCTAAATTTATATTTCTAAACATGTTATTCATAATTTAACATATAATTCCACATATATTTAACAAAAAAACATAATTTTGTTTACTTTTTTTTGCAATTTTTTTCATAATTGCTTAAATTTTATAACGAAAAATTAAAAATAACAAGTTTATTCAGCTAAATTTATATTTCTAAACATGTTAGTCATAATTGAACATATAATTCAATTTAACAAAAAACATAATTTAGTTGACTTTTTTGCCAATTTTTTTAAAAATTTCTTAATTTTTATAAAGAAAAATTAAAAATAAAAACTTTATTCACTTAAATTTATATTTATAAATATGTTAATCATAATATATAATTCCACATATATTTAACAAAAAAACATAATTTTGTTTACTTTTTTTGGCAATTTTTTAAAAATTTCTTAAATTTTGTAACGAAAAATAAAAAATAACAACTTTGTTCAGCTAAATTTATATTTCTAAACCTGTTATTCATAATTTAACATATAATTCAACATAAATTTAACAAAAAACATAATTTAGTTGACTTTTTTTGCAAAATTTTTTTTAAATATTCTTAATTTTTATAAAGAAAAATTAAAAATAACAACTTTATTCAGCAAAATTTATATTTCTAAATATGTTGATCATAATTTAATATATAATTCCACATATATTTAACAAAAAAACATAATTTTGCTTACTTTTTTGGCAATATTTTTAAAAAATTTTAAAATTTTATAAAGAAAAATTAAAAATAACAACTTTCTTCAGCCAAATTTATATTTCTAAACATGTTCATCATAATTTAACAAATAATAGAACATACATTTAACAAAAAACATAATTAATTGACTTTTATTGCCAATTTTTTTAAAAAATTCTTAATTTTTATAAAGAAGTATTAAAAATAACAACTTTATTCAGCTAAATTTATATTTCTAAACATGTTATTCATAATTTAACATATAATTCCACATATATTTAACAAAAAAACATAATTTTGTTTACTTTTTTTTGCAATTTTTTTCATAATTGCTTAAATTTTATAACGAAAAATTAAAAATAACAAGTTTATTCAGCTAAATTTATATTTCTAAACATGTTAGTCATAATTGAACATATAATTCAATTTAACAAAAAACATAATTTAGTTGACTTTTTTGCCAATTTTTTTAAAAATTTCTTAATTTTTATAAAGAAAAATTAAAAATAAAAACTTTATTCACTTAAATTTATATTTATAAATATGTTAATCATAATTTAACATATAATTCAACATAAATTTAACAAAAAACATAATTTAGTTGATTTTTTGCCAATTTTTTTAAAAATTTCTTAATTTTTATAAAGAAAATTTAAAAATAACAACTTTATTCAGCAAAATTTATATTTCTAAATATGTTGATCATAATTTAATATATAATTCCACATATATTTAACAAACAAACATAATTTTGCTTACTTTTTTGGCAATATTTTTAAAAATTTCTTAAGTTTTATAAAGAAAAATTAAAAATAACAACTTTATTCAGCAAAATTTATATTTCTAAATATGTTGATCATAATTTAATATATAATTCAACATATATTTAACAAAAAACATAATTTAGTTGACTTTTTTTGCCAATTTTATTAAAAATTTCTTAATTTTTATAAAGAAAATTTAAAAATAACAACTTTATTCAGCAAAATTTATATTTCTAAATATGTTGATCATATCTTAATATATAATTCCACATATATTTAACAAAAAAACTTAATTTTGTTTACTTTTTTTGGCAATTTTTTTAAAAATTTCTTAAACTTTATAAAGAAAAATTAAAAATAACAACTTTATTCAGCAAAATTTATATTTTTTTTAAAAGTTTCTTACATTTTATAAAAATAAATAAAAATAAAAACTTTTTTCAGCTAAATTTATGTTTCTAAGCATGTTAATCATAATTTAACATATAATTCAACATATATTTAACAAAAAACCATAGTTTAGTTGACTTTTTTTGGCAATTTTTTTAAAAATTTCTTAAATTTTATAAAGAAAAATAAAAAATAACAACTTTCTACAGCCAAATTTATATTTCTAAACATGTTCATCATAATTTAACAAATAATCGAACATACATTTAACAAAAAACATAATTTAGTTGATTTTTTTTGCCAATTTTTTTAAAAATTTCTTAAATTTTATAACGAAAAATTAAAAATAACAACTTTATTCAGCTAAATTTATATTTCTAAACATGTTATTCATAATTTAACATATAATTCAACATAAATTTAACTAAAAACATAATTTAGTTGACTTTTTTTGCCAATTTTTTTCAAAATTTCTTAATTTTTATAAAGAAAAATTAAAAATAACAACTTTATTCAGCAAAATTTATATTTCTAAATATGTTGATCATAATTTAATATATAATTCCACATATATTTAACAAAAAAACATAATTTTGCTTACTTTTTTGGCAATATTTTGATCATAATTTAATATATAATTCAACATAAATTTAACTAAAAACATAATTTTGCTTACTTTTTTGGCAATATTTTTAAAAATTTCTTAAATTTTATAAAGAAAAATTAAAAATAACAACTTTATACAGTTAAATTTATATTTCTTAACATGTTAATCATAATTTAACATATAATTCAACATATATTTAACAACTTTATACAGTTAAATTTATATTTCTTAACATGTTAATCATAATTTAACATATAATTCAACATATATTTAACATTTACATTTATATTTTTTGGCAATTTTTTTAAAAAATTCTTAAATTTTAGAACGAAAAATTACAAATAACAACTTTATTCAGCTAAATTTATATTTCCAACCATAATTTAGTTGACTTTTTTTGGCAATTTTTTTAAAAAATTCTTAAATTTTATAACGAAAAATTACAAATAACAACTTTATTCAGCTAAATTTATATTTCCAAACATGTTATTCATAATTTAACATATAATTCAACATAAATTTAACAAAAAACATAATTTAGTTGACTTTTTTTGCCAATTTTTTTAAAAATTTCTTAATTTTTATAAAGAAAAATTAAAAATAAAAACTTCATTCAGCTAAATTTATATTTCTAAACATGTTAATTATAATTTAACATATAAATCAACATATATTTAACAAAAAACATAATTTAGTTGACTTTTTTTGCCAATTTTTTTAAAAATTTCTTAAATTTTATAACGAAAAATTAAAAATAACAACTTTATTCAGCTAAATTTATATTTCTAAACATGTTATTCATAATTTAACATATAATTCAACATAAATTTAACAAAAAACATCATAATTTAGTTGACGTTTTTTGCCAATTTTTTTAAAAATTTCTTAATTTTTATAAAGAAAAATTAAAAATAAAAACTTTATTTAGTTAAATTTATGTTTCTAAGCATGTTAATAATTATTTAACATATAATTCAAAATATATTTAACAAAAAACCATAATTTTGTTTACTTTTTTTTGCAATTTTTTTCAAAATTGCTTAAATTTTATAACGAAAAATTCAAAATAACAACTTTATTCAGCTAAATTTATATTTCTAAACATGTTAGTCATAATTGAACATATAATTCAATTTAACAAAAAACATAATTTAGTTGACTTTTTTGCCAATTTTTTTAAAAATTTCTTAATTTTTATAAAGAAAAATTAAAAATAAAAACTTTATTCAGTTAAATTTATATTTCTAAATATGTTAATCATAATTTAACATATAATTCCACATATATTTAACAAAAAAACATAATTTTGTTTACTTTTTTTGGCAATTTTTTTAAAAATTTCTTAAATTTTATAACGAAAAATTAAAAATAACAACTTTATTCAGCTAAATTTATATTTCTAAACATGTTATTCATAATTTCACATATAATTCAACATACATTTAACAAAAAACATAATTTAGTTGACGTTTTTTGCCAATTTTTTTAAAAATTTCTTAATTTTTATAAATAAAAATTAAAAATAAAAATTTTATTCAGTTAAATTTATGTTTCTAAGCATGTTAATAATTATTTAACATATAATTCCACATATATTTAACAAAAACACATTATTTGAGTGAAATTTTAGTGACAATTTTTTTAAAAATTTCTTAATTTTTATGAAGAAAAATTCAAAATAACGACTTTATTCAATTAAATTTATGTTTCTATGCATGTTAATCATAATTTAACATATAATTCAACATATATCTATAAGTTGACTTTTTTTGGCACTTTTTTTAAAAATTTCTTAAATTTTATAAAGAAAAATTAAAAATAACAACTTTATTCACCAACATTTATATTTCTAAATATGTTGATCATAATTTAATATATAATTCTACATATATTTAACAAAAAAACATAATTTTGTTTACTTTTTTTTGCAATTTTTTTCAAAATTGCTTAAATTTTATAACGAAAAATTCAAAATAACAACTTTATTCAGCTAAATTTATATTTCTAAACATGTTAGTCATAATTGAACATATAATTCAATTTAACAAAAAACATAATTTAGTTGACTTTTTTGCCAATTTTTTTAAAAATTTCTTAATTTTTATAAAGAAAAATTAAAAATAAAAACTTTATTCAGTTAAATTTATATTTCTAAATATGTTAATCATAATTTAACATATAATTCCACATATATTTAACAAAAAAACATAATTTTGTTTACTTTTTTTTGCAATTTTTTTCAAAATTGCTTAAATTTTATAACGAAAAATTAAAAATAACAACTTTATTCAGCTAAATTTATATTTCTAAACATGTTAGTCATAATTGAACATATAATTCAATTTAACAAAAAACATAATTTAGTTGACTTTTTTGCCAATTTTTTTAAAAATTTCTTAATTTTTATAAAGAAAATTTAAAAATAACAACTTTATTCAGCAAAATTTATATTTCTAAATATGTTGATCATAATTTAATATATAATTCCACATATATTTAACAAAAAAACATAATTTTGCTTACTTTTTTGGCAATATTTTTAAAAATTTCTTAAATTTTATAAAGAAAAATTAAAATAACAACTTTATTCAGCAAAATTTATATTTCTAAATATGTTGATCATAATTTAATATATAATTCAACATATATTTAACAAAAAACCATAGTTTAGTTGACTTTTTTTGGCGATTTTTGTAAAAATTTCTTAAATTTTATAACGAAAAATTAAAAATAACAACTTTATTCAGCTAAATTTATATTTCTAAACATGTTATTCATAATTTAACATATAATTCAACATAAATTTAACTAAAAACATAATTTAGTTGACTTTTTTGCCAATTTTTTTAAAAATTTCTTAATTTTTATAAAGAAAAATTAAAAATAAAAACTTTATTCAGTTAAATTTATATTTCTAAATATGTTAATCATAATTTAACATATAATTCCACATATATTTAACAAAAAACATAATTTAGTTGACTTTTTTTGCCAATTTTTTTAAAAATTTCTTAATTTGTATAAAGAAAAATTAAAAATAAAAACTTTATTCAGTTAAATTTATATTTCTTAACATGTTAATCATAATTTAACATATAAATCAACATATATTTAACAAAAAATATAATTTTGCTGACTTTTTTTGGAATTTTTTTTAAAAGTTTCTTACATTTGATAAAAAAAAATAAAAATAAAAACTTTTTTCAGCTAAATTTATGTTTCTAAGCATGTTAATCATAATTTAACATACAATTCAACATATATTTACACAAAAACCATAGTTTAGTTGACTTTTTTGGCAATTTTTTTAAAAATTTCTTAAATTTTATAAAGAAAAATAAAAAATAACAACTTTCTTCAGCCAAATTTATATTTCTAAACATGTTCATCATAATTTAACAAATAATAGAACATACATTTAACAAAAAACATAATTAATTGACTTTTATTGCCAATTTTTTTAAAAAATTCTTAATTTTTATAAAGAAGTATTAAAAATAACAACTTTATACAGTTAAATTTATATTTCTTAACATGTTAATCATAATTTAACATATAAATCAACATATATTTAACAAAAAATATAATTTTGCTGACTTTTTTTGGAATTTTTTTTAAAAGTTTCTTACATTTGATAAAAAAAAATAAAAATAAAAACTTTTTTCAGCTAAATTTATGTTTCTAAGCATGTTAATCATAATTTAACATACAATTCAACATATATTTAAGAAAAAACCATAATTTAGTTTACTTTTTTTGGCAATTTTTTTAAAAAATTCTTAAATTTTATAACGAAAAATTAAAAATAACAACTTTATTCAAGTAAATTTATATTTCTAAACATGTTATTCATAATTTAACATATAATTCAACATAAATTTATAACGAAAAATTAAAAATTACAAATTTATTCAGCTATAATTCAACATATATTTAACAAAAAACCATAATTTAGTTGACTTTTTTTGGCAATTTTTTTCAAAAATTCTTAAATTTTATAACGAAAAATTAAAAATAACAACTTTATTCAGCTAAATTTATATTTCTAAACATGTTATTCATAATTTAACATATAATTCAACATAAATTTATAACGAAAAATTAAAAATTACAAATTTATTCAGCTAAATTTATATTTCTAAACATGTTATTCGTAATTCAACATATAATTCAACATAAATTTAACAAAAAACCATAATTTTGTTGACTTTTTTTGGAATTTTTTTCAAAAGTTTCTTACATTTTATAAAATAAAATAAAAATAAAAACTTTTTTCAGCTAAATTTATGTTTCTAAGCATGTTAATCATAATTTAACATATAATTCAACATATATTTACACAAGAACCATAGTTTAGTTGACTTTTTTTGGCAATTTTTTTAACAATTTCTTAATTTTTATAAAGAAAAATTAAAAATAAAAACTTTATTCAGTTAAATTTATATTTCTAAATATGTTAATCATAATTTAACATATAATTCCACATATATTTAACAAAAAACATAATTTAGTTGACTTTTTTTGGCAATTTTTTTAAAAATTTCTTAATTTGTATAAAGAAAAATAAAAAATAACAACTTTGTTCAGCTAAATTTATATTTCTAAACATGTTATTCTAATTTAACATATAATTCAACATAAATTTAACAAAAAACATAATTTAGTTGACTTTTTTTGCAAATTTTTTTAAAAATTTCTTAATTTTTTTAAAGAAAAATTAAAAATAACAACTTCATTCAGCAAAATTTATATTTCTAAATATGTTGATCATAATTTAATATATAATTCCACATATATTTAACAAAAAAACATAATTTTGCTTACTTTTTTGGCAATATTTTTAAAAATTTCTTAAATTTTATAAATAAAAATTAGAAATAACAACATTATTCAGCAAAATTTATATTTCTAAACAATGTTATTCATAATTTAACATATAATTCAACATAAATTTAACTAAAAACATAATTTAGTTGACTTTTTTTGCCAATTTTTTTAAAAATTTCTTAATTTTTATAAAGAAAAATTAAAAATAAAAACTTTATTCAGTTAAATTTATATTTATAAATATGTTAATCATAATTTAACATATAATTCCACATATATTTAACAAAAAACATAATTAAGTTGACTTTTTTTGCCAATTTTTTTATAAATTTCTTAATTTGTATAAAGAAAAATTATAAATAAAAACTTTATTCAGTTAAATTTATATTTCTTAACATGTTAATCATAATTTAACATATAAATCAACATATATTTAACAAAAAACATAATTTTGTTGACTTTTTTTGGAATTTTTTTTAAAAGTTTCTTACATTTTATAAAAAAAAAAAAAAAACTTTTTTCAGCTAAATTTATGTTTCTAAGCATGTTAATCATAATTTAACATATAATTCAACATATATTTACACAAAAACCATAGTTTAGTTGACTTTTTTTGGCAATTTTTTTAAAAATTTCTTAAATTTTATAAAGAAAAATAAAAAATAAAAACTTTCTTCAGCCAAATTTATATTTCTAAACATGTTCATCATAATTTAACAAATAATAGAACATACATTTAACAAAAAACATAATTAATTGACTTTTATTGCCAATTTTTTTAAAAATTTCTTAATTTTTATAAAGAAGTATTAAAAATAACAACTGCATACAGTTAAATTTATATTTCTTAACATGTTAATCATAATTTAACATATAAATCAACATATATTTAACAAAAAAACATTATTTAGGTGAAATTTTTGTGACAATTTTTTTAAAAATTTCTTAAATTTTATAAAGAGAAATTCAAAATAAATACTTTATTCAGCTAAATTTATTTTTCTAAGCATGTTAATCATAATTTAACATATAATTCAACATATATTTAACAAAAAACCATAATTTAGTTGACTTTTTTTGGCAATTTTTTTCAAAAATTCTTAAATTTTATAACGAAAAATTGAAAATAACAACTTTATTCAGCTAAATTTATATTTCTAAACATGTTATTCATAATTTAACATATAATTCAACATAAATGTAACAAAAAACATAATTTAGTTGACTTTTTTTGCCAATTTTTTTAAAAATTTCTTAAATTTTATAACGAAAAATTAAAAATTACAAATTTATTCAGCTAAATTTATATTTCTAAATATGTTGATCATAATTTAATATATAATTCAACATATATTTAACAAAAAACTATAGTTTAGTTGACTTTTTTGGCGATTTTTTAAAAAATTTCTTAAATTTTATAACGAAAAATTAAAAATAACAACTTTATTCAGCTAAATTTATATTTCTAAACATGTTATTCGTAATTCAACATATAATTCAACATAAATTTAACAAAAAACCATAATTTAGTTGACTTTTTTTGCCAATTTTTTTAAAAATTTCTTAATTTTCATAAAGAAAAATTAAAAATAAAAACTTTATTCATTTAAATTTATATTTCTTAATATGTTAATCATAATTTAATATATAATTCCACATATATTTAACAAAAAAACACAATTTAGTTGACTTTTTTTGCCAATTTTTTTAAAAATTTCTTAATTTTTATAAAGAAAAATTAAAAATAAAAACTTTATTCAGTTAAATTTATATTTCTAAATATGTTAATCATAATTTAACATATAATGCCACATGTATTTAACAAAAAAACATAATTTAGTTTACTTTTTTTAGCAATTTTTTTAAAAATTTCTTAAATTTTATAACGAAAAATTAAAAATAACTACTTTATTCAGCTAAATTTATATTTCTAAACATGTTAATCATAATTTAACATATAAATCAAAATATATTTAACAAAAAACATAATTTTGTTGACTTTTTTTGGAATTTTTTTCAAAAGTTTCTTACATTTTATAAAAAAAAATAAAAATAAAAATTTTTTTCAACTAAATTTATGTTTCTAAGCATGTTAATCATAATTTAACATATAATTCAACATATATTTACACAAGAACCATAGTTTAGTTGACTTTTTTTGGCAATTTTTTTAAAAATTTCTTAATTTTTATAAAGAAAAATTAAAAATAAAAACTTTATTCAGTTAAATTTATATTTCTAAATATGTTAATCATAATTTAACATATAATTCCACATATATTTAACAAAACACATAATTTAGTTGACTTTTTTTGGCAATTTTTTTAAAAATTTCTTAATTTGTATAAAGAAAAATAAAAAATAACAACTTTGTTCAGCTAAATTTATATTTCTAAACATGTTATTCTAATTTAACATATAATTCAACATAAATTTAACAAAAAACATAATTTAGTTGACTTTTTTTGCAAATTTTTTTAAAAATTTCTTAATTTTTTTAAAGAAAAATTAAAAATAACAACTTCATTCAGCAAAATTTATATTTCTAAATATGTTGATCATAATTTAATATATAATTCCACATATATTTAACAAAAAACCATAGTTTAGTTGACTTTTTTTGGCGATTTTTTAAAACATTTCTTAAATTTTATAACGAAAAATTAAAAATAACAACTTTATTCAGCTAAATTCATATTTCTAAACATGTTATTCGTAATTCAACATATAATTCAACATAAATTTAACTAAAAACATAATTTAGTTGACTTTTTTTGCCAATTTTTTTAAAAATTTCTTTATTTTTATAAAGAAAAATTAAAAATAAAAACTTTATTCAGCTAAATTTATATTTCTAAATATGTTAATCATAATTTAACATATAATTCCACATATATTTAACAAAAAACATAATTTAGTTGACTTTTTTTGCCAATTTTTTTATAAATTTCTTAATTTGTATAAAGAAAAATTATAAATAAAAACTTTATTCAGTTAAATTTATATTTCTTAACATGTTAATCATAATTTAACATATAAATCAACATATATTTAACAAAAAACATAATTTTGTTGACTTTTTTTGGAATTTTTTTTTAAAGTTTCTTACATTTTATAAAAAAAAAAAAAAAAAAAAACTTTTTTCAGCTAAATTTATGTTTCTAAGCATGTTAATCATAATTTAACATATAATTCAACATATATTTACACAAAAACCATAGTTTAGTTGACTTTTTTTGGCAATTTTTTTAAAAATTTCTTAAATTTTATAAAGAGAAATTCAAAATAAATACTTTATTCAGCTAAATTTATTTTTCTAAGCATGTTAATCATAATTTAACTTATAATTCAACATATATTTAACAAAAAACCATAATTTAGTTGACTTTTTTTGGCAATTTTTTTAAAAAATTCTTAAATTTTATAACGAAAAATTAAAAATAACAACTTTATTCAGCTAAATTTATATTTCTAAACATGTTATTCATAATTTAACATATAATTCAACATAAATTTAACAAAAAACATAATTTAGTTGACTTTTTTTGCCAATTTTTTAAAAAATTTCTTAAATTTTATAACGAAAAATTAAAAATTACAACTTTATTCAGCTAAATTTATATTTCTAAATATGTTGATCATAATTTAATATATAATTCAACATATATTTAACAAAAAACCATAGTTTAGTTGACTTTTTTTGGCGATTTTTTAAAACATTTCTTAAATTTTATAACGAAAAATTAAAAATAACAACTTTATTCAGCTAAATTCATATTTCTAAACATGTTATTCGTAATTCAACATATAATTCAACATAAATTTAACTAAAAACATAATTTAGTTGACTTTTTTTGCCAATTTTTTTAAAAATTTCTTAATTTTTATAAAGAAAAATTAAAAATAAAAACTTTATTCAGTTAAATTTATATTTCTTAACATGTTTATCATAATTTAACATATAAATCAACATATATTTAACAAAAAACATAATTTTGTTGACTTTTTTTGGAATTTTTTTTAAAAGTTTCTTACATTTTATAAAAAAAAATAAAAATAAAAACTTTGTTCAGCTAAATTTATGTTTCTAAGCATGTTAATCATAATTTAACATATAATTCAACATATATTTAACAAAAAACCATAGTTTAGTTGACTTTTTTTGGCGATTTTTTAAAAAATTTCTAAAATTTTATAGCGAAAAATTAAAAATAACAACTTTATTCAGCTAAATTTATTTCTAAACATGTTATTCGTAATTCAACATATAATTCAACATAAATTTAACAAAAAACCATAATTTAGTTGACTTTTTTTGCCAATTTTTTTAAAAATTTCTTAATTTTCATAAAGAAAAATTAAAAATAAAAACTTTATTCATTTAAATTTATATTTCTTAATATGTTAATCATAATTTAATATATAATTCCACATATATTTAACAAAAAAACATAATTTAGTTGACTTTTTTTGCCAATTTTTTTAAAAATTTCTTAATTTTTATAAAGAAAAATTAAAAATAAAAACTTTATTCAGTTAAATTTATATTTCTAAATATGTTAATCATAATTTAACATATAATTCCACATATATTTAACAAAAAAACATAATTTAGTTTACTTTTTTTAGCAATTTTTTTAAAAATTTCTTAAATTTTATAACGAAAAATTAAAAATAACTACTTTATTCAGCTAAATTTATATTTCTAAACATGTTAATCATAATTTAACATATAAATCAACATATATTTAACAAAAAACATAATTTTGTTGACTTTTTTTGGAATTTTTTTCAAAAGTTTCTTACATTTTATAAAAAAAAATAAAAATAAAAACTTTTTTCAGCTAAATTTATGTTTCTAAGCATGTTAGTCATAATTTAACATATAATTCAACATATATTTACACAAGAACCATAGTTTAGTTGACTTTTTTTGGCAATTTTTTTAAAAATTTCTTAATTTTTATAAAGAAAAATTAAAAATAAAAACTTTATTCAGTTAAATTTATATTTCTAAATATGTTAATCATAATTTAACATATAATTCAACATATATTTAACAAAAAACCATAGTTTAGTTGACTTTTTTTGGCGATTTTTTAAAAAATTTCTTAAATTTTATAACGAAAAATTAATAATAACAACTTTATTCAGCTAAATTTATATTTCTAAACATGTTATTCGTAATTCAACATATAATTCAACATAAATTTAACAAAAAACCATAATTTAGTTGACTTTTTTTGCCAATTTTTTTAAAAATTTCTTAATTTTCATAAAGAAAAATTAAAAATAACTACTTTTTTCAGCTAAATTTATGTTTCTAAGCATGTTCATCATAATTTAACAAATAATAGAACATCATTTAACAAAAAACATAATTTAGTTGATTTTTTTTGCCAATTTTTTTAAAAATTTCTTAAATTTTATAAAGAAGTATTAAAAATAACAACTTTATACAGTTAAATTTATATTTCTTAACATGTTAATCATAATTTAACATATAAATCAACATATTTTTAACAAAAAAACATTATTTAGGTGAAATTTTTATGACAATTTTTTTAAAAATTTCTTAAATTTTATAACGAAAAATTAAAAATAACAACTTTATTTAGCTAAATTTATATTTCGAAACATGTTATTCATAATTTAACATATAATTCAACATAAATTTAACAAAAAACATAATTTAGTTGACTTTTTTTGCCAATTTTTTTAAAAATTTCTTAAATTTTATAAAGAAGTATTAAAAATAACAACTTTATACAGTTAAATTTATATTTCTAAACATGTTAATCATAATTTAAAATATAAATCAACATATATTTAACAAAAAAACATTATTTAGTTGACTTTTTTTGCCAATTTTTTTAAAAATTTCTTAAATTTTATAACAAAAAATTAAAAATTACAACTTTATTCAGCTAAATTTATATTTCTAAACATGTTATTCATAATTTAACATATAATTCAACATAAATTTAACAAAAAACATAATTTAGTTGACTTTTTTGCCAATTTTTTTAAAATTTCTTAATTTTTATAAAGAAAAATTTAAAATAAAAACTTTATTCAGTTAAATTTATGTTTCTAAGCATGTTAATCATAATTTAACATATAATTCAACATATATTAACAAAAAAACATTATTTAGGTGAAATTTTTGTGACAATTTTTTTAAAAATTTCTTACATTTTATAAAGAAAAATTCAAAATAAATACTTTATTCAGATAAATTTATATTTTTTAACATGTTGATCATAATTTTACATATAAATCAACATATATTTAACAAAAAACATAATTTTGTTGACTTTTTTTGGAATTTTTTTTAAAGTTTCTTACATTTTATAAAAAAAATTAAAAATAAAAACTTTTTTCAGCCAAATTTATATTTCTAAACATGTTCATCATAATTTAACAAATAATAGAACATACATTTAACAAAAAACATAATTTAGTTGATTTTTTTTGCCATTTTTTTTAAAAATTTCTTAAATTTTATAAAGAAGTATTAAAAATAACAACTTTATACAGTTAAATTTATATTTCTTAACATGTTCATCATAATTTAACAAATAATAGAACATACATTTAACAAAAAACATAATTTAGTTGATTTTTTTTGCCAGTTTTTTTAAAAATTTCTTAAATTTTATAAAGAAGTATTAAAAATAACAACTTTATACAGTTAAATTTATATTTCTTAACATGTTAATCATAATTTAACATATAAATCAACATATATTTAACAAAAAAACATTATTAAGGTGAAATTTTTGTGACAATTTTTTTAAAAATTTCTTACATTTTATAAAGAAAAATTCAAAATAAATACTTTATTCAGCTAAATTTATATTTTTTAACATGTTAATCATAATTTTACATATAAATCAACATATATTTAACAAAAAACATAATTTTGTTGACTTTTTTTGGAATTTTTTTTAAAGTTTCTTACATTTTATAAAAAACAATAAAAATAAAAACTTTTTTCAGCTAAATTTATGTTTTTAAGCATGTTCATCATAATTTAACAAATAATAGAACATACATTTAACAAAAAACATAGTTTAGTTGATTTTTTTTGCCAATTTTTTTAAAACTTTCTTAAATTTTATAAAGAAGTATTAAAAATAACAACTTTATACAGTTAAATTTATATTTCTTAACATGTTAATCATAATTTAACATATAAATCAACATATTTTTAACAAAAAAACATTATTTAGGTGAAATTTTTATGACAATTTTTTTTAAAATTTCTTAAATTTTATAACGAAAAATTAAAAATAACAACTTTATTCAGCTAAATTTATATTTCGAAACATGTTATTCATAATTTAACATATAATTCAACATAAATTTAACAAAAAACATAATTTAGTTGACTTTTTTTGCCAATTTTTTTAAAAATTTCTTAAATTTTATAAAGAAGTATTAAAAATAACAACTTTATACAGTTAAATTTATATTTCTAAACATGTTAATCATAATTTAACATATAAATCAACATATATTTAACAAAAAAACATTATTTAGTTGACTTTTTTTGCCAATTTTTTTAAAAATTTCTTAAATTTTATAACGAAAAATTAAAAATTACAACTTTATTCAGCTAAATTTATATTTCTAAACATGTTATTCATAATTTAACATATAATTCAACATAAATTTAACAAAAAACATAATTTAGTTGACTTTTTTGCCAATTTTTTTAAAATTTCTTAATTTTTATAAAGAAAAATTAAAAATAAAAACTTTATTCAGTTCAATTTATGTTTCTAAGCATGTTAATCATAATTTAACATATAATTCAACATATATTTAACAAAAAAACATTATTTAGGTGAAATTTTTGTGACAATTTTTTTAAAAATTTCTTACATTTTATAAAGAAAAATTCAAAATAAATACTTCATTCAGCTAAATTTATATTTTTTAACATGTTAATCATAATTTTACATATAAATCAACATATATTTAACAGAAAACATAATTTTGTTGACTTTTTTTGGAATTTTTTTTAAAGTTTCTTACATTTTATAAAAAAAATTAAAAATAAAAACTTTTTTCAGCCAAATTTATATTTCTAAACATGTTCATCATAATTTAACAAATAATAGAACATACATTTAACAAAAAACATAATTTAGTTGATTTTTTTTGCCATTTTTTTTAAAAATTTCTTAAATTTTATAAAGAAGTATTAAAAATAACAACTTTATACAGTTAAATTTATATTTCTTAACATGTTAATCATAATTTAACATATAAATCAACATATATTTAACAAAAAAACATTATTTAGGTGAAATTTTTGTGACAATTTTTTTAAAAATTTCTTACATTTTATAAAGAAAAATTCAAAATAAATACTTTATTCAGCTAAATTTATATTTTTTAACATGTTAATCATAATTTTACATATAAATCAACATATATTTAACAAAAAACATAATTTTGTTGACTTTTTTTGGAATTTTTTTTAAAGTTTCTTACATTTTATAAAAAACAATAAAAATAAAAACTTTTTTCAGCTAAATTTATGTTTCTAAGCATGTTCATCATAATTTAACAAATAATAGAACATACATTTAACAAAAAACATAATTTAGTTGATTTTTTTTGCCAATTTTTTTAAAAATTTCTTAAATTTTATAAAGAAGTATTAAAAATAACAACTTTATACAGTTAAATTTATATTTCTTAACATGTTAATCATAATTTAACATATAAATCAACATATTTTTAACAAAAAAACATTATTTAGGTGAAATTTTTATGACAATTTTTTTTAAAATTTCTTAAATTTTATAACGAAAAATTAAAAATAACAACTTTATACAGTTAAATTTATATTTCTAAACATGTTAATCATAATTTAACATATAAATCAACATATATTTAACAAAAAAACATTATTTAGTTGACTTTTTTTGCAAATTTTTTTAAAAATTTCTTAAATTTTATAACGAAAAATTAAAAATTACAACTTTATTCAGCTAAATTTATATTTCTAAACATGTTATTCATAATTTAACATATAATTCAACATAAATTTAACAAAAAACATAATTTAGTTGACTTTTTTGCCAATTTTTTTAAAATTTCTTAATTTTTATAAAGAAAAATTAAAAATAAAAACTTTATTCAGTTAAATTTATGTTTCTAAGCATGTTAGTCATAATTTAACATATAATTCAACATATATTTAACAAAAAAACATTATTTAGGTGAAATTTTTGTGACAATTTTTTTAAAAAATTCTTACATTTTATAAAGAAAAATTCAAAATAAATACTTTCTTCAGCTAAATTTATATTTTTTAACATGTTAATCATAATTTTACATATCAATCAACATATATTTAACAAAAAACATAATTTTGTTGACTTTTTTTGGAATTTTTTTTAAAGTTTCTTACATTTTATAAAAAAAATTAAAAATAAAAACTTTTTTCAGCCAAATTTATATTTCTAAACATGTTCATCATAATTTAACAAATAATAGAACATACATTTAACAAAAAACATAATTTAGTTGATTTTTTTTGCCATTTTTTTTAAAAATTTCTTATATTTTATAAAGAAGTATTAAAAATAACAACTTTATACAGTTAAATTTATATTTCTTAACATGTTCATCATAATTTAACAAATAATAGAACATACATTTAACAAAAAACATAATTTAGTTGATTTTTTTTGCCATTTTTTTTAAAAATTTCTTAAATTTTATAAAGAAGTATTAAAAATAACAACTTTATACAGTTAAATTTATATTTCTTAACATGTTAATCATAATTTAACATATAAATCAACATATATTTAACAAAAAAACATTATTTAGGTGAAATTTTTGTGACAATTTTTTTAAAAATTTCTTACATTTTATAAAGAAAAATTCAAAATAAATACTTTATTCAGCTAAATTTATATTTTTTAACATGTTAATCATAATTTTACATATAAATCGACATATATTTAACAAAAAACATAATTTTGTTGACTTTTTTTGGAATTTTTTTTAAAGTTTCTTACATTTTATAAAAAACAATAAAAATAAAAACTTTTTTCAGCTAAATTTATGTTTCTAAGCATGTTCATCATAATTTAACAAATAATAGAACATACATTTAACAAAAAACATAATTTAGTTGATTTTTTTTGCCAATTTTTTTAAAAATTTCTTAAATTTTATAAAGAAGTATTAAAAATAACAACTTTATACAGTTAAAATTATATTTCATAACATGTTAATCATTATTTAACATATAAATCAACATATTTTTAACAAAAAAACATTATTTAGGTGAAATTTTTATGACAATTTTTTTAAAAATTTCTTAAATTTTATAACGAAAAATTAAAAATAACAACTTTATTCAGCTAAATTTATATTTCGAAACATGTTATTCATAATTTAACATATAATTCAACATAAATTTAACAAAAAACATAATTTAGTTGACTTTTTTTGCCAATTTTTTTAAAAATTTCTTAAATTTTATAAAGAAGTATTAAAAATAACAACTTTATTCAGTTAAATTTATGTTTCTAAGCATGTTAATTATAATTTAACATATAATTCAACATATATTTAACAAAAAAACATTATTTAGGTGAAATTTTTGTGACAATTTTTTTAAAAATTTCTTACATTTTATAAAGAAAAATTCAAAATAAATACTTTATTCAGCTAAATTTATATTTTTTAACATGTTAATCATAATTTTACATATAAATCAACATATATTTAACAAAAAACATAATTTTGTTGACTTTTTTTGGAATTTTTTTTAAAGTTTCTTACATTTTATAAAAAAAATTAAAAATAAAAACTTTTTTCAGCCAAATTTATATTTCTAAACATGTTCATCATAATTTAACAAATAATAGAACATACATTTAACAAAAAACATAATTTAGTTGATTTTTTTTGCCATTTTTTTTAAAAATTTCTTAAATTTTATAAAGAAGTATTAAAAATAACAACTTTATACAGTTAAATTTATATTTCTTAACATGTTCATCATAATTTAACAAATAATAGAACATACATTTAACAAAAAACATAATTTAGTTGATTTTTTTTGCCATTTTTTTTAAAAATTTCTTAAATTTTATAAAGAAGTATTAAAAATAACAACTTTATACAGTTAAATTTATATTTCTTAACATGTTAATCATAATTTAACATATAAATCAACATATATTTAACAAAAAAACATTATTTAGGTGAAATTTTTGTGACAATTTTTTTAAAAATTTCTTACATTTTATAAAGAAAAATTCAAAATAAATACTTTATTCAGCTAAATTTATATTTTTTAACATGTTAATCATAATTTTACATATAAATCGACATATATTTAACAAAAAACATAATTTTGTTGACTTTTTTTGGAATTTTTTTTAAAGTTTCTTACATTTTATAAAAAACAATAAAAATAAAAACTTTTTTCAGCTAAATTTATGTTTCTAAGCATGTTCATCATAATTTAACAAATAATAGAACATACATTTAACAAAAAACATAATTTAGTTGATTTTTTTTGCCAATTTTTTTAAAAATTTCTTAAATTTTATAAAGAAGTATTAAAAATAACAACTTTATACAGTTAAAATTATATTTCATAACATGTTAATCATTATTTAACATATAAATCAACATATTTTTAACAAAAAAACATTATTTAGGTGAAATTTTTATGACAATTTTTTTAAAAATTTCTTAAATTTTATAACGAAAAATTAAAAATAACAACTTTATTCAGCTAAATTTATATTTCGAAACATGTTATTCATAATTTAACATATAATTCAACATAAATTTAACAAAAAACATAATTTAGTTGACTTTTTTTGCCAATTTTTTTAAAAATTTCTTAAATTTTATAAAGAAGTATTAAAAATAACAACTTTATTCAGCAAAATTTATATATCGAAACATGTTATTCATAATTTAACATATAATTCAACATAAATTTAACAAAAAACATAATTTAGTTGACTTTTTTTGCCAATTTTTTTAAAAATTTCTTAAATTTTATAAAGAAGTATTAAAAATAACAACTTTATACAGTTAAATTTATATTTCTAAACATGTTAATCATAATTTAACATATAAATCAACATATATTTAACAAAAAAACATTATTTAGTTGACTTTTTTTGCCAATTTTTTTAAAAATTTCTTAAATTTTATAACGAAAAATTAAAAATTACAACTTTATTCAGCTAAATTTATATTTCTAAACATGTTATTCATAATTTAACATATAATTCAACATAAATTTAACAAAAAACATAATTTAGTTGACTTTTTTGCCAATTTTTTTAAAATTTCTTAATTTTTATAAAGAAAAATTAAAAATAAAAACTTTATTCAGTTAAATTTATGTTTCTAAGCATGTTAATCATAATTTAACATATAATTCAACATATATTTAACAAAAAAACATTATTTAGGTGAAATTTTTGTGACAATTTTTTTAAAAATTTCTTACATTTTATAAAGAAAAATTCAAAATAAATACTTTATTCAGCTAAATTTATATTTTTTAACATGTTAATCATAATTTTACATATAAATCAACATATATTTAACAAAAAACATAATTTTGTTGACTTTTTTTGGAATTTTTTTTAAAGTTTCTTACATTTTATAAAAAAAATTAAAAATAAAAACTTTTTTCAGCCAAATTTATATTTCTAAACATGTTCATCATAATTTAACAAATAATAGAACATACATTTAACAAAAAACATAATTTAGTTGATTTTTTTTGCCAATTTTTTTAAAAATTTCTTAAATTTTATAAAGAAGTATTAAAAATAACAACTTTATACAGTTAAATTTATATTTCTTAACATGTTCATCATAATTTAACAAATAAATCAACATATTTTTAACAAAAAAACATTATTTAGGTGAAATTTTTATGACAATTTTTTTAAAAATTTCTTAAATTTTATAACGAAAAATTAAAAATAACAACTTTATTCAGCTAAATTTATATTTCGAAACATGTTATTCATAATTTAACATATAATTCAACATAAATTTAACAAAAAACATAATTTAGTTGACTTTTTTTGCCACTTTTTTTAAAAATTTCTTAAATTTTATAAAGAAGTATTAAAAATAACAACTTTATACAGTTAAATTTATATTTCTAAACATGTTAATCATAATTTAACATATAAATCAACATATATTTAACAAAAAAACATTATTTAGTTGACTTTTTTTGCCAATTTTTTTAAAAATTTCTTAATTTTTATAAAGAAAAATTAAAAATAAAAACTTTATTCAGTTAAATTTATATTTCTAAATATGTTAATCATAATTTAACATATAATTCCACATATATTTAACAAAAAAACATAATTTAGTTTACTTTTTTTAGCAATTTTTTTAAAAATTTCTTAAATTTTATAACGAAAAATTAAAAATAACTACTTTATTCAGCTAAATTTATATTTCTAAACATGTTAATCATAATTTAACATATAAATCAACATATATTTAACAAAAAACATAATTTTGTTGACTTTTTTTGGAATTTTTTTCAAAAGTTTCTTACATTTTATAAAAAAAAATAAAAATAAAAACTTTTTTCAGCTAAATTTATGTTTCTAAGCATGTTAGTCATAATTTAACATATAATTCAACATATATTTACACAAGAACCATAGTTTAGTTGACTTTTTTTGGCAATTTTTTTAAAAATTTCTTAATTTTTATAAAGAAAAATTAAAAATAAAAACTTTATTCAGTTAAATTTATATTTCTAAATATGTTAATCATAATTTAACATATAATTCAACATATATTTAACAAAAAACCATAGTTTAGTTGACTTTTTTTGGCGATTTTTTAAAAAATTTCTTAAATTTTATAACGAAAAATTAATAATAACAACTTTATTCAGCTAAATTTATATTTCTAAACATGTTATTCGTAATTCAACATATAATTCAACATAAATTTAACAAAAAACCATAATTTAGTTGACTTTTTTTGCCAATTTTTTTAAAAATTTCTTAATTTTCATAAAGAAAAATTAAAAATAACTACTTTTTTCAGCTAAATTTATGTTTCTAAGCATGTTCATCATAATTTAACAAATAATAGAACATCATTTAACAAAAAACATAATTTAGTTGATTTTTTTTGCCAATTTTTTTAAAAATTTCTTAAATTTTATAAAGAAGTATTAAAAATAACAACTTTATACAGTTAAATTTATATTTCTTAACATGTTAATCATAATTTAACATATAAATCAACATATTTTTAACAAAAAAACATTATTTAGGTGAAATTTTTATGACAATTTTTTTAAAAATTTCTTAAATTTTATAACGAAAAATTAAAAATAACAACTTTATTCAGCTAAATTTATATTTCGAAACATGTTATTCATAATTTAACATATAATTCAACATAAATTTAACAAAAAACATAATTTAGTTGACTTTTTTTGCCAATTTTTTTAAAAATTTCTTAAATTTTATAAAGAAGTATTAAAAATAACAACTTTATACAGTTAAATTTATATTTCTAAACATGTTAATCATAATTTAACATATAAATCAACATATATTTAACAAAAAAACATTATTTAGTTGACTTTTTTTGCCAATTTTTTTAAAAATTTCTTAAATTTTATAACAAAAAATTAAAAATTACAACTTTATTCAGCTAAATTTATATTTCTAAACATGTTATTCATAATTTAACATATAATTCAACATAAATTTAACAAAAAACATAATTTAGTTGACTTTTTTGCCAATTTTTTTAAAATTTCTTAATTTTTATAAAGAAAAATTTAAAATAAAAACTTTATTCAGTTAAATTTATGTTTCTAAGCATGTTAATCATAATTTAACATATAATTCAACATATATTAACAAAAAAACATTATTTAGGTGAAATTTTTGTGACAATTTTTTTAAAAATTTCTTACATTTTATAAAGAAAAATTCAAAATAAATACTTTATTCAGATAAATTTATATTTTTTAACATGTTGATCATAATTTTACATATAAATCAACATATATTTAACAAAAAACATAATTTTGTTGACTTTTTTTGGAATTTTTTTTAAAGTTTCTTACATTTTATAAAAAAAATTAAAAATAAAAACTTTTTTCAGCCAAATTTATATTTCTAAACATGTTCATCATAATTTAACAAATAATAGAACATACATTTAACAAAAAACATAATTTAGTTGATTTTTTTTGCCATTTTTTTTAAAAATTTCTTAAATTTTATAAAGAAGTATTAAAAATAACAACTTTATACAGTTAAATTTATATTTCGAAACATGTTATTCATAATTTTACATATAAATCAACATATATTTAACAAAAACCATAATTTTGTTGACTTTTTTTGGAATTTTTTTTAAAGTTTCTTACATTTTATAAAAAAAATTAAAAATAAAAACTTTTTTCAGCCAAATTTATATTTCTAAACATGTTCATCATAATTTAACAAATAATAGAACATACATTTAACAAAAAACATAATTTAGTTGATTTTTTTTGCCATTTTTTTTAAAAATTTCTTAAATTTTATAAAGAAGTATTAAAAATAACAACTTTATACAGTTAAATTTATATTTCGAAACATGTTATTCATAATTTTACATATAAATCAACATATATTTAACAAAAACCATAATTTTGTTGACTTTTTTTGGAATTTTTTTTAAAGTTTCTTACATTTTATAAAAAAAATTAAAAATAAAAACTTTTTTCAGCCAAATTTATATTTCTAAACATGTTCATCATAATTTAACAAATAATAGAACATACATTTAACAAAAAACATAATTTAGTTGATTTTTTTTGCCAGTTTTTTTAAAAATTTCTTAAATTTTATAAAGAAGTATTAAAAATAACAACTTTATACAGTTAAATTTATATTTCTTAACATGTTAATCATAATTTAACATATAAATCAACATATATTTAACAAAAAAACATTATTTAGGTGAAATTTTTGTGACAATTTTTTTAAAAATTTCTTACATTTTATAAAGAAAAATTCAAAATAAATACTTTATTCAGCTAAATTTATATTTTTTAACATGTTAATCATAATTTTACATATAAATCAACATATATTTAACAAAAAACATAATTTTGTTGACTTTTTTTGGAATTTTTTTTAAAGTTTCTTACATTTTATAAAAAACAATAAAAATAAAAACTTTTTTCAGCTAAATTTATGTTTTTAAGCATGTTCATCATAATTTAACAAATAATAGAACATACATTTAACAAAAAACATAGTTTAGTTGATTTTTTTTGCCAATTTTTTTAAAACTTTCTTAAATTTTATAAAGAAGTATTAAAAATAACAACTTTATACAGTTAAATTTATATTTCTTAACATGTTAATCATAATTTAACATATAAATCAACATATTTTTAACAAAAAAACATTATTTAGGTGAAATTTTTATGACAATTTTTTTAAAAATTTCTTAAATTTTATAACGAAAAATTAAAAATAACAACTTTATTCAGCTAAATTTATATTTCGAAACATGTTATTCATAATTTAACATATAATTCAACATAAATTTAACAAAAAACATAATTTAGTTGACTTTTTTTGCCAATTTTTTTAAAAATTTCTTAAATTTTATAAAGAAGTATTAAAAATAACAACTTTATACAGTTAAATTTATATTTCTAAACATGTTAATCATAATTTAACATATAAATCAACATATATTTAACAAAAAAACATTATTTAGTTGACTTTTTTTGCCAATTTTTTTAAAAATTTCTTAAATTTTATAACGAAAAATTAAAAATTACAACTTTATTCAGCTAAATTTATATTTCTAAACATGTTATTCATAATTTAACATATAATTCAACATAAATTTAACAAAAAACATAATTTAGTTGACTTTTTTGCCAATTTTTTTAAAATTTCTTAATTTTTATAAAGAAAAATTAAAAATAAAAACTTTATTCAGTTCAATTTATGTTTCTAAGCATGTTAATCATAATTTAACATATAATTCAACATATATTTAACAAAAAAACATTATTTAGGTGAAATTTTTGTGACAATTTTTTTAAAAATTTCTTACATTTTATAAAGAAAAATTCAAAATAAATACTTCATTCAGCTAAATTTATATTTTTTAACATGTTAATCATAATTTTACATATAAATCAACATATATTTAACAAAAAACATAATTTTGTTGACTTTTTTTGGAATTTTTTTTAAAGTTTCTTACATTTTATAAAAAAAATTAAAAATAAAAACTTTTTTCAGCCAAATTTATATTTCTAAACATGTTCATCATAATTTAACAAATAATAGAACATACATTTAACAAAAAACATAATTTAGTTGATTTTTTTTGCCATTTTTTTTAAAAATTTCTTAAATTTTATAAAGAAGTATTAAAAATAACAACTTTATACAGTTAAATTTATATTTCTTAACATGTTAATCATAATTTAACATATAAATCAACATATATTTAACAAAAAAACATTATTTAGGTGAAATTTTTGTGACAATTTTTTTAAAAATTTCTTACATTTTATAAAGAAAAATTCAAAATAAATACTTTATTCAGCTAAATTTATATTTTTTAACATGTTAATCATAATTTTACATATAAATCAACATATATTTAACAAAAAACATAATTTTGTTGACTTTTTTTGGAATTTTTTTTAAAGTTTCTTACATTTTATAAAAAACAATAAAAATAAAAACTTTTTTCAGCTAAATTTATGTTTCTAAGCATGTTCATCATAATTTAACAAATAATAGAACATACATTTAACAAAAAACATAATTTAGTTGATTTTTTTTGCCAATTTTTTTAAAAATTTCTTAAATTTTATAAAGAAGTATTAAAAATAACAACTTTATACAGTTAAATTTATATTTCTTAACATGTTAATCATAATTTAACATATAAATCAACATATTTTTAACAAAAAAACATTATTTAGGTGAAATTTTTATGACAATTTTTTTAAAAATTTCTTAAATTTTATAACGAAAAATTAAAAATAACAACTTTATACAGTTAAATTTATATTTCTAAACATGTTAATCATAATTTAACATATAAATCAACATATATTTAACAAAAAAACATTATTTAGTTGACTTTTTTTGCAAATTTTTTTAAAAATTTCTTAAATTTTATAACGAAAAATTAAAAATTACAACTTTATTCAGCTAAATTTATATTTCTAAACATGTTATTCATAATTTAACATATAATTCAACATAAATTTAACAAAAAACATAATTTAGTTGACTTTTTTGCCAATTTTTTTAAAATTTCTTAATTTTTATAAAGAAAAATTAAAAATAAAAACTTTATTCAGTTAAATTTATGTTTCTAAGCATGTTAGTCATAATTTAACATATAATTCAACATATATTTAACAAAAAAACATTATTTAGGTGAAATTTTTGTGACAATTTTTTTAAAAATTTCTTACATTTTATAAAGAAAAATTCAAAATAAATACTTTATTCAGCTAAATTTATATTTTTTAACATGTTAATCATAATTTTACATATCAATCAACATATATTTAACAAAAAACATAATTTTGTTGACTTTTTTTGGAATTTTTTTTAAAGTTTCTTACATTTTATAAAAAAAATTAAAAATAAAAACTTTTTTCAGCCAAATTTATATTTCTAAACATGTTCATCATAATTTAACAAATAATAGAACATACATTTAACAAAAAACATAATTTAGTTGATTTTTTTTGCCATTTTTTTTAAAAATTTCTTATATTTTATAAAGAAGTATTAAAAATAACAACTTTATACAGTTAAATTTATATTTCTTAACATGTTCATCATAATTTAACAAATAATAGAACATACATTTAACAAAAAACATAATTTAGTTGATTTTTTTTGCCATTTTTTTTAAAAATTTCTTAAATTTTATAAAGAAGTATTAAAAATAACAACTTTATACAGTTAAATTTATATTTCTTAACATGTTAATCATAATTTAACATATAAATCAACATATATTTAACAAAAAAACATTATTTAGGTGAAATTTTTGTGACAATTTTTTTAAAAATTTCTTACATTTTATAAAGAAAAATTCAAAATAAATACTTTATTCAGCTAAATTTATATTTTTTAACATGTTAATCATAATTTTACATATAAATCGACATATATTTAACAAAAAACATAATTTTGTTGACTTTTTTTGGAATTTTTTTTAAAGTTTCTTACATTTTATAAAAAACAATAAAAATAAAAACTTTTTTCAGCTAAATTTATGTTTCTAAGCATGTTCATCATAATTTAACAAATAATAGAACATACATTTAACAAAAAACATAATTTAGTTGATTTTTTTTGCCAATTTTTTTAAAAATTTCTTAAATTTTATAAAGAAGTATTAAAAATAACAACTTTATACAGTTAAAATTATATTTCATAACATGTTAATCATTATTTAACATATAAATCAACATATTTTTAACAAAAAAACATTATTTAGGTGAAATTTTTATGACAATTTTTTTAAAAATTTCTTAAATTTTATAACGAAAAATTAAAAATAACAACTTTATTCAGCTAAATTTATATTTCGAAACATGTTATTCATAATTTAACATATAATTCAACATAAATTTAACAAAAAACATAATTTAGTTGACTTTTTTTGCCAATTTTTTTAAAAATTTCTTAAATTTTATAAAGAAGTATTAAAAATAACAACTTTATTCAGTTAAATTTATGTTTCTAAGCATGTTAATCATAATTTAACATATAATTCAACATATATTTAACAAAAAAACATTATTTAGGTGAAATTTTTGTGACAATTTTTTTAAAAATTTCTTACATTTTATAAAGAAAAATTCAAAATAAATACTTTATTCAGCTAAATTTATATTTTTTAACATGTTAATCATAATTTTACATATAAATCAACATATATTTAACAAAAAACATAATTTTGTTGACTTTTTTTGGAATTTTTTTTAAAGTTTCTTACATTTTATAAAAAAAATTAAAAATAAAAACTTTTTTCAGCCAAATTTATATTTCTAAACATGTTCATCATAATTTAACAAATAATAGAACATACATTTAACAAAAAACATAATTTAGTTGATTTTTTTTGCCATTTTTTTTAAAAATTTCTTAAATTTTATAAAGAAGTATTAAAAATAACAACTTTATACAGTTAAATTTATATTTCTTAACATGTTCATCATAATTTAACAAATAATAGAACATACATTTAACAAAAAACATAATTTAGTTGATTTTTTTTGCCATTTTTTTTAAAAATTTCTTAAATTTTATAAAGAAGTATTAAAAATAACAACTTTATACAGTTAAATTTATATTTCTTAACATGTTAATCATAATTTAACATATAAATCAACATATATTTAACAAAAAAACATTATTTAGGTGAAATTTTTGTGACAATTTTTTTAAAAATTTCTTACATTTTATAAAGAAAAATTCAAAATAAATACTTTATTCAGCTAAATTTATATTTTTTAACATGTTAATCATAATTTTACATATAAATCGACATATATTTAACAAAAAACATAATTTTGTTGACTTTTTTTGGAATTTTTTTTAAAGTTTCTTACATTTTATAAAAAACAATAAAAATAAAAACTTTTTTCAGCTAAATTTATGTTTCTAAGCATGTTCATCATAATTTAACAAATAATAGAACATACATTTAACAAAAAACATAATTTAGTTGATTTTTTTTGCCAATTTTTTTAAAAATTTCTTAAATTTTATAAAGAAGTATTAAAAATAACAACTTTATACAGTTAAAATTATATTTCATAACATGTTAATCATTATTTAACATATAAATCAACATATTTTTAACAAAAAAACATTATTTAGGTGAAATTTTTATGACAATTTTTTTAAAAATTTCTTAAATTTTATAACGAAAAATTAAAAATAACAACTTTATTCAGCTAAATTTATATTTCGAAACATGTTATTCATAATTTAACATATAATTCAACATAAATTTAACAAAAAACATAATTTAGTTGACTTTTTTTGCCAATTTTTTTAAAAATTTCTTAAATTTTATAAAGAAGTATTAAAAATAACAACTTTATTCAGCAAAATTTATATTTCGAAACATGTTATTCATAATTTAACATATAATTCAACATAAATTTAACAAAAAACATAATTTAGTTGACTTTTTTTGCCAATTTTTTTAAAAATTTCTTAAATTTTATAAAGTATTAAAAATAACAACTTTATACAGTTAAATTTATATTTCTAAACATGTTAATCATAATTTAACATATAAATCAACATATATTTAACAAAAAAACATTATTTAGTTGACTTTTTTTGCCAATTTTTTTAAAAATTTCTTAAATTTTATAACGAAAAATTAAAAATTACAACTTTATTCAGCTAAATTTATATTTCTAAACATGTTATTCATAATTTAACATATAATTCAACATAAATTTAACAAAAAACATAATTTAGTTGACTTTTTTGCCAATTTTTTTAAAATTTCTTAATTTTTATAAAGAAAAATTAAAAATAAAAACTTTATTCAGTTAAATTTATGTTTCTAAGCATGTTAATCATAATTTAACATATAATTCAACATATATTTAACAAAAAAACATTATTTAGGTGAAATTTTTGTGACAATTTTTTTAAAAATTTCTTACATTTTATAAAGAAAAATTCAAAATAAATACTTTATTCAGCTAAATTTATATTTTTTAACATGTTAATCATAATTTTACATATAAATCAACATATATTTAACAAAAAACATAATTTTGTTGACTTTTTTTGGAATTTTTTTTAAAGTTTCTTACATTTTATAAAAAAAATTAAAAATAAAAACTTTTTTCAGCCAAATTTATATTTCTAAACATGTTCATCATAATTTAACAAATAATAGAACATACATTTAACAAAAAACATAATTTAGTTGATTTTTTTTGCCAATTTTTTTAAAAATTTCTTAAATTTTATAAAGAAGTATTAAAAATAACAACTTTATACAGTTAAATTTATATTTCTTAACATGTTCATCATAATTTAACAAATAAATCAACATATTTTTAACAAAAAAACATTATTTAGGTGAAATTTTTATGACAATTTTTTTAAAAATTTCTTAAATTTTATAACGAAAAATTAAAAATAACAACTTTATTCAGCTAAATTTATATTTCGAAACATGTTATTCATAATTTAACATATAATTCAACATAAATTTAACAAAAAACATAATTTAGTTGACTTTTTTTGCCACTTTTTTTAAAAATTTCTTAAATTTTATAAAGAAGTATTAAAAATAACAACTTTATACAGTTAAATTTATATTTCTAAACATGTTAATCATAATTTAACATATAAATCAACATATATTTAACAAAAAAACATTATTTAGTTGACTTTTTTTGCCAATTTTTTTAAAAATTTCTTAAATTTTATAACGAAAAATTAAAAATTACAACTTTATTCAGCTAAATTTATATTTCTAAACATGTTATTCATAATTTAACATATAATTCAACATTAATTTAACAAAAAACATAATTTAGTTGACTTTTTTGCCAATTTTTTTAAAATTTCTTAATTTTTATAAAGAAAAATTAAAAATAAAAACTTTATTCAGTTAAATTTATGTTTCTAAGCATGTTAATCATAATTTAACATATAATTCAACATATATTTAACAAAAAAACATTATTTAGGTGAAATTTTTGTGACAATTTTTTTAAAAATTTCTTACATTTTATAAAGAAAAATTCAAAATAAATACTTTATTCAGCTAAATTTATATTTTTTAACATGTTAATCATAATTTTACATATAAATCAACATATATTTAACAAAAAACATAATTTTGTTGACTTTTTTTGGAATTTTTTTTAAAGTTTCTTACATTTTATAAAAAAAATTAAAAATAAAAACTTTTTTCAGCCAAATTTATATTTCTAAACATGTTCATCATAATTTAACAAATAATAGAACATACATTTAACAAAAAACATAATTTAGTTGATTTTTTTTGCCATTTTTTTTTAAAATTTCTTAAATTTTATAAAGAAGTATTAAAAATAACAACTTTATACAGTTAAATTTATATTTCTTAACATGTTCATCATAATTTAACAAATAATAGAACATACATTTAACAAAAAACATAATTTAGTTGATTTTTTTTGCCATTTTTTTTAAAAATTTCTTAAATTTTATAAAGAAGTATTAAAAATAACAACTTTATACAGTTAAATTTATATTTCTTAACATGTTAATCATAATTTAACATATAAATCAACATATATTTAACAAAAAAACATTATTTAGGTGAAATTTTTGTGACAATTTTTTTAAAAATTTCTTACATTTTATAAAGAAAAATTCAAAATAAATACTTTATTCAGCTAAATTTATATTTTTTAACATGTTAATCATAATTTTACATATAAATCGACATATATTTAACAAAAAACATAATTTTGTTGACTTTTTTTGGAATTTTTTTAAAGTTTCTTACATTTTATAAAAAACAATAAAAATAAAAACTTTTTTCAGCTAAATTTATGTTTCTAAGCATGTTCATCATAATTTAACAAATAATAGAACATACATTTAACAAAAAACATAATTTAGTTGATTTTTTTTGCCAATTTTTTTAAAAATTTCTTAAATTTTATAAAGAAGTATTAAAAATAACAACTTTATACAGTTAAATTTATATTTCTTAACATGTTAATCATAATTTAACATATAAATCAACATATTTTTAACAAAAAAACATTATTTAGGTGAAATTTTTATGACAATTTTTTTAAAAATTTCTTAAATTTTATAACGAAAAATTAAAAATAACAACTTTATTCAGTTAAATTTATATTTCGAAACATGTTATTCATAATTTAACATATAATTCAACATAAATTTAACAAAAAACATAATTTAGTTGACTTTTTTTGCCAATTTTTTTAAAAATTTCTTAAATTTTATAAAGAAGTATTAAAAATAACAACTTTATACAGTTAAATTTATATTTCTAAACATGTTAATCATAATTTAACATATAAATCAACATATATTTAACAAAAAAACATTATTTAGTTGACTTTTTTTGCCAATTTTTTTAAAAATTTCTTAAATTTTATAACGGAAAATTAAAAATTACAACTTTATTCAGCTAAATTTATATTTCTAAACATGTTATTCATAATTTAACATATAATTCAACATAAATTTAACAAAAAACATAATTTAGTTGACTTTTTTGCCAATTTTTTTTAAATTTCTTAATTTTTATAAAGAAAAATTAAAAATAAAAACTTTATTCAGTTAAATTTATGTTTCTAAGCATGTTAATCATAATTTAACATATAATTCAACATATATTTAACAAAAAAACATTATTTAGGTGAAATTTTTGTGACAATTTTTTTAAAAATTTCTTACGTTTTATAAAGAAAAATTCAAAATAAATACTTTATTCAGCTAAATTTATATTTTTTAACATGTTAATCATAATTTTACATATAAATCAACATATATTTAACAAAAAACATAATTTTGTTGACTTTTTTTGGAATTTTTTTTAAAGTTTCTTACATTTTATAAAAAAAATTAAAAATAAAAACTTTTTTCAGCCAAATTTATATTTCTAAACATGTTCATCATAATTTAACAAATAATAGAACATACATTTAACAAAAAATACGATAAACAAACCCCGGGTTTGTCAAAAGCACATTTCCTCAAAATCGCCACATGTAGAACTATGAGCTATTGTAAAACAATGAGAATTCCTATATGTGCATATTGTGCAGTTTTAGTAGTATTTTCAATGTACTATATACATAGGAAAGATAAAAAATGATATGGTAAATATAGGTAAAAAATGTGTCCCTGTTCGATTTTATTAATTTTTTTTCCTTCCAAGTTTATTATTCCAACAAAATACATATATATAAAATTATCATTTAAGTTTTCCCTAATTTTGCTTTTAATTGAACATATAATGTGATATGAAATAATATCCAATATTCCCTTTATAAAGCTCCTAAAAATATGCAAAATGTTCGTTTTTTGCAAAATTTTACATGATTAAGAATTTTGATTAATTATAAGTGTGAGGCAAATGACTATAATTTATTAATTAATGCACTTTAAAGAAATATGAATTTCGAAACTTTTCCCAATATTTGTTTTTAAAAATATTGTGCAGTTATAATTTTACAAGTAAATTAAAAATGTAATTTTTTGATTTTCGAAGGGCCACAACGGAAAGGGGAGAAGAGATACGGATACAATTTCTTCAGAGACTCTAGTTATTTTTTAGATATCTCTTTGGTGCATAAATTTCAGCCTTCTATAATAAGCAGTTTGGGAAATACAGGGTGTTAAAAAAACTAAAAAAAGTTGTATGAAGATAACGGTATTTTTATACATCAAAGAATTAAATTTTAAAAAATTTGTTTATTTCACAAAAAAGATAAAAAATTTTCCTATCTTATGGCTTTTACAGACCTCAAAAATTTTTATTGGTTTAAAAGTTATTAGATGTTCAATATGGGTAATTTTCGAACTTGGAGGGGGAATAACTCAGAGGGGAAAAGAGATAGAAGAAAATTTTGTTCTACTGGACCTATTATTTTATTACTATCTATCTATGAACAAAATTTTAATACTCTATCTTAATAGATGTAGAAGTTTGTGTAAACGGACGGACGGACAGACGGACAGACGGACAGACGGACAGACGGACAGACGGACAGACGGACAGACAGAGTGAAACTAATATACACATTTCTTCCAATTTGGTTGGAAATGTGCTAAAAACATAATTTAGTTGATTTTTTTTGCCATTTTTTTTAAAAATTTCTTAAATTTTATAAAGAAGTATTAAAAATACGATAAACAAACCCCGGGTTTGTCAAAAGCACATTTCCTCAAAATCGCCTCATGTAGAACTATGAGCTATTCTAAAACAATGGGAATTTCTATACGTGAATAGTATTTTTTAGTAGCATTTTCAATGTACAGTTTTAGTAGTAAATATTGTGCAGTTTTAGTAGTATTTTCAATGTACTATACATAGGAAAGATAAAAAAATGATATGGTAAATATAGGTAAAAAATGTGTCCCTGTTCGATTTTATTAATTGTTTCCTTCCAAGTTTATTATTCCAACAAAATACATATATATAAACTTATCATTTAAGGTTTCCCTAATTTTGCTTTTAATTGAACATATAATGTGATATGAAATAATATCCAATATTCCATTTATATAGCTCCTAAAAATATGCAAAATATTCGTTTTTTGCAAAATTTTATATGATTGTGCATTTTGATTAATTATTAGTGTGAGGCAAATGACTATAATTTATTAATTAATGCACTTTAAAGAAATATGATTCTCGAAAGTTTTCTCATTATTTGTTTTTAAAAATATTGCGCGGTTATAATTATACAAGTAAATTAAAAATGTAATTTGATAAATGTAGGCCACAACGGAAAGGGGAGGGGAGATACGGATACAATTTCGTCAGAGACTCTAGTTATTTTTTAGATATCTCTTTGGTACATAAATTTCAGCCTTCCATAATAAGCAGTTTGGGAAATACAGGGTGTTAAAAAAACTAAAAAAAGGTGTATGAAGATAACGGTATTTTTATACATCAAAAAATTAAATTTTAAAAAAATTTTTAATTTCACAATTAAGATAAAAGATTTTCCTATCTTATAGCTTTTACAGACCTAAAAAATTTTTATTGCTTTCAAAGTTATTAGATGTTCAATATGGGCAATTTTCGAACTTGAAGGGGGAATAACTCAGAGGGGAAAAGAGATAGAAGAAAATTTTGTTCTACTGGACCTATTATTTTATTACTATCTATCTATGGTCAAAATTTTAATACTCTATCTTAATAGATGTAGAAGTTTGTGTAAACGGACGGACGGACAGACGGACAGACGGACAGACGGACAGACGGACAGACGGACAGACGGACAGACGGACAGACGGACAGACAGAGTGAAACTAATATACACATTTCTTCCAATTTGGTTGGAAATGTGCTAAAAATAACAACTTTATACAGTTAAATTTATATTTCTTAACATGTTCATCATAATTTAACAAATAATAGAACATACATTTAACAAAAAACATAATTTAGTTGATTTTTTTTGCCATTTTTTTTAAAAATTTCTTAAATTTTATAAAGAAGTATTAAAAATAACAACTTTATACAGTTAAATTTATATTTCTTAACATGTTAATCATAATTTAACATATAAATCAACATATATTTAACAAAAAAACATTATTTAGGTGAAATTTTTGTGACAATTTTTTTAAAAATTTCTTACATTTTATAAAGAAAAATTCAAAATAAATACTTTATTCAGCTAAATTTATATTTTTTAACATGTTAATCATAATTTTACATATAAATCAACATATATTTAACAAAAAACATAATTTTGTTGACTTTTTTAAGAACTTTTTTTAAAGTTTCTTATATTTTATAAAAAACAATAAAAATAAAAACTTTTTTCAGCTAAATTTATGTTTCTAAGCATGTTCATCATAATTTAACAAATAATAGAACATACATTTAACAAAAAACATAATTTGGTTGATTTTTTTTGCCAATTTTTTTAAAAATTTCTTAAATTTTATAAAGAAGTATTAAAAATAACAACTTTATACAGTTAAATTTATGTTTCTAAGCATGTTAATCATAATTTAACATATAATTCAACATATATTTAACAAAAAAACATTATTTAGGTGAAATTTTTGTGACAATTTTTTTAAAAATTTCTTACATTTTATAAAGAAAAATTCAAAATAAATACTTTATTCAGCTAAATTTATATTTTTTAACATGTTAATCATAATTTTACATATAAATCAACATATATTTAACAAAAAACATAATTTTGTTGACTTTTTTTGGAATTTTTTTTAAAGTTTCTTACATTTTATAAAAAAAATTAAAAATAAAAACTTTTTTCAGCCAAATTTATATTTTTAAACATGTTCATCATAATTTAACAAATAATAGAACATACATTTAACAAAAAACATAATTTAGTTGATTTTTTTTGCCATTTTTTTTAAAAATTTCTTAAATTTGATAAAGAAGTATTAAAAATAACAACTTTATACAGTTAAATTTATATTTCTTAACATGTTCATCATAATTTAACAAATAATAGAACATACATTTAACAAAAAACATAATTTAGTTGATTTTTTTTGCCATTTTTTTTAAAAATTTCTTAAATTTTATAAAGAAGTATTAAAAATAACAACTTTATACAGTTAAATTTATATTTCTTAACATGTTAATCATAATTTAACATATAAATCAACATATATTTAACAAAAAAACATTATTTAGGTGAAATTTTTGTGACAATTTTTTTAAAAATTTCTTACATTTTATAAAGAAAAATTCAAAATAAATACTTTATTCAGCTAAATTTATATTTTTTAACATGTTAATCATAATTTTACATATAAATCAACATATATTTAACAAAAAACATAATTTTGTTGACTTTTTTTGGAATTTTTTTTAAAGTTTCTTACATTTTATAAAAAACAATAAAAATAAAAACTTTTTTCAGCTAAATTTATGTTTCTAAGCATGTTCATCATAATTTAACAAATAATAGAACATACATTTAACAAAAAACATAATTTAGTTGATTTTTTTTGCCAATTTTTTTTTAAATTTCTTAAATTTTATAAAGAAGTATTAAAAATAACAACTTTATACAGTTAAATTTATATTTCTTAACATGTTAATCATAATTTAACATATAAATCAACATATTTTTAACAAAAAAACATTATTTAGGTGAAATTTTTATGACAATTTTTTTAAAAATTTCTTAAATTTTATAACGAAAAATTAAAAATAACAACTTTATTCAGCTAAATTTATATTTCGAAACATGTTATTCATAATTTAACATATAATTCAACATAAATTTAACAAAAAACATAATTTAGTTGACTTTTTTTGCCAATTTTTTTAAAAATTTCTTAAATTTTATAAAGAAGTATTAAAAATAACAACTTTTAACAGTTAAATTTATATTTCTAAACATGTTAATCATAATTTAACATATAAATCAACATATATTTAACAAAAAAACATTATTTAGTTGACTTTTTTTGCCAATTTTTTTAAAAATTTCTTAAATTTTATAACGAAAAATTAAAAATTACAACTTTATTCAGCTAAATTTATATTTCTAAACATGTTATTCATAATTTAACATATAATTCAACATAAATTTAACAAAAAACATAATTTAGTTGACTTTTTTGCCAATTTTTTTAAAATTTCTTAATTTTTATAAAGAAAAATTAAAAATAAAAACTTTATTCAGTTAAATTTATGTTTCTAAGCATGTTAATCATAATTTAACATATAATTCAACATACATTTAACCATACAAATTATTTAGGTGAAATTTTTGTGACAATTTTTTTAAAAATTTCTTACATTTTATAAAGAAAAATTCAAAATAAATACTTTATTCAGCTAAATTTATATTTTTTAACATGTTAATCATAATTTTACATATAAATCAACATATATTTAACAAAAAACATAATTTTGTTGACTTTTTTTGGAATTTTTTTTAAAGTTTCTTACATTTTATAAACAAAATTAAAAATAAAAACTTTTTTCAGCCAAATTTATATTTCTAAACATGTTCATCATAATTTAACAAATAATAGAACATATATTTAACAAAAAACATAATTTAGTTGATTTTTTTTGCCATTTTTTTTAAAAATTTCTTAAATTTTATAAAGAAGTATTAAAAATAACAACCTTATACAGTTAAATTTATATTTCTTAACATGTTCATCATAATTTAACAAATAATAGAACATACATTTAACAAAAAACATAATTTAGTTGATTTTTTTTGCCATTTTTTTTAAAAATTTCTTAAATTTTATAAAGAAGTATTAAAAATAACAACTTTATACAGTTAAATTTATATTTCTTAACATGTTAATCATAATTTAACATATAAATCAACATATATTTAACAAAAAAACATTATTTAGGTGAAATTTTTGTGACAATTTTTTTAAAAATTTCTTACATTTTATAAAGAAAAATTCAAAATAAATACTTTATTCAGCTAAATTTATATTTTTTAACATGTTAATCATAATTTTACATATAAATCAACATATATTTAACAAAAAACATAATTTTGTTGACTTTTTTTGGAATTTTTTTTAAAGTTTCTTACATTTTATAAAAAACAATAAAAATAAAAACTTTTTTCAGCTAAATTTATGTTTCTAAGCATGTTCATCATAATTTAACAAATAATAGAACATACGTTTAACAAAAAACATAATTTAGTTGATTTTTTTTGCCAATTTTTTTAAAAATTTCTTAAATTTTATAAAGAAGTATTAAAAATAACAACTTTATACAGTTAAATTTATATTTCTTAACATGTTAATCATAATTTAACATATAAATCAACATATTTTTAACAAAAAAACATTATTTAGGTGAAATTTTTATGACAATTTTTTTAAAAATTTCTAAAATTTTATAACGAAAAATTAAAAATAACAACTTTATACAGTTAAATTTATATTTCTAAACATGTTAATCATAATTTAACATATAAATCAACATATATTTAACAAAAAAACATTATTTAGTTGACTTTTTTTGCCAATTTTTTTAAAAATTTCTTAAATTTTATAACGAAAAATTAAAAATTACAACTTTATTCAGCTAAATTTATATTTCTAAACATGTTATTCATAATTTAACATATAATTCAACATAAATTTAACAAAAAACATAATTTAGTTGACTTTTTTGCCATTTTTTTTAAAATTTCTTAATTTTTATAAAGAAAAATTAAAAATAAAAACTTTATTCAGTTAAATTTATGTTTCTAAGCATGTTATTCATAATTTAACATATAATTCAACATAAATTTAACAAAAAACATAATTTAGTTGACTTTTTTTGCCAATTTTTTTAAAAATTTCTTAAATTTTATAAGGAAGTATTAAAAATAACAACTTTATACAGTTAAATTTATATTTCTAAACATGTTAATCATAATTTAACATATAAATCAACATATATTTAACAAAAAAACATTATTTAGTTGACTTTTTTTGCCAATTTTTTTAAAAATTTCTTAAATTTTATAACGAAAAATTAAAAATTACAACTTTATTCAGCTAAATTTATATTTCTAAACATGTTATTCATAATTTAACATATAATTCAACATAAATTTAACAAAAAACATAATTTAGTTGACTTTTTTGCCAATTTTTTTAAAATTTCTTAATTTTTATAAAGAAAAATTAAAAATAAAAACTTTATTCAGTTAAATTTATGTTTCTAAGCATGTTAATCATAATTTAACATATAATTCAAAATATATTTAACAAAAAAACATTATTTAGGTGAAATTTTTGTGACAATTTTTTTAAAAATTTCTTACATTTTATAAAGAAAAATTCAAAATAAATACTTTATTCAGCTAAATTTATATTTTTTAACATGTTAATCATAATTTTACATATAAATCAACATATATTTAACAAAAAACATAATTTTGTTGACTTTTTTTGGAATTTTTTTTAAAGTTTCTTACATTTTATAAAAAACAATAAAAATAAAAACTTTTTTCAGCTAAATTTATGTTTCTAAGCATGTTCATCATAATTTAACAAATAATAGAACATACATTTAACAAAAAACATAATTTAGTTGATTTTTTTTGCCAATTTTTTTAAAAATTTCTTAAATTTTATAAAGAAGTATTAAAAATAACAACTTTATACAGTTAAATTTATATTTCTTAACATGTTAATCATAATTTAACATATAAATCAACATATATTTAACAAAAAAACATTATTTAGGTGAAATTTTTGTGACAATTTTTTAAAAAATTTCTTACATTTTATAAAGAAAAATTCAAAATAAATACTTTATTCAGCTAAATTTATATTTTTTAACATGTTAATCATAATTTTACATATAAATCAACATATATTTAACAAAAAACATAATTTTGTTGACTTTTTTTGGAATTTTTTTTAAAGTTTCTTAAATTTTATAACGAAAAATTAAAAATAACAACTTTATTCAGCTAAATTTATATTTCTAAACATGTTATTCATAATTTAACATATAATTCAACATAAATTTAACTAAAAACATAATTTAGTTGACTTTTTTTGCCAATTTTTTTAAAAATTTCTTAATTTTTATAAAGAAAAATTAAAAATAAAAACTTTATTTAGTTAAATTTATATTTCTTAACATGTTTATCATAATTTAACATATAAATCAACATATATTTAACAAAAAACATAATTTTGTTGACTTTTTTTGGAATTTTTTTTAAAAGTTTCTTACATTTTATAAAAAAAAATAAAAAAAAAACTTTTTTCAGCTAAATTTATGTTTCTAAGCATGTTAATCATAATTTAACATATAATGCAACATATATTTAACAAAAAACCATAGTTTAGTTGACTTTTTTTGGCAATTTTTTTAAAAATTTCTTAAATTTTATAAAGAAAAATAAAAAATAACAACTTTCTCCTGCCAAATTTATATTTCTAAACATGTTCATCATAATTTAACAAATAATAGAACATACATTGAACAAAAAACATAATTTAGTTGATTTTTTTTTGCAAATTTTTTTAAAAATTTCTTAAATTTTATAAAGAAGTATTAAAAATAACAACTTTATACAGTTAAATTTATATTTCTAAACATGTTAATCATAATTTAACATATAAATCAACATATATTTAACAAAAAAACATTATTTAGGTGAAATTTTTGTGAAAATTTTTTTAAAAATTTCTTCAATTTTATAAAGAAAAATTCAAAATAAAAACTTTATTCAGCTAAATTTATGTTTCTAAGCATGTTAATCATAATTTAACATATAATTCAACATATATTTAACAAAAAACCATAATTTAGTTGACTTTTTTTTGCAATTTTTTTAAAAAATTCTTAAATTTTATAACGAAAAATTAAAAATAACAACTTTATTTAGCTAAATTTATATTACCAAACATGTTATTCATAATTTAACATATAATTCAACATAAATTTAACAAAAAACATAATTTAGTTGACTTTTTTTGCGAATTTTTTTAAAAATTTCTTAATTTTTATAAAGAAAAATTAAAAATAAAAACTTTATTCAGTTAAATTTATTTTTCTAAACATGTTAATTATAATTTAACATACAAATCAACATATATTTAACAAAAAACATAATTTAGTTGACTTTTTTTGCCAATTTTTTTAAAAATTTCTTAAATTTTATAACGAAAAATTAAAAATTACAACTTTATTCAGCTAAATTTATATTTCTAAACATGTTATTCATAATTTAACATATAATTCAACATAAATTTAACAAAAAACATAATTTAGTTGACATTTTTTGCCAATTTTTTTAAAAATTTCTTAATTTTTATAAAGAAAAATTAAAAATAAAAACTTTATTCAGTTAAATTTATGTTTCTAAGCATGTTAATAATTATTTAACATATAATTCAAAATATATTTAACAAAAAACCATAATTTAGTTGATTTTTTTTGGCAATTTTTTTAAAAATTTCTTAAATTTTATAACGAAAAATTAAAAATTACAACTTTATTCAGCTAAATTTATATTTCTAAACATATTATTCATAATTTAACATATAATTCAACATAGATTTAACAAAAAACATAATTTAGTTGACTTTTTTGCCAATTTTTTTAAAAATTTCTTAATTTTTATAAAGAAAAATTAAAAATAAAAACTTTATTCAGTTAAATTTATATTTCTAAATATGTTAATCATAATTTAACATATAATTCCACATATATTTAACAAAAACAAATTATTTGAGTGAAATTTTAGTGAAAATTTTTTTAAAAATTTCTTAATTTTTATGAAGATAAATTCAAAATAACGACTTTATTCAATTAAATTTATGTTTCTAAGCATGTTAATCATAATTTAACATATAGTTCAACATATATCTAAAAGTTGACTTTTTTTGGCACTTTTTTTAAAAATTTCTTAAATTTTATAAAGAAAAATTAAAAATAACAACTTTATTCACCAAAATTTATATTTCTAAATATGTTGATCATAATTTAATATATAATTCCACATATATTTAACAAAAAAACATAATTTTGTTTACTTTTTTTGGCAATTTTTTTAAAAATTTCTTAAATTTTATAACGAGAAATTAAAAATAACAACTTTATTCAGCTAAATTTATATTTCTAAACATGTTATTCATAATTTCACATATAATTCAACATACATTTAACAAAAAACATAATTTAATTGACTTTTTTGCCAATTTTATTAAAAATTTCTTAATTTTTATAAAGAAAATTTAAAAATAAAAACTTTATTCAGTTAAATTTATATTTCTAAATATGTTAATCATAATTTAACATATAATTCCACATATATTTAACAAAAAAACATAACTTTGTTTACTTTTTTTGGCAATTTTTTTAAAAATTTCTTAAATTTTATAACGAAAAATTAAAAATAACAACTTTATTCAGCTAAATTTATATTTCTAAACATGTTATTCATAATTTCACATATAATTCAACATACATTTAACAAAAAACATAATTTAGTTGACTTTTTTGCCAATTTTATTAAAAATTTCTTAATTTTTATAAAGAAAAATTAAAAATAAAAACTTTATTCAGTTAAATTTATATTTCTAAATATGTTAATCATAATTTAACATATAATTCCACATATATTTAACAAAAACACATTATTTGAGTGAAATTTTAGTGAAAATTTTTTTAAAAATTTCTTAATTTTTATGAAGAAAAATTCAAAATAACGACTTTATTCAATTAAATTTATGTTTCTAAGCATGTTAATCATAATTTAACATATAGTTCAACATATATCTAAAAGTTAACTTTTTTTGGCACTTTTTTTAAAAATTTCTTAAATTTTATAAAGAAAAATTAAAAATAACAACTTTATTCACCAAAATTTATATTTCTAAATATGTTGATCATAATTTAATATATAATTCCACATATATTTAACAAAAAAACATAATTTTGTTTACTTTTTTTGGCAATTTTTTTAAAAATTTCTTAAATTTTATAACGAAAAATTAAAAATAACAACTTTATTCAGCTAAATTTATATTTCTAAACATGTTATTCATAATTTCACATATAATTCAACATACATTTAACAAAAAACATAATTTAGTTGACTTTTTTGCCAATTTTATTAAAAATTTCTTAATTTTTATAAAGAAAATTTAAAAATAAAAACTTTATTCAGTTAAATTTATATTTCTAAATATGTTAATCATAATTTAACATATAATTCCACATATATTTAACAAAAAAACATAACTTTGTTTACTTTTTTTGGCAATTTTTTTAAAAATTTCTTAAATTTTATAACGAAAAATTAAAAATTACAACTTTATTCAGCTAAATTTATATTTCTAAACATATTATTCATAATTTAACATATAATTCAACATAGATTTAACAAAAAACATAATTTAGTTGACTTTTTTGCCAATTTTTTTAAAAATTTCTTAATTTTTATAAAGAAAAATTAAAAATAAAAACTTTATTCAGTTAAATTTATATTTCTAAATATGTTAATCATAATTTAACATATAATTCCACATATATTTAACAAAAACAAATTATTTGAGTGAAATTTTAGTGAAAATTTTTTTAAAAATTTCTTAATTTTTATGAAGATAAATTCAAAATAACGACTTTATTCAATTAAATTTATGTTTCTAAGCATGTTAATCATAATTTAACATATAGTTCAACATATATCTAAAAGTTGACTTTTTTTGGCACTTTTTTTAAAAATTTCTTAAATTTTATAAAGAAAAATTAAAAATAACAACTTTATTCACCAAAATTTATATTTCTAAATATGTTGATCATAATTTAATATATAATTCCACATATATTTAACAAAAAAACATAATTTTGTTTACTTTTTTTGGCAATTTTTTTAAAAATTTCTTAAATTTTATAACGAGAAATTAAAAATAACAACTTTATTCAGCTAAATTTATATTTCTAAACATGTTATTCATAATTTCACATATAATTCAACATACATTTAACAAAAAACATAATTTAATTGACTTTTTTGCCAATTTTATTAAAAATTTCTTAATTTTTATAAAGAAAATTTAAAAATAAAAACTTTATTCAGTTAAATTTATATTTCTAAATATGTTAATCATAATTTAACATATAATTCCACATATATTTAACAAAAAAACATAACTTTGTTTACTTTTTTTGGCAATTTTTTTAAAAATTTCTTAAATTTTATAACGAAAAATTAAAAATAACAACTTTATTCAGCTAAATTTATATTTCTAAACATGTTATTCATAATTTCACATATAATTCAACATACATTTAACAAAAAACATAATTTAGTTGACTTTTTTGCCAATTTTATTAAAAATTTCTTAATTTTTATAAAGAAAAATTAAAAATAAAAACTTTATTCAGTTAAATTTATATTTCTAAATATGTTAATCATAATTTAACATATAATTCCACATATATTTAACAAAAACACATTATTTGAGTGAAATTTTAGTGAAAATTTTTTTAAAAATTTCTTAATTTTTATGAAGAAAAATTCAAAATAACGACTTTATTCAATTAAATTTATGTTTCTAAGCATGTTAATCATAATTTAACATATAGTTCAACATATATCTAAAAGTTAACTTTTTTTGGCACTTTTTTTAAAAATTTCTTAAATTTTATAAAGAAAAATTAAAAATAACAACTTTATTCACCAAAATTTATATTTCTAAATATGTTGATCATAATTTAATATATAATTCCACATATATTTAACAAAAAAACATAATTTTGTTTACTTTTTTTGGCAATTTTTTTAAAAATTTCTTAAATTTTATAACGAAAAATTAAAAATAACAACTTTATTCAGCTAAATTTATATTTCTAAACATGTTATTCATAATTTCACATATAATTCAACATACATTTAACAAAAAACATAATTTAGTTGACTTTTTTGCCAATTTTATTAAAAATTTCTTAATTTTTATAAAGAAAATTTAAAAATAAAAACTTTATTCAGTTAAATTTATATTTCTAAATATGTTAATCATAATTTAACATATAATTCCACATATATTTAACAAAAAAACATAACTTTGTTTACTTTTTTTGGCAATTTTTTTAAAAATTTCTTAAATTTTATAACGAAAAATTAAAAATAACAACTTTATTCAGCTAAATTTATATTTCTAAACATGTTATTCATAATTTCACATATAATTCAACATACATTTAACAAAAAACATAATTTAGTTGACTTTTTTTGCCAATTTTATTAAAAATTTCTTAATTATTATAAAGAAAATTTAAAAATAACAACTCTATTCAGCAAAATTTATATTTCTAAATATGTTGATCATAATTTAATATATAATTCCACATATATTTAACAAAAAAACATAATTTTGTTTACTTTTTTTGGCAATTTTCTTAAAAATTTCTTAAATTTTATAACGAAAAATTAAAAATAACAACTTTATTCAGCAAAATTTATATTTCTAAATATGTTGATCATATTTTAATATATAATTCCACGTATATTTAACAAAAAAACATAATTTAGTTGACTTTTTTGCCAATTTTTTTAAAAATTTCTTAATTTTTATAAAGAAAAATTAAAAATAAAAACTTTATTCAGTTAAATTTATATTTCTAAATATGTTAATCATAATTTAACATATAATTCCACATATATTTAACAAAAAAACATAACTTTGTTTACTTTTTTTGGCAATTTTTTTAAAAATTTCTTAAATTTTATAACAAAAAATTAAAAATAACAACTTTATTCAGCTAAATTTATATTTCTAAACATGTTATTCATAATTTCACATATAATTCAACATACATTTAACAAAAAACATAATTTAGTTGACTTTTTTTGCCAATTTTATTAAAAATTTCTTAATTTTTATAAAGAAAATTTAAAAATAACATCTTTATTCAGCAAAATTTATATTTCTAAATATGTTGATCATATTTTAATATATAATTCCACATATATTTAACAAAAAAACATAATTTTGTTTACTTTTTTTGGCAATTTTTTTAAAAATTTCTTAAACTTTATAAAGAAAAATTCAAAATAAAAACTTTATTCAGTTAAATTTTTTTTGCCAATTTTATTAATTTCTTAACATGTTTATCAAAATTTAACATATAAATCAACATATATTTAACAAAAATTATAATTTTTTTGACTTTTTTTGGAATTTTTTTTAAAAGTTTCTTACATTTTATAAAGAAAAATAAAAAATCACAACTTTCTCCTGCCAAATTTATATTTCTAAACATGTTCATCATAATTTAACAAATAATAGAACATACATTTAACAAAAAACATAATTTAGTTGATTTTTTTTGCCAATTTTTTTAAAAATTTCTTAAATTTTATAAAGAAGTATTAAAAATAACAACTTTATACAGTTAAATTTATATTTCTAAACATGTTAATCATAATTTAACATATAAATCAACATATATTTAACAAAAAAACGTTATTTAGGTGAAATTTTGTTACACGTTTTTTAAAAATTTCTTAAATTTTATAAAGAAAAATTCAAAATAAATACTTTATTCAGCTAAATTTATATTTCTAAGCATGTTAGTCATAATTTAACAATTTAATTCAACAAATATTTAACAAAAAACCATAATTTAGTTGACTTTTTTTGGCAATTTTTTTAAAAATTTCTTAATTTTCATAAAGAAAAATTAAAAATAAAAACTTTATTCATTTAAATTTATATTTCTTAATATGTTAATCATAATTTAATATATAATTCCACATATATTTAACAAAAAAACATAATTTTGTTTACTTTTTTGGCAATTTTTTAAAAATTTCTTAAATATTGTAACGAAAAATAAAAAATAACAACTTTGTTCAGCTAAATTTAAATTTCTAAACATGTTATTCATAAGTTAACATATAATTCAACATAAATTTAACAAAAAACATAATTTAGTTGACTTCTTTTGCCAATTTTTTTAAAAATTTCTTAATTTGTATAAAGAAAAATAAAAAATAACAACTTTGTTCAGCTAAATTTATATTTCTAAACATGTTATTCATAATTTAACATATAATTCAACATAAATTTAACAAAAAACATAATTTAGTTGACTTTTTTTGCAAATTTTTTTAAAAATTTCTTAATTTTTTTAAACAAAAATTAAAAATAACAAATTCATTCAGCAAAATTTATATTTCTAAATATGTTGATCATAATTTAATATATAATTCCAAATATATTTAACAAAAAAACATAATTTTGCTTACTTTTTTGGCAATATTTTTAAAAATTTCTTAAATTTTATAAAGAAAAATTAAAAATAACAACTTTATTCAGCAAAATTTATATTTCTAAACATGGTAATCATAATTTAACATATAAATCAACATATATTTAACAAAAAACATAATTTTGTTGACTTTTTTTGGAATTTTTTTCAAAAGTTTCTTACATTTTATAAAAAAAAATAAAAATAAAAACTCTTTTCAGCTAAATTTATGTTTCTAAGCATGTTAATCATAATTTAACATATAATTTAACATATATTTACACAAGAACCATAGTTTAGTTGACTTTTTTTGGCAATTTTTTTAAAAAAATTTAATTTTTATAAAGAAAAATTAAAAATAAAAACTTTATTCAGTTAAATTTATATTTATAAATATGTTAATCATAATTTAACATATAATTCCACATATATTTAACAAAAAACATAATTTAGTTGACTTTTTTTGCCAATTTTTTTAAAAATTTCTTAATTTGTATAAAGAAAAATAAAAAATAACAACTTTGTTCAGCTAAATTTATATTTCTAAACATGTTATTCATAATTTAACATATAATTCAACATAAATTTAACTAAAAACATAATTTAGTTGACTTTTTTGCCAATTTTTTTAAAAATTTCTTAATTTTTATAAAGAAAAATTAAAAATAAAAACTTTATTCAGTTAAATTTATATTTCTAAATATGTTAATCATAATTTAACATATAATTCCACATATATTTAACAAAAAACATAATTTAGTTGACTTTTTTTGGAATTTTTTTTAAAAGTTTCTTACATTTTATAAAAAAAAAAAAAAAAACTTTTTCAGCTAAATTTATGTTTCTAAGCATGTTAATCATAATTTAACATATAATTCAACATATATTTACACAAAAACCATAGTTTAGTTGACTTTTTTTGGCAATTTTTTTAAAAATTTCTTAAATTTTATAAAGAAAAATAAAAAATAACAACTTTCTTCAGCCAAATTTATATTTCTAAACATGTTCATCATAATTTAACAAATAATAGAACATACATTTAACAAAAAACATAATTAATTGACTTTTATTGCCAATTTTTTTAAAAATTTCTTAATTTTTATAAAGAAGTATTAAAAATAACAACTTTATACAGTTAAATTTATATTTCTTAACATGTTAATCATAATTTAACATATAAATCAACATATATTTAACAAAAAAACATTATTTAGGTGAAATTTTTGTGACAATTTTTTTAAAAATTTCTTAAATTTTATAAAGAGAAATTCAAAATAAATACTTTATTCAGCTAAATTTATGTTTCTAAGCATGTTAATCATAATTTAACATATAATTCAACATATATTTAACAACAAACCATAATTTAGTTGACTTTTTTTGGCAATTTTTTTAAAAAATTCTTAAATTTTATAACGAAAAATTAAAAATAACAACTTTATTCAGCTAAATTTATATTTCTAAACATGTTATTCATAATTTAACATATAATTCAACATAAATTTAACAAAAAACATAATTTAGTTGACTTTTTTTGCCAATTTTTTTAAAAATTTATTAAATTTTATACCGAAAAATTAAAAATTACAACTTTATTCAGCTAAATTTATATTTCTAAATATGTTGATCATAATTTAATATATAATTCAACATATATTTAACAAAAAAACATAATTTAGTTGACTTTTTTTACCAATTTTTTTAAAAATTTCTTAATTTTTATAAAGAAAAATTAAAAATAAAAACATTATTCAGTTAAATTTATATTTCTAAACATGTTAATCATAATTTAACATATAATTCCACATATATTTAACAAAAAAACATAATTTAGTTTACTTTTTTTAGCAATTTTTTTAAAAATTTCTTAAATTTTAAAACGGAAAATTAAAAATAACTACTTTATTCAGCTAAATTTATATTTCTAAACATGTTGAAACTTTTAAAATTTTTTTTAAAAGTTTCTTACATTTTATAAAAAAAAATAAAAATAAAAACTTTTTTCAGCTAAATTTATGTTTCTAAGCATGTTAATCATAATTTAACATATAATTCAACATATATTTAACAAAAAACCATAGTTTAGTTGACTTTTTTTGGCAATTTTTTTTAAAAATTTCTTAAATTTTATAAAGAAAAATAAAAAATAACAACTTTCTCCTACCAAATTTATATTTCTAAACATGTTCATCATAATTTAACAAATAATAGAACATACATTTAACAAAAAACATAATTTAGTTGATTTTTTTTGCCAATTTTTTTAAAAATTTCTTAAATTTTATAAAGAAGTATTAAAAATAACAACTTTATACAGTTAAATTTATATTTATAAACATGTTAATCATAATTTAACATATAAATCAACATATATTTAACAAAAAAACATTATTTAGGTGAAATTTTTGTGAAAATTTTTTTAAAAATTTCTTAAATTTTATAAAGAAAAATTCAAAATAAAAACTTTATTCAGCTAAATTTATGTTTCTAAGCATGTTAATCATAATTTAACATATAATTCAACATATATTTAACAAAAAACCATAATTTAGTTGACTTTTTTTGGCAATTTTTTTAAAAAATTCTTAAATTTTATAACGAAAAAATAAAAATAACAACTTTATTCAGCTAAATTTATATTTCCAGTCATGTTATTCATAATTTAACATATAATTCAACATAAATTTAACAAAAAACATAATTTAGTTGACTTTTTTTGCCAATTTTTTTAAAAATTTCTTAATTTTTATAAAGAAAAATTAAAAATAAAAACTTTATTCAGTTAAATTTATATTTCTAAACATGTTAATTATAATTTAACATATAAATTAACATATATTTAACAAAAAACATAATTTAGTTGAATTTTTGCCAATTTTTTTAAAAATTTCTTAAATTTTATAACGAAAAATTAAAAATAACAACTTTATTCAGCTGAATTTATATTTCTAAACATGTTATTCATAATTTAACATATAATTCAACATAAATTTAACAAAAAACATAATTTAGTTGACGTTTTTTGCCAATTTTTTTAAAACTTTCTTAATTTTTATAAAGAAAAATTAAAAATAAAATCTTTATTCAGTTAAATTTATGTTTCTAAGCATGTTAATAATTATTTAACATATAATTCAAAATATATTTAACAAAAAACCATAATTTAGTTGACCTTTTTTGGCAATTTTTTTAAAAATTTCTTAAATTTTATAACGAAAAATTAAAAATTACAACTTTATTCAGCTAAATTTATATTTATAAACATATTATTCATAATTTAACATATAATTCAACATAGATTTAACAAAAAACATAATTTAGTTGACTTTTTTGCCAATTTTTTTAAAAATTTCTTAATTTTTATAAAGAAAAATTAAAAATAAAAACTTTATTCAGTTAAATTTATATTTCTAAATATGTTAATCATAATTTAACATATAATTCCACATATATTAAACAAAAACACATTATTTGAGTGAAATTTTAGTGACAATTTTTTTAAAAATTTCTTAATTTTTATGAAGAAAAATTCAAAATAACGACTTTATTCAATTAAATTTATGTTTCTAAGCATGTTAAACATAAGTTAACATATAATTCAACATATATCTATAAGTTGACTTTTTTTGGCACTTTTTTTAAAAATTTCTTAAATTTTATAAAGAAAAATTAAAAATAACAACTTTATTCACCAAAATTTATATTTCTAAATATGTTGATCATAATTTAATATATAATTCCACATATATTTAACAAAAAAACATATTTTTGTTTACTTTTTTTTGCAATTTTTTTCAAAATTGCTTAAATTTTATAACGAAAAATTCAAAATAACAACTTTATTCAGCTAAATTTATATTTCTAAACATGTTAGTCATAATTGAACATATAATTCAATTTAACAAAAAACATAATTTAGTTGACTTTTTTGCCAATTTTTTTAAAAATTTCTTAATTTTTATAAAGAAAAATTAAAAATAAAAACTTTATTCAGTTAAATTTATATTTCTAAATATGTTAATCATAATTTAACATATAATTCCACATATATTTAACAAAAAAACATAATTTTCTTTACTTTTTTTGGCAATTTTTTTAAAAATTTCTTAAATTTTATAACGAAAAATTAAAAATAACAACTTTATTCAGCTAAATTTATATTTCTAAACATGTTATTCATAATTTCACATATAATTCAACATACATTTAACAAAAAACATAATTTAGTTGACTTTTTTTGCCAATTTTATTAAAAATTTCTTAATTTTTATAAAGAAAATTTAAAAATAACAACTTTATTCAGCAAAATTTATATTTCTAAATATGTTGATCATATTTTAATATATAATTCCACATATATTTAACAAAAAAACTTAATTTTGTTTACTTTTTTTGGCAGTTTTTTTAAAAATTTCTTAAACTTTATAAAGAAAAATTAAAAATAACAACTTTATTCAGCAAAATTTATATTTTTTTTAAAAGTTTCTTACATTTTATAAAAATAAATAAAAATAAAAACTTTTTTCAGCTAAATTTATGTTTCTAAGCATGTTAATCATAATTTAACATATAATTCAACATATATTTAACAAAAAACCATAGTTTAGTTGACTTTTTTTGGCAATTTTTTTAAAAATTTCTTAAATTTTATAAAGAAAAATAAAAAATAACAACTTTCTACAGCCAAATTTATATTTCTAAACATGTTCATCATAATTTAACAAATAATCGAACATACATTTAACAAAAAACATAATTTAGTTGATTTTTTTTGTCAATTTTTTTAAAAATTTCTTAAATTTTATAACGAAAAATTAAAAATAACAACTTTATTCAGCTAAATTTATATTTCTAAACATGTTATTCATAATTTAACATATAATTCAACATAAATTTAACTAAAAACATAATTTAGTTGACTTTTTTTGCCAATTTTTTTTAAAATTTCTTAATTTTTATAAAGAAAAATTAAAAATAACAACTTTATTCAGCAAAATTTATATTTCTAAATATGTTGATCATAATTTAATATATAATTCCACATATATTTAACAAAAAAACATAATTTTGCTTACTTTTTTGGCAATATTTTTAAAAATTTCTTAAATTTTATAAAGAAAAATTAAAAATAACAACTTTATTCAGCAAAATTTATATTTCTAAATATGTTGATCATAATTTAATATATAATTCAACATATATTTAACTAAAAACATAATTTTGCTTACTTTTTTGGCAATATTTTTAAAAATTTCTTAAATTTTATAAAGAAAAATTAAAAATAACAACTTTATACAGTTAAATTTATATTTCTTAACATGTTAATCATAATTTAACATATAATTCAACATATATTTAACAAAAAACCATAATTTAGTTGACTTTTTTTTGGCAATTTTTTTAAAAAATTCTTAAATTTTATAACGAAAAATTACAAATAACAACTTTATTCAGCTAAATTTATATTTCCAAACATGTTATTCATAATTTAACATATAATTCAACATAAATTTAACAAAAAACATAATTTAGTTGACTTTTTTTGCCAATTTTTTTAAAAATTTCTTAATTTTTATAAACAAAAATTAAAAATAAAAACTTTATTCAGTTAAATTTATATTTCTTAACATGTTTATCATAATTTAACATATAAATCAACATATATTTAACAAAAAACATAATTTTGTTGACTTTTTTTGGAATTTTTTTTAAAAGTTTCTTACATTTTATAAAAAAAAATAAAAATAAAAAATTGTTTCAGCTAAATTTATGTTTCTAAGCATGTTAATCATAATTTAACATATAATTCAACATATATTTAACAAAAAACCATAGTTTAGTTGACTTTTTTTGGCAATTTTTTTAAAAATTTCTTAAATTTTATAAAGAAAAATAAAAAATAACAACTTTCTCCTGCCAAATTTATATTTCTAAACATGATCATCATAATTTAACAAATAATAGAACATACATTTAACAAAAAACATAATTTAGTTGATTTTTTTTGCCAATTTTTTTAAAAATTTCTTAAATTTTATAAAGAAGTATTAAAAATAACAACTTTATACAGTTAAATTTATATTTCTAAACATGTTAATCATAATTTAACATATAAATCAACATATATTTAACAAAAAAACATTATTTAGGTGAAATTTTTGTGAAAATTTTTTTAAAAATTTCTTAAATTTTATAAAGAGAAATTCAAAATAAAAACTTTATTCAGCTAAATTTATGTTTCTAAGCATGTTAATCATAATTTAACATATAATTCAACATATATTTAACAAAAAACCATAATTTAGTTGACTTTTTTTGGCAATTTTTTTAAAAAATTCTTAAATTTTATAACGAAAAATTAAAAATAACAACTTTATTCAGCTAAATTTATATTTCCAAACATGTTATTCATAATTTAACATATAATTCAACATAAATTTAAAAAAAACATAATTTAGTTGACTTTTTTTGCCAATTTTTTTTTAAATTTCTTAATTTTTATAAAGAAAAATTAAAAATAAAAACTTTATTCAGTTAAATTTATATTTCTAAACATGTTAATTATAATTTAACATATAAATCAACATATATTTAACAAAAAACATAATTTAGTTGAATTTTTGCAAATTTTTTTAAAAATTTCTTAAATTTTATAACGGAAAATTAAAAATAACAACTTTATTCAGTTAAATTTATGTTTCTAAACATGTTAATAATTATTTAACATATAATTCAAAATATATTTAACAAAAAACCATAATTTAGTTGACGTTTTTTGGCAATTTTTTTAAAAATTTCTTAAATTTTATAACGACAAATTAAAAATTACAACTTTATTCAGCTAAATTTATATTTCTAAACATGTTATTCACAATTTCACATATAATTCAACATACATTTAACAAAAAACATAATTTAGTTGACTTTTTTTGCCAATTTTATTAAAAATTTCTTAATTTTTATAAAGAAAATTTAAAAATAACAACTTTATTCAGCAAAATTTATATTTCTAAATATGTTGATCATATTTTAATATATAATTCCACATATATTTAACAAAAAAACTTAATTTTGTTTACTTTTTTTGGCAATTTTTTTAAAAATTTCTTAAACTTTATAAAGAAAAATTAAAAATAACAAATTTATTCAGCAAAATTTATATTTTTTTTAAAAGTTTCTTACATTTTATAAAAATAAATAAAAATAAAAACTTTTTTCAGCTAAATTTATGTTTCTAAGCATGTTAATCATAATTTAACATATAATTCAACATATATTTAACAAAAAACCATAGTTTAGTTGACCTTTTTTGGCGAATTTTTTTAAAAATTTCTTAAATTTTATAAAGAAAAATAAAAAATAACAACTTTCTACAGCCAAATTTATATTTCTAAACATGTTCATCATAATTTAACAAATAATCGAACATACATTTAACAAAAAACATAATTTAGTTGATTTTTTTTGCCAATTTTTTTAAAAATTTCTTAAATTTTATAACGAAAAATTAAAAATAACAACTTTATTCAGCTAAATTTATATTGCTAAACATGTTATTCATAATTTAACATATAATTCAACATAAATTTAACTAAAAACATAATTTAGTTGACTTTTTTTGCCAATTTTTTTTTAAATTTCTTAATTTTTATATAGAAAAATTAAAAATAACAACTTTATTCAGCAAAATTTATATTTCTAAATATGTTGATCATAATTTAATATATAATTCCACATATATTTAACAAAAAAATATAATTTTGCTTACTTTTTTGGCAATATTTTTAAGAATTTCTTAAATTTTATAAAGAAAAATTAAAAATAACAACTTTATTCAGTTAAATTTATATTTCTAAATATGTTGATCATAATTTAATATATAATTCAACATAAATTTAACTAAAAACATAATTTTGCTTACTTTTTTGGCAATATTTTTAAAAATTTCTTAAATTTTATAAAGAAAAATTAAAAATAACAACTTTATAAAGTTAAATTTATATTTCTGACCATGTTAATCATAATTTAACATATAATTCAACATATATTTAACAAAAAACCATAATTTAGTTTTTTGGCAATTTTTTTAAAAAATTCTTAAATTTTATAACGAAAAATTATAAATAACAACTTTATTCAGCTAAATTTATATTTCCAAACATGTTATTCATAATTTAACATATAATTCAACATAAATTTAACAAAAAACATAATTTAGTTGACTTTTTTTGCCAATTTTTTTAAAAATTTCTTAATTTTTATAAAGAAAAATTAAAAATAAAAACTTTATTCAGTTAAATTTATATTTCTAAACATGTTAATTATAATTTAACATATAAATCAACATATATTTAACAAAAAACATAATTTAGTTGACTTTTTTTGCCAATTTTTTTAAAAATTTCTTAAATTTTATAACGAAAAATTAAAAATAACAACTTTATTCAGCTAAATTTATATTTCTAAACATGTTATTCATAATTTAACATATAATTCAACATAAATTTAACAAAAAACATAATTTAGTTGACGTTTTTTGCCAATTTTTTTAAAAATTTCTTAATTTTTATAAAGAAAAATTAAAAATAAAAACTTTATTTAGTTAAATTTATGTTTCTAAACATGTTAATAATTATTTAACATATAATTCAAAATATATTTAACAAAAAACCATAATTTAGTTGACTTTTTTTGGCATTTTTTTTAAAAATTTCTTAAATTTTATAACGAAAAATTAAAAATTACAACTTTATTCAGCTAAATTTATATTTCTAAACATATTAGTCATAATTTAACATATAATTCAACATAGATTTAACAAAAAACATAATTTAGTTGACTTTTTTGCCAATTTTTTTAAAAATTTCTTAATTTTTATAAAGAAAAATCAAAAATAAAAACTTTATTCAGTTAAATTTATATTTCTAAATATGTTAATCATAATTTAACATATAATTCCACATATATTTAACAAAAACACGTTATTTGAGTGAAATTTTAGTGACAATTTTTTTAAAAATTTCTTAATTGTTATGAAGAAAAATTCAAAATAACGACTTTATTCAATTAAATTTATGTTTCTAAGCATGTTAATCATAATTTAACATATAATTCAACATATATCTATAAGTTGACTTTTTTTGGCACTTTTTTTAAAAATTTCTTAAATTTTATAAAGAAAAATTAAAAATAACAACTTTATTCAGCTAAATTTATATTTCTAAACATGTTATTCATAATTTAACATATAATTCAACATAAATTTAACTAAAAACATAATTTAGTTGACTTTTTTTGCCAATTTTTTTTTAAATTTCTTAATTTTTATAAAGAAAAATTAAAAATAACAACTTTATTCAGCAAAATTTATATTTCTAAATATGTTGATCATAATTTAATATATAATTCCACATATATTTAACAAAAAAACATAATTTTGCTTACTTTTTTGGCAATATTTTTAAGAATTTCTTAAATTTTATAAAGAAAAATTAAAAATAACAACTTTATTCAGTTAAATTTATATTTCTAAATATGTTGATCATAATTTAATATATAATTCAACATAAATTTAACTAAAAACATAATTTTGCTTACTTTTTTGGCAATATTTTTAAAAATTTCTTAAATTTTATAAAGAAAAATTAAAAATAACAACTTTATACAGTTAAATTTATATTTCTGAACATGTTAATCATAATTTAACATATAATTCAACATATATTTAACAAAAAACCATAATTTAGTTGACTTTTTTTGGCAATTTTTTTAAAAAATTCTTAAATTTTATAACGAAAAATTATAAATAACAACTTTATTCAGCTAAATTTATATTTCCAAACATGTTATTCATAATTTAACATATAATTCAACATAAATTTAACAAAAAACATAATTTAGTTGACTTTTTTTGCCAATTTTTTTAAAAATTTCTTAATTTTTATAAAGAAAAATTAAAAATAAAAACTTTATTCAGTTAAATTTATATTTCTAAACATGTTAATTATAATTTAACATATAAATCAACATATATTTAACAAAAAACATAATTTAGTTGACTTTTTTTGCCAATTTTTTTAAAAATTTCTTAAATTTTATAACGAAAAATTAAAAATAACAACTTTATTCAGCTAAATTTATATTTCTAAACATGTTATTCATAATTTAACATATAATTCAACATAAATTTAACAAAAAACATAATTTAGTTGACGTTTTTTGACAATTTTTTTAAAAATTTCTTAATTTTTATAAAGAAAAATTAAAAATAACAACTTTATTTAGTTAAATTTATGTTTCTAAGCATGTTAATAATTATTTAACATATAATTCAAAATATATTTAACAAAAAACCATAATTTAGTTGACTTTTTTTGGCATTTTTTTTAAAAATTTCTTAAATTTTATAACGAAAAATTAAAAATTACAACTTTATTCAGCTAAATTTATATTTCTAAACATATTAGTCATAATTTAACATATAATTCAACATAGATTTAACAAAAAACATAATTTAGTTGACTTTTTTGCCAATTTTTTTAAAAATTTCTTAATTTTTATAAAGAAAAATCAAAAATAAAAACTTTATTCAGTTAAATTTATATTTCTAAATATGTTAATCATAATTTAACATATAATTCCACATATATTTAACACATATATCTATAAGTTGACTTTTTTTGGCACTTTTTTTAAAAATTTCTTAAATTTTATAAAGAAAAATTAAAAATAACAACTTTATTCACCAAAATTTATATTTCTAAATATGTTGATCATAATTTAATATATAATTCCACATATATTTAACAAAAAAACATAATTTTGTTTACTTTTTTTTGCAATTTTTTCAAAATTGCTTAAATTTTATAACGAAAAATTCAAAATAAAAACTTTATTCAGTTAAATTTATGTTTCTAAGCATGTTAATAATTATTTAACATATAATTCCACATATATTTAACAAAAACACATTATTTGAGTGAAATTTTAGTGACAATTTTTTTAAAAATTTCTTAATTTTTATAAAGAAAAACTAAAAATAAAAACTTTATTCAGTTAAATTTATATTTCTAAATATGTTAATCATAATTTAACATATAATTCCACATATATTTAACAAAAAAACATAATTTTGTTTACTTTTTTTTGCAATTTTTTTCAAAATTGCTTAAATTTTATAACGAAAAATTAAAAATAACAAGTTTATTCAGCTAAATTTATATTTCTAAACATGTTAGTCATAATTGAACATATAATTCAATTTAACAAAAAACATAATTTAGTTGACTTTTTTGCCAATTTTTTTAAAAATTTCTTAATTTTTATAAAGAAAAATTAAAAATAAAAACTTTATTCAGTTAAATTTATATTTCTAAATATGTTAATCATAATTTAACATATAATTCAACATAAATTTAAAAAAAAACATAATTTAGTTGACTTTTTTGCCAATTTTTTTAAAAATTTCTTAATTTTTATAAAGAAAATTTAAAAATAACAACTTTATTCAGCAAAATTTATATTTCTAAATATGTTGATCATAATTTAATATATAATTCCACATATATTTAACAAAAAAACTTAATTTTGTTTACTTTTTTTGGCAATTTTTTTAAAAATTTCTTAAACTTTATAAAGAAAAATTAAAAATAACAACTTTATTTAGCAAAATTTATATTTTTTTTTAAAGTTTCTTACATTTTATAAAAATAAATAAAAATAAAAACTTTTTTCAGCTAAATTTATGTTTCTAAGCATGTTAATCATAATTTAACATATAATTCAACATATATTTAACAAAAAACCATAGTTTAGTTGACTTTTTTTGGCAATTTTTTTAAAAATTTCTTAAATTTTATAAAGAAAAATAAAAAATAACAACTTTCTACAGCCAAATTTATAAATTTATATTTCTAAACATGTTCATCATAATTTAACAAATAATCGAACATACATTTAACAAAAAACATAATTTAGTTGATTTTTTTTGCCAATTTTTTTAAAAATTTCTTAAATTTTATAACGAAAAATTAAAAATAACAACTTTATTCAGCTAAATTTATATTTCTAAACATGTTATTCATAATTTAACATATAATTCAACATAAATTTAACTAAAAACATAATTTAGTTGACTTTTTTTGCCAATTTTTTTTAAAATTTCTTAATTTTTATAAAGAAAAATTAAAAATAACAACTTTATTCAGCAAAATTTATATTTCTAAATATGTTGATCATAATTTAATATATAATTCCACATATATTTAACAAAAAAACATAATTTTGCTTACTTTTTTGGCAATATTTTTAAGAATTTCTTAAATTTTATAAAGAAAAATTAAAAATAACAACTTTATTCAGTTAAATTTATATTTCTAAATATGTTGATCATAATTTAATATATAATTCAACATAAATTTAACTAAAAACATAATTTTGCTTACTTTTTTGGCAATATTTTTAAAAATTTCTTAAATTTTATAAAGAAAAATTAAAAATAACAACTTTATACAGTTAAATTTATATTTCTTAACATGTAGTAGTATAAAGCCCCCCTTAGATCGAATTATATACTACGTACAATAGTGACGACATGCTTAACAGAAGCCAAAATCACACAACCGTTCTAGAAATAATACTTGCTGTGTGTAATAAAGAGACAGGTGATGAGAGACGGCTAGTCTTTCTGTATTTTTGGTTGGTCAGAATATGAATTCGTGGGTTGGGCTTGCCGTGCAGTCTGTAAATAATGTACAGATCTGGATGTACCGCTGGAGTAAAAATGCTCTGAATGTACCGCTAGTGTAAAAATGATTTTAGTATAGATTTGTATGGTGACTAACCAAAAACTGTAAACAATGGATGTACCGCTGGAGTAAAAATGCTCTGGATGTACCGCTAGTGTAAAAATGATTTTAGTATAGATTTGTATGGTGACTAACCAAAAACTGTAAACAAGTCTGTTAGAGTGGGCGTCGTGGTTGATGATCTTTTTGATGATATTTCCCGAATATTTGTGTATTTGTGGTTTTTTCTGATAGTATTGCGCCCGCGCATATAAATAATTTTTGTATTTTTGTTTTGTGCTTATTCGCAATAACTATAGTCCCGCCTTTGCAAACAAAACAAAGGTAACAGGCGCTAGAATGGTTCGGAAGTTATTTGTAATATTCATACACAATCTCAAAAAAAAAAAAAAACAAGAAAAAAAAACGTCATAATATTGAAAACATGTATTGCAAATGTAAAATATATTATTCAGTTGAATAACCTACTGTTTGTCAACAGAAAAATTGAAAATTTCTATATTCAGATTATTTAATGTATGAACTTGATATTATATTTTTTTTTCAGATTGATACTAATATTTAAATACAAGGTCAAATAAAAGCTTTATGTTTAATTTGATTATACAAATTCAAATGTTTTTCGATTTTATCACACTATATTTAATTAATTTATACATAATAAATAATTGATAGAATATATAGAATAGGTTCTTGTTTTATAAATATTTTTCGTCGCTTAGCAGTGATATGCATATGTAAATTATTTTTAAATTTTTCTTCCGAGCTTCATATTATATATGTATATATTTTTTATATTGAGGGTAAGTAAACTTTGATTGTAATCAGAAAAAAACTATAGATAAACAAAAATATTTTTTTTCCAGTGATCAAAGTGAAACATTTGGGATGACAAATAATATAATAAAAGTTAAGGAATAAACTTTATTTTTGTAGAAAAATTTATAGAAAATGTTTCATTATTTTTTTCGAGTTTAGAATTAGAATCCCAATAGTGAAATTAAAAGAAAAAATACTACAGCAGAACACAAAAAAAATATTTTTCATAATTTTTCGTATAATTTTTTTTTTGAATAAAATACAATAAATTAATTTTGAAAACAAAATAATTTTTTATTTTTTCTTATTTTAAAACGAATTTTTTTGTTATAAATAATTTTGGGGTTTTCCTGTAAATAAAACAATAACAAAAGCTGCAAGCAGAGAATAAATACAACAACAAAACAATTAGGAAAAAAAACAACTTTAATTAAAAAAAAACACAGATTAGAGTAGAATATATGTATGAACATTTTATTTTGTAAAAAAAAAGAATATAATCAGTTTTATTTTTTTTTGTTAATATGTATGTACTAAAGAAAAATATTTAATATATTTCAATTTGTATATTTTTTTGTATTTGTAATAAAAAGAAAAATTTTATTTAATTTTCTGGTTTATTTATTTTTGTTCAACTTTCTGCCTGGTTTATTATTTGTCGTTTTCCTTCACAATAAATCGATAACTTAAATTATCAGATCTTTCATTTTTTTCTGCCACCATATAAAAGTTGTCCGGTACTTTTGAATTTAGGGGTAGTTTATGATCCGAAAATCTATTCGGTAGAAAGAAAACATGTGTCCCCAAGTCCGCAAGGTATTTTTCGCCATATTTTGTCTTTACCCTAGAAATGTTAAAGATCTTATATTCCTTTCCTGTTATTAAGTCGACCGTCCTGAGAATCGGTTTCAGGTCAGATGAACTTTGTCCCAACTTGTTGAGTGTTTCCAGAAAATTTGCCTGTAGAGTTAATAGAAGATGATTTAAATATATATATATATATATGTATTTAATATAATATTTAATATAATATTAACTTACCATTGCTTTTTTATATTTTCAAAAGGTTTTGCTAGATTGTCTTATTGATATTTTCAATAAGTAACTGATGGTAAGTACAAAAAAACAGTTTAATTTATATCCAATTTTTTGGTCGGTTATTTGAAAGTTTTTTTTTCTGAAAAAAGGAGTAGTGCCACAAAATATAAATATCAAGGTATTAAAAATTAAAATATTTTTTTATATTAAATTTATAAATTACGATTATTATTTTACATTATATTTTTTTCATAAAATTTGTAAAATAAAATTTTTTTATGTAATATTTAAATTGTTTTTTTTTTTAATTCAACAATTTCTTAAATAAAAGAAATATCATAGATGGGATCTATTTCAAGTTCCATGTTGTCAAAGTTTTCTCCGCACCATATCAAAATGTCCCTTATGGTGAATTCTTTGCATAAGTCCTGTTGACTGTCCAAATAAAAACAGCAACTTTTAAAATTTAAATAGTACTTTTGGGTGTCCATCAAATATAGATTTTGTAACACTCCATCTGTATGGCACTCCCACAAATCTTCATAGGTGTATATGCGCGAATTAAATGCTGCCCTTAGTGCCAGGTTAGCTAATGTTGGTGGTTGTGGAATTACAATCAAATTATTTTCCTCATCACTGTAACTTATATTGTTGTAATTTGGATGATCAAAATATCTCAATGGTCGTGGGTTATCCATAGCCCGTTTTTTCTTCATAAATTAATTTCAAAATTGTGTGTTATTTATATATGAAAAAAACTTGTAAAAATAATATAAAAATACATTTCACAATAAATTTACATAAAATTATATGTACTTAAATTTAATGTTTTTTTTTTTACAATAAAATAAAATTTTATCATTATTTCTTATTGATAGTAAAATATAATATGAAGGTTATAATAATAACAATAATTTATCAACATTATTACTATTTTTACGACATATTAAATATATAGTGAATTGAAGACATTGCAAAACAAAGAACATTTTCAAATATTTACAAAGTAAATCCTTTTTTCTTATATTTTTTTTCATATATAAGAGTAGAAAATATTCTAGATGTAAACTAGAAACAAAAGTTACATTTAAGTGGTATATACAATGGATTTGGTAAGTTCTTTTTAATAAATATTTAAATATGGAGAAAATTAAAAACAATATATTTTTTTTAAGAATATCAACAATTTATCGAATCAACTTGCTGAAGTTATAGAAAAAGCTTCAGCACTGATGAACCAACTTCAGGGCATTATTAGAAACAGTTCGGAAATCGCAAGTTTGGTGCAACTACAACAACAAGAACAACCAGCAATCCCAAGTACTAGTGGAGGTTTAGTGCAACAAGAACAACAACCACCAGCAATCCCAAGTACTAGTCGAGGTTTAGTGCAACAAGAACAACAACCACCAGCAATCCCAAGTACTAGTGGAGGTTTAGTACAACAAAAACAACATACAAATTCCACAATTTCATCTTCAAATGAGCAGATGGGCCGCGGTGGTAAGCAATATGTTAATATTATTAAGCAAAAAGTAGGATTTAGTCCTAAGTTTAAAGTTAGTAATAAGGACATTGTGTTTAAATTAAACGACTATAGTGAAGACTTTGACACGATTACTGAGTGGCTAGACACTTGCTTTAGGCACATTTTATCCATTGTTAAATCGGACTTTTCAAAAGACGATTTAATGGGTCTTCAAATTTCAATTCCATCTATTGAAAATACTAGACCTCTTGGATTGTCGTTCAAGAAAATTTCAAGTATAAATTCGGAAATGATCACGGATTTGTTAGGTGCTGTTATTCAATCAAATGAAGCCTTTCATTCAACTGATTTGATTGAGATTTCAGTAAAAGTAATACAAGTACATAGCGGTAAAGGACGTTTAAATTTGACCAACATGACAGAAGCACAAATTTTGAAACGTAAAACAAGTATAATCGATGTCGGTCGTGAATCTAATAATAATTGTTTACCTAAATCAATTATTATAGGTAAATTTTTTGCAAGTAATAATAACGTAGCATTGAAAAAATGTTTGCGTAAAAATTCAAAATTATTACGCCAGGAAGTTGAAAAACTGATCAAAAAAGCTAAAGTTAGCAGAGGATCAGATGATGGCTTTAATATCGAGGATATTTTTAAATTCCAAAAAGTTTTGCCTGATTTTAATATTATAGTTTATATTGATAAAAACGATTTTACTAAAGTCGTAAAAATTCAAGAAAAGGGTGTAAAGGTTATAAATTTGTTCTATTTTGAAAAATCGAAGCACTACGTCACTTTGAAAAATGTTAAATCATTTTTTGGAAAAAAATACCAATGTAGCTTTTGCAATATTTTGTATTCAAATATACACAATTGTCAGGAACTATGTAAGTATTGTCGGACAAACCCTCCATGTGACTTCGTCACTACTGCATGTAAATGCAACACTTGTCTAAGGACTTTTAGGGGTACTCAATGTTTCGAGAACCATAAAAAAACAAAATATGGTAGGGGTTCTATTTGCGATATGATCAAAGTATGTGAAAAATGTTTCAAATTTTATGATTTGCGTAAAAGAAACTATAAACCACATTCTTGTGATGAAAAATATTGTGATATTTGTAAAAAGTTAGTGGAGAAGAGCCATGAATGTTTTGTGGATTTGTACACAACAAAAAGGCCTGAAAAGTATACTTTAATTTTTTATGACATTGAATGTACTCAGGATCAGAGCATAATAAATTCAAATAGTTTTCAACATATTCCTAACTTATGCGTAGCAAACAGAGTGTGTCATCATTGTTGTTCGAATGATCAAGATGACTTTCAATGCCAAAACTGTAAAAAGAGACTGCACGTCTTTGAAAATACTTCAGAGGGCAATTGTATAAAAAATTTATAGATTTTTTGTTAACTATTGACACTAGCGAAAAACACAAAGTTTGTTGTATAGCCCATAATTTTAAAAGTTACGATGGGATGTTTATAGTATCAGAGTTATTAAAAAGAAATAAATCTATTAAACCAATTATGGGGGGTTTTAAAATTCTAAAAATAACTTTTAATACTCACATTTCATTTATTGATTCATTAAATTTTTTGTCAATGCCATTGTCAAAATTTCCTAAAACATTTGGTTTGCAAGCAATTTGCAAAGGCGATTACCCTCATTATTTCAATACTGATAAAAATTATACATATATAGGAGAAATTCCTGATCAAAATATGTTTGCTACGCAGGCTTTAAATTTAATCGAATTAGAAAATTTTAAAAAGTGGTGGCAAGATTTAAAAAGTTCTGGTTATGTTTATAATAACCGACTAGAGTTAATAAAATATTGCCAAGGGGATGTTAATATACTTAGGAAAGGTTGTATTAAATTTATGACTGATTTTATATTATTAATGGATGTAAACCCTTTCCTAGAAAGCTTTACTATAGCTCAAGCTGTAATGCTTGTTTATAGAAAAAAATTCCTTAAAAAGAATACAATGGGTATTGTACCTACTAATAATTATTCTTCAAAACAAAATCAATCATTTATAGGTTTGAAATGGTTAGTATACGAGAATGAAAAATGTAATGGGCAAATAAAATATGAAGTAATGTTACCAAATTGTGGTAATATCCAAGTCGATGGCTATAATTCCCATACAAATACGGTATATGAGTTTTTGGGGTGTTTTTATCATGGTTGTCCTAAATGCTTTTATAATAGATTTGCATTACACCATGGAGTTACATTTGATGATAAATACAATAATCTTTCTTATAGACTTGATTATTTAAAAAATAAAAATTTTATTCTAAAAACCATATGGGAATGTGATTTCAAAAAATATTTAAAAGAAAACCCTAAGGAAAGTAATCTACTGGACACAAATCCGTTAATTTTGTATAGTTCTTTACAACCTCGTGATGCAATATTTGGAGGGCGTACTGAAGTGTTTAAGCTACATCATAAAATAAAACCTGGTGACAAAATTCGATATTTGGATTTTACTTCTTTATACCCTTTTGTAAATAAGAATTGTAAATATCCTATTGGGCATCCTAAAATTTATAATAGAGAGGAATGTAAGAATATCGCCGATATAACTAATATTGACGGTATAATAAAATGTAGCATCTTACCTCCAAAAGATTTGTTTATACCTGTTTTACCTTCAAGAATAAACAATAAATTACTTTTTGTACTGTGCAGGACGTGCGGTGAGACCGAAAATGTATTAGAAAATTGTACACACAATACGGACGAACGTAGTTTAATTGGTACATGGGCTTCTATAGAAATTAATATAAGTTTAGATAAAGGTTATACAATTTTGGAATTGTTTGAAGTATGGGAATACCAAACAACTATATATGATCCTATTACCAAAACAGGAGGTTTGTTTGCAGAGTACATGAATAGTTTCATAAAACTCAAACAGGAAGCAACGGGTTTTCCAAGAGAATGTAACACTCTAGAGGAGCAGAATGAATATATTAAAAAATATTTTAATACTGAAAATGTTCTATTGGATAAATCCAAAATGAATCCAAACCCATCTTATCGAAACACCGCAAAGTTATGCCTTAATTCGCTTTGGGGGAAACTAATTCAGAAAAATGAAATGAATCAAACTAGCGTAATATCTTCAATTGATGAATTCCAGAAACTTGTGCATTCGCCCGGTGTAGAAATTGAAGATTTGTATATAGCTGGAAAAGAACAAATATGGGTGAAGTGGAAATATACACACATTGAGTGTGCCCCACCGCTTAAACATGTTTCCCTAACTGTAGGTATATTTACAACGGCACATGCTCGATTAAAATTGTATGAGGAATTGTATAAGATAGGAAAGAATGTTCTGTATTGTGATACAGATTCCATTATCTTTTTTGAAAATAAAAATTCCTCATATAAACCTACCACAGGTAACTTCTTGGGGGAATTTACTGACGAATTAGCAGATTATGGCCCAAGAACATTTATTACTGAATTCGTTGCAACAGGTCCTAAATGTTATGCCTACAAATACTTTAATCCAGAAAACAAAAAAACGGGGGAAGTTGCGAAATGTAAGGGGGTAACATGCAGTATAAATAACAAGAAAATTTTAAATTTCAATAATTTAAAAAAATTGATTATGGATCCATCGAATACTGGATCATACACAATACATGATGCCAAAAAAATAAAAAGAAAAAAGAATTTTGTTGTCGTTACAGAAAGTGAGAGCAAAAAATTTGGATTTACTTTTACCAAAAGAGTGTGTGTCGGAGACGATTTTGCAACAATCCCATATGCATATCAATTCCAAAATTAAATGCAATAACGAAAATTTAAAAAATGTAAATTAAAATGTAACTACCGTAATAATAAAATGTTAAATGTAATAATCATAAAATTATAATGTATTGATATTTGTAATAAAAAAACTTTTTTTTTTGTTAGCGACAAAATATATTAAATATAAAAAATATGTGTTTTTTATTTATTTGCATTTTACATTTCACAAAGAGCGTTTGCTTATTAACTGCACAATAACAATAATAAAAAATAATGGGAAAACTAATATGTTTTGTTGATCTTCAGTTTGTACTAGGAAACGGACGTCACCATTTTGTTAAGGAAATGGCCGTACTTCAACAAGGGTCTCTAGTTCCAACACTATTTTCTTTCAAACCACCTTTTCCTCAAGAAGAACTAAATGATGAAAGTACACAACAAGGCCTTTACATATATAACAATATCAACAATTTGCAGTGGAATGATGGTTTAATTTCTTACAACGAACTTCCAAATATTTTGAAAACTTATGCCAACCATAAAATTTATGTTAAAGGATTGCAGAAAAAAGTTTTTTTACGTCAATACTTACAAACATCAACAGAGATTATAGAGCTTGAAAATGATATACCTAAATTAAACTCTTTAAGAACATATGAGGTTTATTGTGAAATTCACTACAACAAAAATAAAAATAATAGATGTGCTGTTCAAAATTGTATGAATATGTATATGTACATGTTACAAAATAATAAAATAGATTATTAAATTTTATATATTTTTTATTAATTTCAAAAAAAAGTTTTTACATTTCAATATTAAAATTAATTTTTATAAGATTTTCAAATAATTTACTGGAACAGTATATTGGTATTTCGAAAAATAATCGGGAATAGTTGCAGTGTACATGTGAAAGTTCCATTGGAATGTAATAGTCATCATATGATAATTGAAATACACCTTTGGCTTTACATTTTTCCAAATATTTGTTGAAATATTTTTTTATGTTGCATGTTGCATTGTTTAAAAAAGAATATAACTATATCGACTATATTTAAATATTGTAACTCATAACAATATTTAAAAAGTCGACTATATTTAAATATTGGTTATATTCTTTTTTAAACAATGCAACAATTTTTTTGTTGTTATTATTTTCGTTGTCCCAAGTAAAGTTTAATATCGATTTTGTTGTATTTTTTGCATCAATATTTTCTAGAAGAGCGTCTAAAAATTCGACATCATTTGTAGAAACTTTTTCTTCTAATTTTTTGAAATTATTAAAATAATTTTCCCACTCTTTAAAAGAAATATATATAGGAATTTCCTTTACATGATGAAAGATAATTTCTGCCTCAAACGTATCAGCGCAGAATCCAACAACAACTTTACAGGTATGCTGTTCATTTAGGAAGTAAGTATAAGCCAATAATAAATTTTTTGGTATATTGCTTGACTTTTGACGGATCTTCTTTTCTGTTGTTTTAATTCCTTCAGAAGAATTTCGTTTTCGGGTCTCCTTTGCAGCACTCATTTTAGTAGAAAATGAAAACTTTTGTGAAAATGTACACACATTTATACATTTCCAGATCTGCACATTTGCAATTTGTTTTTGTATTTTTTATTATTATGTTTGTTTGTATGTTTAAAAATTTTTTTAAACTCTATTAAAATATATTTATCGTTTTTTTCAAAATTATATCTATCAAAACTATTTAAAAAACGTTGCATGCTTTTGCCATTACATCTGTACCATAAATAAACACAACAATAATGACCGCATACATCAGAAAATGAACTCTGTAACCTTCGGCCGTTTACAATATAACATAATGAATTACGTTTTAAAAATTGCAAAAACTCGTTTTGTAAAGGTCGACGACCATATGAGTCAAAGTATTCTATACAACCCACAGATGGACATAAAATTGCTATCCAATGAGCGCCAGGTTTTGTGGAAGGATCTGTATTTACAACAATTATTGCAGGTCTTTTAATAAATTTCGGAATTTTATTTATGGCAAAAACTCCTTTAAAATATTTTCTAGTATATTTGTTGCATTTTAGTACATTAACAATTTGAAATGTATCCATATTATTCCAGAGTTGAAAAATCAATTACTTTTATATCTGCTTCCACGAAATGTTTTAAAAATTCGGTTTTGATCTTACCGTTTGTGAATAAAATATCAATTTTCTTAAATATATTTTGAAGTTCATTAGTTGTCTGTTCATTTGAAAAATTTCCAAATACATAATTGTCACTTTTATCTATATCATTTATTCCATCTGTTGTTGGATATTGATATTTAAATTCCTTACTAAAGATTTTACAAGACTCTTTTATTCCAGTAATACTAATAGATTTAACAAATATCGTATTCTTATTATTAGAGCAGAAACTCATATCAACTAATGCATAATTTTTATAAACCATATTGTTGTTGTTTATTTAACTGTCAATTTTAAAATGTATTAAATCTGCTATTCCACCCTATTTATAGGTTTGTATATACGTTTCGATTCTTATCAATTTGTAAACTCCCATCAAACTCTCCATAAACAAGACATGTTACAGTCGTATTTAATGCTCTAGAAAACTTGGCTTCAATTCTAACAGTGCCTTGGTTCAATAAACTTTGACACGAATTATTTCCTGATAAATCTGGAGTTAAATCGAATGCAAGAATGTAAAAACCTTTGCTGAACATTGATTTTGTGATTTGATGGCCTCTGTCCGAATGATGAATTCCAGTTCCATTAAAAAGGGTATAATATGCACGTGTATCAAAACGATGTTTGTCAGCAAAACTAGTTTCAATTGGTAAATTCGGTATTTGAACGCCATTAACATATAGCATAAATTGTGTCATCTCAAAATGTTTGAAATTAAACGGATTTTTTGAACGTTTTCCAGTAAAAGCATCATTATCTGTCATGCAAAATAGTATAGTATTTGGGAGTTGTCCTATGAAAACATTGTCAAGCGATATATTAGTACTACTTGAGGGTACTGTGAATGATTTTATTTCAACACGTTTGTAATTGTATTTTGCATTCGCCTTTTCTAAAACAGCATTATGTGCAAGTAAAATACTAGGATTTACTGTGACATGTCTCATAAATAATGTAGCTTCAATTATTTTCATTTGACTTTCATCATTATCGTCAGAGAAAAAGTAAAAATCTGGTTTTTCCAAAGTTAGTAAAACTCTGACATCCACACCATTTATTAATAATGTGGGTTGATTAAACATATCAACATGGAGTTTACCCATCAATTCAACAACACCACTATTATTATATTGTTTTTTACGTTCTGAGGCACCACTATTTCCAGATTTTCCTACATCATGTTTATCTAACGACCAACCAGCACATTCTAAATGGGTATTGGCAGCATCATTTCCATAGTTAAGTAAAGACTCGATGTAAGCTCTATAATTATAATTGTTGTCAGATGAAGTAATATTTTTACCATTTAACTGAACATTGCATTGTTTAATCATAGAATGTAATAAATTGTTAACAATTGCCGGCTGGGCTATTAATTTAGGAGGTGTAGAAGTATCTTTATCATCATTCCACACTGATCCATCTTTCTTTAATATTTGTATTTTTAATTTTAAATATGTTGATGACAAATCTCTATACGTATCGCCATGACCCAAAGAAACAAATTCTATAGTCGAAGAATTATCTAAAGAAGCAATTGGGTTATAAGCAACTTCTTCTGATTTTAAGATACTTGATTGAATAGGTGGTGAACTAAATATATCTAACTCTGACTTCATGCACTCCAACATCTTTAATCAAAAATGTCTAATACTCGTTTTTTATTTTTGCGTCTTCTTTTAACTTTATGTCTCTTCAATTTGAGACGTAAATGACTGGGTTTTGTAGAATTCTTTCTTTTTATAGCCCTCCTTTTACCTGAACCATACATCGTATGCAGTTTATTCACAGCTTCGCGTCTCAAATTTGTAAATGCTTCTTTACCTCTATCTTGTAACACTTCTTTCGGATTTCCTCCTGACGCAATATCTGATAAAACACCAATTCCACTTGAAACTGCTTGTTTTTGTAAAAAATTTAGACCTGATGATAATATAGGCTTTATATAGCGAAATAACCCTCCGAAAACGTCTCCTAATCCTCGGCCTCTCTGATAATTTACAGCCGAATGAAACAGGGGTCCTATTTCTTCAATATTACCCCCTGTTTGAGATAAATAGTATTTAATATAATGACGGTTCATTGATTAATAATTAGAGTGTAACGATTTCTCTTTATTTATATTAATTTTTTATAAAATGTAATAATATTTTTGTAGGTATTACACTCCTGCTAAAATTTATATCAAATCCAAATTTATCAGCTAGTTTTATGGATATGTTATCAAAAACTTTTTTTTCAACATTATGATATTGTATACGTTTATATTTGATTATTGTTGATTCAAAAGAGTTTTTTGTTTCAATAATATTAAGAACTCGTACCTTTGAATCACCCACAAAACATGGTTCAATTATATCAGTGTACATAAACAACATTGCTGCTTTTGATATTGAAGTAAAATCGTTTAAAAATACTTCAAAAGCTTTGACAATTTTTGTTTTATGTGATCTAATATTTTTAACTTGGGAAAAAATAGTTTTCATAAAGCTTTTGACTGAATATGATCTGCTAATAGGAATCTTTACATCTATTTTAGGGCTAGTTACACACACTTCAATATATTTTGACTCTTTAATATCTAGAATTTTGTCCGGATCCTTATAATTTTCATCATCAGTGATAAAGGTGTAAATCTCCGAAATCAAATATCGTTCACATTCTTTTTTGTTTAAGCCTGGTCCCCCAGATATATTTTCAAGAAGTATTGGTAAAATAGATGCTTTCCAGTCACATTTTACATCATCTTTGTTATATGGAATGTATGTTTTCCCTACGCCTAATTTATTTTTTTCCGTACTTCCAATTATTATAAATGCACTTTCTTCATAATTTTCGTTATACCTATTCGGTATAAAATCGTTAATATATATTTCCGAAACACCTACTTTCCAATTATTATGTGTTAAATTAATTTCAGTTGGAAATTTATTTGTAAAACGTGTCAACGAGTTATTGTTATAATAATTATTAGAAGCATCACTCAAGAGAGTAATGAAAAAATCATCTGTTTGATTCATTTTTTTTATTTATAAGTTGTCCACTGTGAAAGATTTAATGGAGTTGTCGTTTTAGGTTTTAACTTATCTTTTTCTGATTTGGCTTGTAAATTATCCTTTTCTGATTTTAATACTTTTTTACGAACTGGGAATTTCAATAAAGTTTGAGCGGATGCTTTCTTAGTAGAAGAACGTAATTGACGATTTAAACTTGTATCTTTTTTAGGTCTTTCAAATATAGGTACTGAAATAATGTCACCTCCATCCGATTCAAACATACGTACATCTGACGAACCAATAGATTTCCTTTCTTTTATACGTTTTCCTGCCGGTGTTGCTGAGAGTGCTAAATTTAGTATTTCATCCTCGTTATCAAAAACTTCGTCATCCGTTTCGAATTCATCAAAATCTTTATCAGATGTTGGAATTATCTTACCAGGTGTAAATGTATACATATCGTTTTGGGGTTCTTGGTATTGCACACCAACATCTTCAGATGTAATTGCATCTGTTTGTATCCTTTTTCCTTTTTTTGTATGGGGTTCTGTTTGGGTTTGCATGTGTGATAAATATTTATTTTTAGTATCTGTAATTTCTGGTTCTGTTTGCATACTCATATTTGACAATACTTTGTTTCTAACAGCCATTGTTTTATTAGAAGGCATGTGTTGTACTGTTTGTATGTGATGCGTATTGCTAGAGCTTTGTTTTAATTGTTGTCGCCTTTTATTTGCAAATTTTATTAGCTTTTGACGATATGTATACCATTTTTCACTATCTGATAATTTTTTATTTAAAAGTATTTCTTTCATACTTTTATCTAGGTATGAAAGTTCTACATCATTATTAAAATTATCCTTAAGTTTATTATAAAGTTCAGGTGGTATAACAATCATTCGTTGTAAATTATTCATCTTAATTTTTATTTTGAAAGTAAACTACCAATCAAACCTGATAATACTGTACCTATTAGCACAGGTAAAAAACCTCCTTTCTGTAAAATAACTTTTCGTTTTACTTGCAATGATTTTTTAGGACAAGCTAAACAACGCAATACCTTTTTATTTTTATTTAATTTATTATAAGTGTGATTAGACACTTTGTGATTTCCATTAAGCGTATTTATAGCAATTTCACAAATAGTTTTAATAACTTCCGGATCACAATTTTTTAGCAAAATTTGACGAAATTTTGGTTTAGAATTTTTTAATACATGTAAGATATGACGATTTGTTTTCAATCGTTTCATGTTTTTCAGATAGATCTGTTAATTGTTTTAACGTGCAATAACATTCAAAATAATTATTATTAAGTATATTTGATCTAAAACGAAATATATCGTTAATGTCTTGAGTTAAATCCAGTATAATATAACCATAAGGAATAGATGTCACCTCATTATATACTCTCAGAAATTCTTTGGAGTTTTCTGGATAAATTTGTTTCGCTAAAGGAACTATTTGTGATTTGTCGCGAGGATTTTTAAAAAGAACCAAATATTTACAATTAAGTGATATATCTCGACAATGTTTTCCCTGATGAAACACATTTTGTGTAATTAAAATAACTGATAAATTTCTATGGTGTGAACCTTTTGTAAATAATTCACATACTTTTGTATTATAGGCATTTAACATTAAGTCATCCAAAACAATTAATATTGGTTCATTATTTTCATTTTTGATGTTTTCCGGAACTTCATTATGATATTCTAAATTTCTTATATTTTTTGGAACCGCGCTAAATTCAGGATTGCACCATAATATTTTTGTTGGCACCGGTTTAATAAATTTGTGTATATATCTAATCAACTTACAAATAAATGTAGTTTTGCCACAACCCGACGGGCCTGCTATCATCATGGTAAACGGATGATTAAAAACTATCATTTTTTTACATAAACTTTTTGAAGTTCTTGATAATAAAATCTTCCTTCAACCTCATGTCCCTTCAAGTCTTTCAATATAAATAAAGGATATGGTTCTCTATTTATAATTTTTTGTACTTGAAAAATTTCTTTTGTCCATTTTGGTGTAAATCCATGCTCGAAAATTGCTTTTTTTTTAACTATTCGTACATAGTCGTCTTGAAATATATTTACATTAATTTGTGGATCTCTCTTATGAAGAGTTTTGTATATTTCATAGATTTGTTTCACATGGCTCTGAGTAACGTCTGATGGTTTCATTTTTATTGTACTATGATAAGATTTGTTGTAAGAATTTACAAGGTTTGGTAATACATCGATATATCTCTTAGTTGAACTTTCAGTAAAATATTTAAACATTTTTTCTTTTATTGTACGATTGAATCGTTCAACCACTGCAGCTTTTTGGGTAGATAAAATAGTTGGAAAACGTTGTCGAATATTATTTTGTTTTAGATAATTTTGAAAATTTGAATTTTTGAATTCTTTTCCTTTATCTGATTGAATTGTTTTTGGTTTTCTACCACTTTGTTGAAGAATTTTATGAAAGTTTTTTGTTATTTCTTTTCCAGTTTTATTTTTTATTGGTACTACCCAACCGTATTTTGAAAATACGTCAATTACCGATAGTAAAAATGTATAATTGTCATTTACTTTTTTATACATTTTCATATCGCATAGATCAATTTCCCATAATTGGTCAATATCTTGTAAAACATAATGATTCCTAGGAAATTTTTTCTTAACAGGATAATGTAAGGTATAAACATCCTGGTATTTAAGCCAGTTTTTGATTTTATTATGGCTTATTTTGTTATTTTTTAACGCAGCATGAAGTTTTGCAACAGAACCATATATGCTAGTTCCTGTTTTATTGTAGTACGTGTTTTTAATTTTTGAATTTGTGTTTCCCATAGGAAAGTAGAAAATAGTATAAATACCTCCACAAAATTTACATTTGCCTTTATATAAAAAATATCTTAAAATGACACTATTAAGTGATGAAGAAGAACGGTACAAAACATTTGAATTTTGGCCAAAACCTTTTGTAAGCAAGAAAGAGTTAGCATCAAATGGGTTTTTTTATTTAAACATGGGTGACATTGTACAGTGTTACTACTGTAATGTTCAAATATCTCATTGGAATAGAGACGATGTTATTGCAGATGAACATAAGAAATATTCTTCTAATTGCTATATTTTTTCCGATGAGTACAAAATGAAAGACAACGAAGGCATGGATGTTTGTGGTACAACAGGTAGAGGGTCGATCAAGCAAGAACAAAATCTAAATAACCCCAAAAACATAAAATATTTTTATTATTGTGTATCTATTATAAGTTTGATATTTAATTCCATATCAATTTTGTATTTATTAAATAAATGAAATAATAAACAACATAACTGTGTTTTTTTTTTCAACTGTTTACAAATACTACCGCATACACTATTTGCATATTATTAACCATATATATATTATTTCTTGTTGAAAACTGAATAATATATATCGCTTGTTTACATTTGCAATACAGGTTTTCAATATTATGACGTCTTTTTTTCTTGTTTTTTTTTTGTTATTGTGTATGAATATTAGAGTATTTTTTCTGTTATTTTCATTAATATTTTATAATCAAAATAAAGCTTAAGCTTTCACTTGACCTTGTATTTAAATATTAGTATCAATCTGAAAAAAAATATAATATCAAGTTCATACATTAAATAATCTGAATATAGAAATTTTCAATTTTTCTGTTGACAAACAGTAGGTTATTCAACTGAATAATATATTTTACATTTGCAATACATGTTTTCAATATTATGACGTTTTTTTTTCTTGTTTTTTTTTTTTTTTTGAGATTGTGTATGAATATTACAAATAACTTCTGAACCATTCTAGCGCCTGTTACCTTTGTTTTGTTTGCAAAGACGGGACTATAGTTATTGCGAATAAGCACAAAACAAAAATACAAAAATTATTTATATGCGCGGGCGCAATACTATCAGAAAAAACCACAAATACACAAATATTCGGGAAATATCATCAAAAAGATCATCAACCACGACGCCCACTCTAACAGACTTGTTTACACTTTTTGGTTAGTCACCATACAAATCTATACTAAAATCATTTTTACACTAGCGGTACATCCAGAGCATTTTTACTCCAGCGGTACATCCATTGTTTACAGTTTTTGGTTAGTCACCATACAAATCTATACTAAAATCATTTTTACACTAGCGGTACATTCAGAGCATTTTTACTCCAGCGGTACATCCAGATCTGTACATTATTTACAGACTGCACGGCAAGCCCAACCCACGAATTCATATTCTGACCAACCAAAAATACAGAAAGACTAGCCGTCTCTCATCACCTGTCTCTTTATTACACACAGCAAGTATTATTTCTAGAACGGTTGTGTGATTTTGGCTTCTGTTAAGCATGTCGTCACTATTGTACGTAGTATATAATTCGATCTAAGGGGGGCTTTATACTACTACATGTTAATCATAATTTAACATATAATTCAACATATATTTAACAAAAAACCATAATTTAGTTGACTTTTTTTGGCCATTTTTTTTACAAAATTCTTAAATTTTGTAACGAAAAATTACAAATAACAACTTTATTCAGCTAAATTTATATTTCCAAACATGTTATTCATAATTTAACATATAATTCAACATAAATTTAACAAAAAACATAATTTAGTTGACTCTTTTTGCCAATTTTTTTAAAAATTTCTTAATTTTTATAAAGAAAAATTAAAAATAAAAACTTTATTCAGTTAAATTTATATTTCTAAACATGTTAATTATAATTTAACATATAAATCAACATATATTTAACAAAAAACATAATTTAGTTGACTTTTTTTGCCAATTTTTTTAAAAATTTCTTAAATTTTATAACGAAAAATTAAAAATAACAACTTTATTCAGCTAAATTTATATTTCTAAACATGTTATTCATAATTTAACATATAATTCAACATAAATTTAACAAAAAACATAATTTAGTTGACGTTTTTTGCCAATTTTTTTAAAAATTTCTTAATTTTTATGAAGAAAAATTCAAAATAACGACTTTATTCAATTAAATTTATGTTTCTAAGCATGTTAATCATAATTTAACATATAATTCAACATATATCTATAAGTTGACTTTTTTTGGCACTTTTTTTTAAAAATTTCTTAAATTTTATAAAGAAAAATTAAAAATAACAACTTTATTCACCAAAATTTATATTTCTAAATATGTTGATCATAATTTAATATATAACTCCACATACATTTAACAAAAAAACATAATTTTGTTTACTTTTTTTTGCAATTTTTTTCAAAATTGCTTAAATTTTATAACGAAAAATTCAAAATAACAACTTTATTCAGCTAAATTTATATTTCTAAACATGTTAGTCATAATTGAACATATAATTCAATTTAACAAAAAACATAATTTAGTTGACTTTTTTGCCAATTTTTTTAAAAATTTCTTAATTTTTATAAAGAAAAATTAAAAATAAAAACTTTATTCAGTTAAATTTATATTTCTAAATATGTTAATCATAATTTAACATATAATTCCACATATATTTAACAAAAAAACATAATTTTGTTTACTTTTTTTGGCAATTTTTTTAAAAATTTCTTAAATTTTATAACGAAAAATTAAAAATAACAACTTTATTCAGTTAAATTTATATTTCTAAACATGTTATTCATAATTTCACATATAATTCAACATACATTTAACAAAAAACATAATTTAGTTGACGTTTTTTGCCAATTTTTTTAAAAATTTCTTAATTTTTATAAAGAAAAATTAAAAATAAAAACTTTATTCAGTTAAATTTATGTTTCTAAGCATGTTAATAATTATTTAACATATAATTCAAAATATATTTAACAAAAAACCATAATTTAGTTGACTTTTTTTGGCAATTTTTTTAAAAATTTCTTAAATTTTATAACGAAAAATTAAAAATTACAACTTTATTCAGCTAAATTTATATTTCTAAACATATTATTCATAATTTAACATATAATTCAACATAGATTTAACAAAAAACATAATTTAGTTGACTTTTTTGCCAATTTTTTTAAAAATTTCTTAATTTTTATAAAGAAAAATTAAAAATAAAAACTTTATTCAGTTAAATTTATGTTTCTAAGCATGTTAATAATTATTTAACATATAATTCCACATATATTTAACAAAAACACATTATTTGAGTGAAATTTTAGTGACAATTTTTTTAAAAAATTTTTTATTTTTATGAAGAAAAATTCAAAATAACGACTTTATTCAATTAAATTTATGTTTCTATGCATGTTAATCATAATTTAACATATAATTCAACATATATCTATAAGTTGACTTTTTTTGGCACTTTTTTTAAAAATTTCTTAAATTTTATAAAGAAAAATTAAAAATAACAACTTTATTCACCAAAATTTATATTTCTAAATATGTTGATCATAATTTAATATATAATTCCACATATATTTAACAAAAAAACATAATTTTGTTTACTTTTTTTTGCAATTTTTTTCAAAATTGCTTAAATTTTATAACGAAAAATTCAAAATAACAACTTTATTCAGCTAAATTTATATTTCTAAACATGTTAGTCATAATTGAACATATAATTCAATTTAACAAAAAACATAATTTAGTTGACTTTTTTGCCAATTTTTTTAAAAATTTCTTAATTTTTATAAAGAAAAATTAAAAATAAAAACTTTATTCAGTTAAATTTATATTTCTAAACATGTTAATCATAATTTAACATATAATTCCACATATATTTAACAAAAAACATAATTTAGTTTAAAAATTTCTTGAATTTTATATAGAAAAATAAAAAATAACAACTTTCTCCTGGCAAATTTATATTTCTAAACATGTTCATCATAATTTAACAAATAATAGAACATACTTTAAAAATTTCTTAAATTTTTAAAAATTTCTTAAATTTTATAAAGCAAAATTAAAAATAACAACTTTATTCAGCAAAATTTATATTTCTAAATATGTTGATCATAATTTAATATATAATTCAACATAAATTTAACTAAAAACATAATTTTGCTTACTTTTTTGGCAATATTTTTAAAAATTTCTTAAATTTTATAAAGAAAAATTAAAAATAACAACTTTATACAGTTAAATTTATATTTCTTAACATGTTAATCATAATTTAACATATAAATTAACATATATTTAACAAAAAAACATTATTTAGGTGAAATTTTTGTGACAATTTTTTTTAAAATTTCTTAAATTTTATAAAGAGAAATTTATAATAAATACTTTATTCAGCTAAATTTATGTTTCTTAACATGCTTATCATAATTTAACATATAAATCAACATATATTTAAAAAAAAACGTTATTTAGGTGAAATTTTGTTACAATTTTTTTAAAAATTTCTTAAATTTTATAAAGAAAAATTCAAAATAAATACTTTATTCAGCTAAATTTATATTTCTAAACATGTTATTCATAATTTAACATATAAATCAACATATATTTAACAAAAAACCATAATTTAGTTGACTTTTTTTGCCAATTTTATTAAAAATTTCTTAATTTTTATAAAGAAAATTTAAAAATAACAACTTTATTCAGCAAAATTTATATTTCTAAATATGTTGATCATATTTTAATATATAATTCCACATATATTTAACAAAAAAACTTAATTTTGTTTACTTTTTTTGGCAATTTTTTTAAAAATTTCTTAAACTTTATAAAGAAAAATTAAAAATAACAACTTTATTCAGCAAAATTTATATTTTTTTTAAAAGTTTCTTACATTTTATAAAAATAAATAAAAATAAAAACTTTTTTCAGCTAAATTTATGTTTCTAAGCATGTTAATCATAATTTAACATATAATTCAACATATATTTAACAAAAAACCATAGTTTAGTTGACTTTTTTTGGCAATTTTTTTAAAAATTTCTTAAATTTTATAAAGAAAAATAAAAAATAACAACTTTTTACAGCCAAATTTATATTTCTAAACATGTTCATCATAATTTAACAAATAATCGAACATACATTTAACAAAAAACATAATTTAGTTGATTTTTTTTTGCCAATTTTTTTAAAAATTTCTTAAATTTTATAACGAAAAATTAAAAATAACAACTTTATTCAGCTAAATTTATATTTCTAAACATGTTATTCATAATTTAACATATAATTCAACATAAATTTTTAATTCTTGATAATAAAATCTTCCTTCAACCTCATGTCCCTTCAAGTCTTTCAATATAAATAAAGGATATGGTTCTCTATTTATAATTTTTTGTACTTGAAAAATTTCTTTTGTCCATTTTGGTGTAAATCCATGCTCGAAAATTGCTTTTTTTTTAACTATTCGTACATAGTCGTCTTGAAATATATTTACATTAATTTGTGGATCTCTCTTATGAAGATTTTTGTATATTTCATAGATTTGTTTCACATGGCTCTGAGTAACGTCTGATGGTTTCATTTTTATTGTACTATGATAAGATTTGTTGTAAGAATTTACAAGGTTTGGTAATACATCGATATATCTCTTAGTTGAACTTTCAGTAAAATATTTAAACATTTTTTCTTTTATTGTACGATTGAATCGTTCAACCACTGCAGCTTTTTGGGTAGATAAAATAGTTGGAAAACGTTGTCGAATATTATTTTGTTTTAGATAATTTTGAAAATTTGAATTTTTGAATTCTTTTCCTTTATCTGATTGAATTGTTTTTGGTTTTCTACCACTTTGTTGAAGAATTTTATGAAAGTTTTTTGTTATTTCTTTTCCAGTTTTATTTTTTATTGGTACTACCCAACCGTATTTTGAAAATACGTCAATTACCGATAGTAAAAATGTATAATTGTCATTTACTTTTTTATACATTTTCATATCGCATAGATCAATTTCCCATAATTGGTCAATATCTTGTAAAACATAATGATTCCTAGGAAATTTTTTCTTAACAGGATAATGTAAGGTATAAACATCCTGGTATTTAAGCCAGTTTTTGATTTTATTATGGCTTATTTTGTTATTTTTTAACGCAGCATGAAGTTTTGCAACAGAACCATATATGCTAGTTCCTGTTTTATTGTAGTACGTGTTTTTAATTTTTGAATTTGTGTTTCCCATAGGAAAGTAGAAAATAGTATAAATACCTCCACAAAATTTACATTTGCCTTTATATAAAAAATATCTTAAAATGACACTATTAAGTGATGAAGAAGAACGGTACAAAACATTTGAATTTTGGCCAAAACCTTTTGTAAGCAAGAAAGAGTTAGCATCAAATGGGTTTTTTTATTTAAACATGGGTGACATTGTACAGTGTTACTACTGTAATGTTCAAATATCTCATTGGAATAGAGACGATGTTATTGCAGATGAACATAAGAAATATTCTTCTAATTGCTATATTTTTTCCGATGAGTACAAAATGAAAGACAACGAAGGCATGGATGTTTGTGGTACAACAGGTAGAGGGTCGATCAAGCAAGAACAAAATCTAAATAACCCCAAAAACATAAAATATTTTTATTATTGTGTATCTATTATAAGTTTGATATTTAATTCCATATCAATTTTGTATTTATTAAATAAATGAAATAATAAACAACATAACTGTGTTTTTTTTTTCAACTGTTTACAAATACTACCGCATACACTATTTGCATATTATTAACCATATATATATTATTTCTTGTTGAAAACTGAATAATATATATCGCTTGTTTACATTTGCAATACAGGTTTTCAATATTATGACGTCTTTTTTTCTTGTTTTTTTTTTGTTATTGTGTATGAATATTAGAGTATTTTTTCTGTTATTTTCATTAATATTTTATAATCAAAATAAAGCTTAAGCTTTCACTTGACCTTGTATTTAAATATTAGTATCAATCTGAAAAAAAATATAATATCAAGTTCATACATTAAATAATCTGAATATAGAAATTTTCAATTTTTCTGTTGACAAACAGTAGGTTATTCAACTGAATAATATATTTTACATTTGCAATACATGTTTTCAATATTATGACGTTTTTTTTTCTTGTTTTTTTTTTTTTTTTGAGATTGTGTATGAATATTACAAATAACTTCTGAACCATTCTAGCGCCTGTTACCTTTGTTTTGTTTGCAAAGACGGGACTATAGTTATTGCGAATAAGCACAAAACAAAAATACAAAAATTATTTATATGCGCGGGCGCAATACTATCAGAAAAAACCACAAATACACAAATATTCGGGAAATATCATCAAAAAGATCATCAACCACGACGCCCACTCTAACAGACTTGTTTACACTTTTTGGTTAGTCACCATACAAATCTATACTAAAATCATTTTTACACTAGCGGTACATCCAGAGCATTTTTACTCCAGCGGTACATCCATTGTTTACAGTTTTTGGTTAGTCACCATACAAATCTATACTAAAATCATTTTTACACTAGCGGTACATTCAGAGCATTTTTACTCCAGCGGTACATCCAGATCTGTACATTATTTACAGACTGCACGGCAAGCCCAACCCACGAATTCATATTCTGACCAACCAAAAATACAGAAAGACTAGCCGTCTCTCATCACCTGTCTCTTTATTACACACAGCAAGTATTATTTCTAGAACGGTTGTGTGATTTTGGCTTCTGTTAAGCATGTCGTCACTATTGTACGTAGTATATAATTCGATCTAAGGGGGGCTTTATACTACTACATGTTAATCATAATTTAACATATAATTCAACATATATTTAACAAAAAACCATAATTTAGTTGACTTTTTTTGGCCATTTTTTTTACAAAATTCTTAAATTTTGTAACGAAAAATTACAAATAACAACTTTATTCAGCTAAATTTATATTTCCAAACATGTTATTCATAATTTAACATATAATTCAACATAAATTTAACAAAAAACATAATTTAGTTGACTCTTTTTGCCAATTTTTTTAAAAATTTCTTAATTTTTATAAAGAAAAATTAAAAATAAAAACTTTATTCAGTTAAATTTATATTTCTAAACATGTTAATTATAATTTAACATATAAATCAACATATATTTAACAAAAAACATAATTTAGTTGACTTTTTTTGCCAATTTTTTTAAAAATTTCTTAAATTTTATAACGAAAAATTAAAAATAACAACTTTATTCAGCTAAATTTATATTTCTAAACATGTTATTCATAATTTAACATATAATTCAACATAAATTTAACAAAAAACATAATTTAGTTGACGTTTTTTGCCAATTTTTTTAAAAATTTCTTAATTTTTATGAAGAAAAATTCAAAATAACGACTTTATTCAATTAAATTTATGTTTCTAAGCATGTTAATCATAATTTAACATATAATTCAACATATATCTATAAGTTGACTTTTTTTGGCACTTTTTTTTAAAAATTTCTTAAATTTTATAAAGAAAAATTAAAAATAACAACTTTATTCACCAAAATTTATATTTCTAAATATGTTGATCATAATTTAATATATAACTCCACATACATTTAACAAAAAAACATAATTTTGTTTACTTTTTTTTGCAATTTTTTTCAAAATTGCTTAAATTTTATAACGAAAAATTCAAAATAACAACTTTATTCAGCTAAATTTATATTTCTAAACATGTTAGTCATAATTGAACATATAATTCAATTTAACAAAAAACATAATTTAGTTGACTTTTTTGCCAATTTTTTTAAAAATTTCTTAATTTTTATAAAGAAAAATTAAAAATAAAAACTTTATTCAGTTAAATTTATATTTCTAAATATGTTAATCATAATTTAACATATAATTCCACATATATTTAACAAAAAAACATAATTTTGTTTACTTTTTTTGGCAATTTTTTTAAAAATTTCTTAAATTTTATAACGAAAAATTAAAAATAACAACTTTATTCAGTTAAATTTATATTTCTAAACATGTTATTCATAATTTCACATATAATTCAACATACATTTAACAAAAAACATAATTTAGTTGACGTTTTTTGCCAATTTTTTTAAAAATTTCTTAATTTTTATAAAGAAAAATTAAAAATAAAAACTTTATTCAGTTAAATTTATGTTTCTAAGCATGTTAATAATTATTTAACATATAATTCAAAATATATTTAACAAAAAACCATAATTTAGTTGACTTTTTTTGGCAATTTTTTTAAAAATTTCTTAAATTTTATAACGAAAAATTAAAAATTACAACTTTATTCAGCTAAATTTATATTTCTAAACATATTATTCATAATTTAACATATAATTCAACATAGATTTAACAAAAAACATAATTTAGTTGACTTTTTTGCCAATTTTTTTAAAAATTTCTTAATTTTTATAAAGAAAAATTAAAAATAAAAACTTTATTCAGTTAAATTTATGTTTCTAAGCATGTTAATAATTATTTAACATATAATTCCACATATATTTAACAAAAACACATTATTTGAGTGAAATTTTAGTGACAATTTTTTTAAAAAATTTTTTATTTTTATGAAGAAAAATTCAAAATAACGACTTTATTCAATTAAATTTATGTTTCTATGCATGTTAATCATAATTTAACATATAATTCAACATATATCTATAAGTTGACTTTTTTTGGCACTTTTTTTAAAAATTTCTTAAATTTTATAAAGAAAAATTAAAAATAACAACTTTATTCACCAAAATTTATATTTCTAAATATGTTGATCATAATTTAATATATAATTCCACATATATTTAACAAAAAAACATAATTTTGTTTACTTTTTTTTGCAATTTTTTTCAAAATTGCTTAAATTTTATAACGAAAAATTCAAAATAACAACTTTATTCAGCTAAATTTATATTTCTAAACATGTTAGTCATAATTGAACATATAATTCAATTTAACAAAAAACATAATTTAGTTGACTTTTTTGCCAATTTTTTTAAAAATTTCTTAATTTTTATAAAGAAAAATTAAAAATAAAAACTTTATTCAGTTAAATTTATATTTCTAAACATGTTAATCATAATTTAACATATAATTCCACATATATTTAACAAAAAACATAATTTAGTTTAAAAATTTCTTGAATTTTATATAGAAAAATAAAAAATAACAACTTTCTCCTGGCAAATTTATATTTCTAAACATGTTCATCATAATTTAACAAATAATAGAACATACTTTAAAAATTTCTTAAATTTTTAAAAATTTCTTAAATTTTATAAAGCAAAATTAAAAATAACAACTTTATTCAGCAAAATTTATATTTCTAAATATGTTGATCATAATTTAATATATAATTCAACATAAATTTAACTAAAAACATAATTTTGCTTACTTTTTTGGCAATATTTTTAAAAATTTCTTAAATTTTATAAAGAAAAATTAAAAATAACAACTTTATACAGTTAAATTTATATTTCTTAACATGTTAATCATAATTTAACATATAAATTAACATATATTTAACAAAAAAACATTATTTAGGTGAAATTTTTGTGACAATTTTTTTTAAAATTTCTTAAATTTTATAAAGAGAAATTTATAATAAATACTTTATTCAGCTAAATTTATGTTTCTTAACATGCTTATCATAATTTAACATATAAATCAACATATATTTAAAAAAAAACGTTATTTAGGTGAAATTTTGTTACAATTTTTTTAAAAATTTCTTAAATTTTATAAAGAAAAATTCAAAATAAATACTTTATTCAGCTAAATTTATATTTCTAAACATGTTATTCATAATTTAACATATAAATCAACATATATTTAACAAAAAACCATAATTTAGTTGACTTTTTTTGCCAATTTTATTAAAAATTTCTTAATTTTTATAAAGAAAATTTAAAAATAACAACTTTATTCAGCAAAATTTATATTTCTAAATATGTTGATCATATTTTAATATATAATTCCACATATATTTAACAAAAAAACTTAATTTTGTTTACTTTTTTTGGCAATTTTTTTAAAAATTTCTTAAACTTTATAAAGAAAAATTAAAAATAACAACTTTATTCAGCAAAATTTATATTTTTTTTAAAAGTTTCTTACATTTTATAAAAATAAATAAAAATAAAAACTTTTTTCAGCTAAATTTATGTTTCTAAGCATGTTAATCATAATTTAACATATAATTCAACATATATTTAACAAAAAACCATAGTTTAGTTGACTTTTTTTGGCAATTTTTTTAAAAATTTCTTAAATTTTATAAAGAAAAATAAAAAATAACAACTTTTTACAGCCAAATTTATATTTCTAAACATGTTCATCATAATTTAACAAATAATCGAACATACATTTAACAAAAAACATAATTTAGTTGATTTTTTTTTGCCAATTTTTTTAAAAATTTCTTAAATTTTATAACGAAAAATTAAAAATAACAACTTTATTCAGCTAAATTTATATTTCTAAACATGTTATTCATAATTTAACATATAATTCAACATAAATTTAACTAAAAACATAATTTAGTTGACTTTTTTTGCCAATTTTTTTTAAAATTTCTTAATTTTTATAAAGAAAAATTAAAAATAACAACTTTATTCAGCAAAATTTATATTTCTAAATATGTTGATCATAATTTAATATATAATTCCACATATATTTAACAAAAAAACATAATTTTGCTTACTTTTTTGGCAATATTTTTAAGAATTTCTTAAATTTTATAAAGAAAAATTAAAAATAACAACTTTATTCAGTTAAATTTATATTTCTAAATATGTTGATCATAATTTAATATATAATTCAACATAAATTTAACTAAAAACATAATTTTGCTTACTTTTTTGGCAATATTTTTAAAAATTTCTTAAATTTTATAAAGAAAAATTAAAAATAACAACTTTATACAGTTAAATTTATATTTCTTAACATGTTAATCATAATTTAACATATAATTCAACATATATTTAACAAAAAACCATAATTTAGTTGACTTATTTTGGCCATTTTTTTAAAAAATTCTTAAATTTTATAACGAAAAATTACAAATAAAAACTTTATTCAGCTAAATTTATATTTCCAAACATGTTATTCATAATTTAACATATAATTCAACATAAATTTAACAAAAAATATAATTTAGTTGACTTTTTTTGCCAATTTTTTTAAAAATTTCTTAATTTTTATAAAGAAAAATTAAAAATAAAAACTTTATTCAGTTAAATTTATATTTCTAAACATGTTAATTATAATTTAACATATAAATCAACATATATTTAACAAAAAACATAATTTAGTTGACTTTTCTTGCCAATTTTTTTAAAAATTTCTTAAATTTTATAACGAAAAATTAAAAATAACAACTTTATTCAGCTAAATTTATATTTCTAAACATGTTATTCATAATTTAACATATAATTCAACCTAAATTTAACAAAAAACATAATTTAGTTGACGTTTTTTGCCAATTTTTTTAAAAATTTCTTAATTTTTATAAAGAAAAATTAAAAATAAAAACTTTATTTAGTTAAATTTATGTTTCTAAGCATGTTAATAATTATTTAACATATAATTCAAAATATATTTAACAAAAAACCATAATTTAGTTGACTTTTTTTGGCATTTTTTTTAAAAATTTCTTAAATTTTATAACGAAAAATTAAAAATTACAACTTTATTCAGCTAAATTTATATTTCTAAACATATTAGTCATAATTTAACATATAATTCAACATAGATTAAACAAAAAACATAATTTAGTTGACTTTTTTGCCAATTTTTTTAAAAATTTCTTAATTTTTATAAAGAAAAATCAAAAATAAAAACTTTATTCAGTTAAATTTATATTTCTAAATATGTTAATCATAATTTAACATATAATTCCACATATATTTAACAAAAACACATTATTTGAGTGAAATTTTAGTGACAATTTTTTTAAAAATTTCTTAATTTTTATGAAGAAAAATTCAAAATAACGACTTTATTCAATTAAATTTATGTTTCTAAGCATGTTAATCATAATTTAACATATCATTCAACATATATCTATAAGTTGACTTTTTTGGCACTTTTTTTAAAAATTTCTTAAATTTTATAAAGAAAAATTAAAAATAACAACTTTATTCACCAAAATTTATATTTCTAAATATGTTGATCATAATTTAATATATAATTCCACATATATTTAACAAAAAAACATAATTTTGTTTACTTTTTTTTGCAATTTTTTTCAAAATTGCTTAAATTTTATAACGAAAAATTCAAAATAACAACTTTATTCAGCTAAATTTATATTTCTAAACATGTTAGTCATACTTGAACATATAATTCAATTTAACAAAAAACATAATTTAGTTGACTTTTTTGCCAATTTTTTTAAAAATTTCTTAATTTTTATAAAGAAAAATTAAAAATAAAAACTTTATTCAGTTAAATTTATATTTCTAAATATGTTAATCATAATTTAACATATAATTCCACATATATTTAACAAAAAAACATAATTTTGTTTACTTTTTTTGGCAATTTTTTTAAAAATTTCTTAAATTTTATAACGAAAAATTAAAAATAACAACTTTATTCAGCTAAATTTATATTTCTAAACATGTTATTCATAATTTCACATATAATTCAACATACATTTAACAAAAAACATAATTTAGTTGACGTTTTTTGCCAATTTTTTTAAAAATTTCTTAATTTTTATAAAGAAAAATTAAAAATAAAAACTTTATTCAGTTAAATTTATGTTTCTAAGCATGTTAATAATTATTTAACATATAATTCCACATATATTTAACAAAAACACATTATTTGAGTGAAATTTTAGTTACAATTTTTTTAAAAATTTCTTAATTTTTATGAAGAAAAATTCAAAATAACGACTTTATTCAATTAAATTTATGTTTCTATGCATGTTAATCATAATTTAACATATAATTCAACATATATCTATAAGTTGACTTTTTTTGGCACTTTTTTTAAAAATTTCTTAAATTTTATAAAGAAAAATTAAAAATAACAACTTTATTCACCAAAATTTATATTTCTAAATATGTTGATCATAATTTAATATATAATTCCACATATATTTAACAAAAAAACATAATTTTGTTTACTTTTTTTTGCAATTTTTTTCAAAATTGCTTAAATTTTATAACGAAAAATTCAAAATAACAACTTTATTCAGCTAAATTTATATTTCTAAACATGTTAGTCATAATTGAACATATAATTCAATTTAACAAAAAACATAATTTAGTTGACTTTTTTGCCAATTTTTTTAAAAATTTCTTAATTTTTATAAAGAAAAATTAAAAATAAAAACTTTATTCAGTTAAATTTATATTTCTAAATATGTTAATCATAATTTAACATATAATTCTACATATATTTAACAAAAAAACATAATTTTGTTTACTTTTTTTTGCAATTTTTTTCAAAATTGCTTAAATTTTATAACGAAAAATTAAAAATAACAACTTTATTCAGCTAAATTTACATTTCTAAACATGTTAGTCATAATTGAACATATAATTCAATTTAACAAAAAACATAATTTAGTTGACTTTTTCGCCAATTTTTTTAAAACTTTCTTAATTTTTATAAAGAAAATTTAAAAATAACAACTTTATTCAGCAAAATTTATATTTCTAAATATGTTGATCATAATTTAATATATAATTCAACATATATTTAACAAAAAACCATAGTTTAGTTGACTTTTTTTGGCGATTTTTGTAAAAATTTCTTAAATTTTATAACGAAAAATTCAAAATAAAAACTTTATTCAGCTAAATTTATATTTCTAAACATGTTATTCATAATTTAACATATAATTCAACATAAATTTAACTAAAAACATAATTTAGTTGATTTTTTTGCCAATTTTTTTAAAAATTTCTTAATTTTTATAAAGAAAAATTAAAAATAAAAACTTTATTCAGTTAAATTTATATTTCTAAATATGTTAATCATAATTTAACATATAATTCCACATATATTTAACAAAAAACATAATTTAGTTGACTTTTTTTGCCAATTTTTTTAAAAATTTCTTAATTTGTATAAAGAAAAATTAAAAATAAAAACTTTATTCAGTTAAATTTATATTTCTTAACATGTTAATCATAATTTAACATATAAATCAACATATATTTAACAAAAAATATAATTTTGCTGACTTTTTTTGGAATTTTTTTTAAAAGTTTCTTACATTTGATAAAAAAAAATAAAAATAAAAACTTTTTTCAGCTAAATTTATGTTTCTAAGCATGTTAATCATAATTTAACATACAATTCAACATATATTTACACAAAAACCATAGTTTAGTTGACTTTTTTGGCAATTTTTTTAAAAATTTCTTAAATTTTATAAAGAAAAATAAAAAATAACAACTTTCTTCAGCCAAATTTATATTTCTAAACATGTTCATCATAATTTAACAAATAATAGAACATACATTTAACAAAAAACATAATTAATTGACTTTTATTGCCAATTTTTTTTAAAAATTCTTAATTTTTATAAAGACGTATTAAAAATAACAACTTTATACAGTTAAATTTATATTTCTTAACATGTTAATCATAATTTAACATATAAATCAACATATATTTAACAAAAAAACATTATTTAGGTGAAATTTTTGTGACCATTTTTTTAAAAATTTCTTAAATTTTATAAAGAGAAATTCAAAACAAATACTTTATTCAGCTAAATTTATGTTTCTAAGCATGTTAATCATAATTTAACATATAATTCAACATATATTTAAGAAAAAACCATAATTTAGTTTACTTTTTTTGGCAATTTTTTTAAAAAATTCTTAAATTTTATAACGAAAAATTAAAAATAACAACTTTATTCAAGTAAATTTATATTTATAAACATGTTATTCATAATTTAACATATATTCAACATAAATTTAACAAAAAACATAATTTAGTTGACTTTTTTTGCCAATTTTTTTAAAATTTCTTAATTTTTATAAAGAAAAATGAAAAATAAAAACTTTATTCAGTTAAATTTATATTTCTAAACATGTTAATTATAATTTAACATATAAATCAACATATATTTAACAAAAAACATAATTTAGTTGACTTTTTTTGCCAATTTTTTTAAAAATTTCTTAATTTGTATAAAGAAAAATTAAAAATAAAAACTTTATTCAGTTAAATTTATATTTCTTAACATGTTAGTCATAATTTAACATATAAATCAACATATATTTAACAAAAAATATAATTTTGCTGACTTTTTTTGGAATTTTTTTTAAAAGTTTCTTACACTTGATAAAAAAAAATAAAAATAAAAACTTTTTTCAGCTAAATTTATGTTTCTAAGCATGTTAATCATAATTTAACATACAATTCAACATATATTTACACAAAAACCATAGTTTAGTTGACTTTTTTGGCAATTTTTTTAAAAATTTCTTAAATTTTATAACGAAAAATTAAAAATAACAACTTTATTCAGCTAAATTTATATTTCTAAACATGTTATTTATAATTTAACATATAATTCAACATAAATTTAACTAAAAACATAATTTAGTTGACTTTTTTGCCAATTTTTTTAAAAATTTCTTAATTTTTATAAAGAAAAATTAAAAATAAAAACTTTATTCAGTTAAATTTATATTTCTAAATATGTTAATCATAATTTAACATATAATTCCACATATATTTAACAAAAAACATAATTTAGTTGACTTTTTTTGCCAATTTTTTTAAAAATTTCTTAATTTGTATAAAGAAAAATTAAAAATAAAAACTTTATTCAGTTAAATTTATATTTCTTAACATGTTAATCATAATTTAACATATAAATCAACATATATTTAACAAAAAATATAATTTTGCTGACTTTTTTTGGAATTTTTTTTAAAAGTTTCTTACACTTGATAAAAAAAAATAAAAATAAAAACTTTTTTCAGCTAAATTTATATTTCTAAACATGTTCATCATAATTTAACAAATAATAGAACATACATTTAACAAAAAACATATTTAATTGACTTTTATTGCCAATTTTTCTAAAAAATTCTTAATTTTTATAAAGAAGTATTAAAAATAACAACTTTATACAGTTAAATTTATATTTCTTAACATGTTAATCATAATTTAACATATAAATCAACATATATTTAACAAAAAAACATTATTTAGGTGAAATTTTTGTGACCATTTTTTTAAAAATTTCTTAAATTTTATAAAGAGAAATTCAAAATAAATACTTTATTCAGCTAAATTTATGTTTCTAAGCATGTTAATCATAATTTAACATATAATTCAACATATATTTAAGAAAAAACCATAATTTAGTTTACTTTTTTTGGCAATTTTTTTTAAAAATTCTTAAATTTTATAACGAAAAATTAAAAATAACAACTTTATTCAGCTAAATTTATATTTATAAACATGTTATTCATAATTTAACATATAATTCAACATAAATTTAACAAAAAACATAATTTAGTTGACTTTTTTTGCCAATTTTTTTAAAAATTTCTTAATTTTTATAAAGAAAAATTAAAAATAAAAACTTTATTCAGTTAAATTTATATTTCTAAACATGTTAATTATAATTTAACATATAAATCAACATATATTTAACAAAAAACATAATTTAGTTTAAAAATTTCTTGAATTTTATAAAGAAAAATAAAAAATAACAACTTTCTCCTGGCAAATTTATATTTCTAAACATGTTCATCATAATTTAACAAATAATAGAACATACTTTAAAAATTTCTTAAATTTTTAAAAATTTCTTAAATTTTATAAAGAAAAATTAAAAATAACAACTTTATTCAGCAAAATTTATATTTCTAAATAAGTTTGATCATAGTTTAATATATAATTCAACATAAATTTAACTAAAAACATAATTTTGCTTACTTTTTTGGTAATATTTTTAAAAATTTCTTAAATTTTATAAAGAAAAATTAAAAATAAAAACTTTATTCATTTAAATTTATATTTCTTAATATGTTAATCATAATTTAATATATAATTCCACATATATTTAACAAAAAACATAATTAATTGACTTTTATTGCCAATTTTTCTAAAAAATTCTTAATTTTTATAAAGAAGTATTAAAAATAACAACTTTATACAGTTAAATTTATATTTCTTAACATGTTAATCATAATTTAACATATAAATCAACATATATTTAACAAAAAAACATTATTTAGGTGAAATTTTTGTGACCATTTTTTTAAAAATTTCTTAAATTTTATAAAGAGAAATTCAAAATAAATACTTTATTCAGCTAAATTTATGTTTCTAAGCATGTTAATCATAATTTAACATATAATTCAACATATATTTAAGAAAAAACCATAATTTAGTTTACTTTTTTTGGCAATTTTTTTAAAAAATTCTTAAATTTTATAACGAAAAATTAAAAATAACAACTTTATTCAGCTAAATTTATATTTATAAACATGTTATTCATAATTTAACATATAATTCAACATAAATTTAACAAAAAACATAATTTAATTGACTTTTTTTGCCAATTTTTTTAAAAATTTCTTAATTTTTATAAAGAAAAATTAAAAATAAAAACTTTATTCAGTTAAATTTATATTTCTAAACATGTTAATTATAATTTAACATATAAATCAACATATATTTAACAAAAAACATAATTTAGTTTAAAAATTTCTTGAATTTTATAAAGAAAAATAAAAAATAACAACTTTCTCCTGGCAAATTTATATTTCTAAACATGTTCATCATAATTTAACAAATAATAGAACATACTTTAAAAATTTCTTAAATTTTTAAAAATTTCTTAAATTTTATAAAGAAAAATTAAAAATAACAACTTTATTCAGCAAAATTTATATTTCTAAATAAGTTTGATCATAGTTTAATATATAATTCAACATAAATTTAACTAAAAACATAATTTTGCTTACTTTTTTGGTAATATTTTTAAAAATTTCTTAAATTTTATAAAGAAAAATTAAAAATAAAAACTTTATTCATTTAAATTTATATTTCTTAATATGTTAATCATAATTTAATATATAATTCCACATATATTTAACAAAAAACATAATTAATTGACTTTTATTGCCAATTTTTCTAAAAAATTCTTAATTTTTATAAAGAAGTATTAAAAATAACAACTTTATACAGTTAAATTTATATTTCTTAACATGTTAATCATAATTTAACATATAAATCAACATATATTTAACAAAAAAACATTATTTAGGTGAAATTTTTGTGACCATTTTTTTAAAAATTTCTTAAATTTTATAAAGAGAAATTCAAAATAAATACTTTATTCAGCTAAATTTATGTTTCTAAGCATGTTAATCATAATTTAACATATAATTCAACATATATTTAAGAAAAAACCATAATTTAGTTTACTTTTTTTGGCAATTTTTTTAAAAAATTCTTAAATTTTATAACGAAAAATTAAAAATAACAACTTTATTCAGCTAAATTTATATTTATAAACATGTTATTCATAATTTAACATATAATTCAACATAAATTTAACAAAAAACATAATTTAATTGACTTTTTTTGCCAATTTTTTTAAAAATTTCTTAATTTTTATAAAGAAAAATTAAAAATAAAAACTTTATTCAGTTAAATTTATATTTCTAAACATGTTAATTATAATTTAACATATAAATCAACATATATTTAACAAAAAACATAATTTAGTTTAAAAATTTCTTGAATTTTATAAAGAAAAATAAAAAATAACAACTTTCTCCTGGCAAATTTATATTTCTAAACATGTTCATCATAATTTAACAAATAATAGAACATACTTTAAAAATTTCTTAAATTTTTAAAAATTTCTTAAATTTTATAAAGAAAAATTAAAAATAACAACTTTATTCAGCAAAATTTATATTTCTAAATAAGTTTGATCATAGTTTAATATATAATTCAACATAAATTTAATTAAAAACATAATTTTGCTTACTTTTTTGGCAATATATTTAAAAATTTCTTAAATTTTATAAAGAAAAATTAAAAATAAAAACTTTATTCATTTAAATTTATATTTCTTAATATGATAATCATAATTTAATATATAATTCCACATATATTTAACAAAAAAACATAATTTAGTTGACTTTTTTTGCCAATTTTTTTAAAAATTTCTTAAATTTTATAAAGAAAAATTAAAAATAAAATCTTTATTCAGTTAAATTTATATTTCTTAACATGCTAATCATAATTTAACATATAAATCAACCTATATTTAACAAAAAAACGTTATTTAGGTGAAATTTTGTTACAATTTTTTTTAAAATTTCTTAAATTTTATAAAGAATAATTCAAAATAAATACTTTATTCAGCTAAATTTATATTTCTAAACATGTTATTCATAATTTAACATATAATTCAACGTAAATTTAACAAAAAACATAATTTAGTTGACTTTTTTTGGCAATATTTTTAAAAATTTCTTAATTTTTTAAAAAAAAAATTAAAAATAACAACTTTATTCAGCAAAATTTATATTTCTAAATATGTTGATCATAATTTAATATATAATTCCACATATATTTAACAAAAAAACATAATTTTGCTTACTTTTTTGGAAATATTTTTAAAAATTTCTTAAATTTTATAAAGAAAAATTAAAAATAACAACTTTATTCAGCAAAATTTATATTTCTAAATATGTTGATCATAATTTAATATATGATTCAACATATATTTAACAAAAAACAATAGTTTAGTTGACTTTTATTGGGGATTTTTTTAAAAAATTCTTAAATTTTATAACGAAAAATTAAAAATAACAACTTTATTCAGCTAAATTTATATTTCTTAACATGTTATTCATAATTTAACATATAATTCAACATAAATTTAACTAAAAACATAATTTAGTTGACTTTTTTTGCCAATTTCTTTAAAAATTTCTTAATTTTTATAAAGAAAAATTGAAAATAAAAACTTTATTCAGTTAAATTTATATTTCTAAATATGTTAATCATAATTTAACATGTAATTCCACATATATTTAACCAAAAACATAATTTAGTTGACTTGTTTTGCCAATTTTTTTAAAAAATTCTTAAATTTGTATAAAGAAAAATTAAAAATAAAAACTTTATTCAGTTAAATTTATATTTCTTAACATGTTAATCATAATTTAACATATAATTCAACATATATTTAACAAAAAATCATAATTTAGTTGACTTTTTTTGCCAATTTTTTTAAAAATTTCTTAATTTTCATAAAGAAAAATTAAAAATAAAAACTTTATTCATTTAAATTTATATTTCTTAATATGTTAATCATAATTTAATATATAATTCCACATATATTTAACAAAAAAACATAATTTTGTTTACTTTTTTTGGCAATTTTTTAAAAATTTCTTAAATTTTGTAACGAAAAATAAAAAATAACAACTTTGTTCAGCTAAATTTATATTTCTAAACCTGTTATTCATAATTTAACATATAATTCAACATAAATTTAACAAAAAACATAATTTAGTTTACTTTTTTGGCAATTTTTTTAAAAAATTCTTAAATTTTATAACGAAAAATTAAAAATAACAACTTTATTCAGCTAAATTTATATTTATAAACATGTTATTCATAATTTAACATATAATTCAACATAAATTTAACAAAAAACATAATTTAGTTGACTTTTTTTGCCAATTTTTTTAAAAATTTCTTAATTTTTATAAAGAAAAATTAAAAATAAAAACTTTATTCAGTTAAATTTATATTTCTAAACATGTTAATTATAATTTAACATATAAATCAACATATATTTAACAAAAAACATAATTTAGTTTAAAAATTTCTTGAATTTTATAAAGAAAAATAAAAAATAACAACTTTCTCCTGGCAAATTTATATTTCTAAACATGTTCATCATAATTTAACAAATAATAGAACATACTTTAAAAATTTCTTAAATTTTTAAAAATTTCTTAAATTTTATAAAGAAAAATTAAAAATAACAACTTTATTCAGCAAAATTTATATTTCTAAATAAGTTTGATCATAGTTTAATATATAATTCAACATAAATTTAACTAAAAACATAATTTTGCTTACTTTTTTGGTAATATTTTTAAAAATTTCTTAAATTTTATAAAGAAAAATTAAAAATAAAAACTTTATTCATTTAAATTTATATTTCTTAATATGTTAATCATAATTTAATATATAATTCCACATATATTTAACAAAAAACATAATTAATTGACTTTTATTGCCAATTTTTCTAAAAAATTCTTAATTTTTATAAAGAAGTATTAAAAATAACAACTTTATACAGTTAAATTTATATTTCTTAACATGTTAATCATAATTTAACATATAAATCAACATATATTTAACAAAAAAACATTATTTAGGTGAAATTTTTGTGACCATTTTTTTAAAAATTTCTTAAATTTTATAAAGAGAAATTCAAAATAAATACTTTATTCAGCTAAATTTATGTTTCTAAGCATGTTAATCATAATTTAACATATAATTCAACATATATTTAAGAAAAAACCATAATTTAGTTTACTTTTTTTGGCAATTTTTTTAAAAAATTCTTAAATTTTATAAAGAAAAATTAAAAATAAAAACTTTATTCAGTTAAATTTATATTTCTAAATATGTTAATCATAATTTAACATGTAATTCCACATATATTTAACAAAAAACATAATTTAGTTGACTTGTTTTGCCAATTTTGACTTGTTTTGCCAATTTTTTTAAAAAATTCTTAAATTTGTATAAAGAAAAATTAAAAATAAAAACTTTATTCAGTTAAATTTATATTTCTTAACATGTTAATCATAATTTAACATATAATTCAACATATATTTAACAAAAAATCATAATTTAGTTGACTTTTTTTGCCAATTTTTTTAAAAATTTCTTAATTTTCATAAAGAAAAATTAAAAATAAAAACTTTATTCATTTAAATTTATATTTCTTAATATGTTAATCATAATTTAATATATAATTCCACATATATTTAACAAAAAAACATAATTTTGTTTACTTTTTTTGGCAATTTTTTAAAAATTTCTTAAATTTTGTAACGAAAAATAAAAAATAACAACTTTGTTCAGCTAAATTTATATTTCTAAACCTGTTATTCATAATTTAACATATAATTCAACATAAATTTAACAAAAAACATAATTTAGTTTACTTTTTTGGCAATTTTTTTAAAAAATTCTTAAATTTTATAACGAAAAATTAAAAATAACAACTTTATTCAGCTAAATTTATATTTATAAACATGTTATTCATAATTTAACATATAATTCAACATAAATTTAACAAAAAACATAATTTAGTTGACTTTTTTTGCCAATTTTTTTAAAAATTTCTTAATTTTTATAAAGAAAAATTAAAAATAAAAACTTTATTCAGTTAAATTTATATTTCTAAACATGTTAATTATAATTTAACATATAAATCAACATATATTTAACAAAAAACATAATTTAGTTTAAAAATTTCTTGAATTTTATAAAGAAAAATAAAAAATAACAACTTTCTCCTGGCAAATTTATATTTCTAAACATGTTCATCATAATTTAACAAATAATAGAACATACTTTAAAAATTTCTTAAATTTTTAAAAATTTCTTAAATTTTATAAAGAAAAATTAAAAATAACAACTTTATTCAGCAAAATTTATATTTCTAAATAAGTTTGATCATAGTTTAATATATAATTCAACATAAATTTAACTAAAAACATAATTTTGCTTACTTTTTTGGTAATATTTTTAAAAATTTCTTAAATTTTATAAAGAAAAATTAAAAATAAAAACTTTATTCATTTAAATTTATATTTCTTAATATGTTTATCATAATTTAATATATAATTCCACATATATTTAACAAAAAACATAATTAATTGACTTTTATTGCCAATTTTTCTAAAAAATTCTTAATTTTTATAAAGAAGTATTAAAAATAACAACTTTATACAGTTAAATTTATATTTCTTAACATGTTAATCATAATTTAACATATAAATCAACATATATTTAACAAAAAAACATTATTTAGGTGAAATTTTTGTGACCATTTTTTTAAAAATTTCTTAAATTTTATAAAGAGAAATTCAAAATAAATACTTTATTCAGCTAAATTTATGTTTCTAAGCATGTTAATCATAATTTAACATATAATTCAACATATATTTAAGAAAAAACCATAATTTAGTTTACTTTTTTTGGCAATTTTTTTAAAAAATTCTTAAATTTTATAACGAAAAATTAAAAATAACAACTTTATTCAGCTAAATTTATATTTATAAACATGTTATTCATAATTTAACATATAATTCAACATAAATTTAACAAAAAACATAATTTAATTGACTTTTTTTGCCAATTTTTTTAAAAATTTCTTAATTTTTATAAAGAAAAATTAAAAATAAAAACTTTATTCAGTTAAATTTATATTTCTAAACATGTTAATTATAATTTAACATATAAATCAACATATATTTAACAAAAAACATAATTTAGTTTAAAAATTTCTTGAATTTTATAAAGAAAAATAAAAAATAACAACTTTCTCCTGGCAAATTTATATTTCTAAACATGTTCATCATAATTTAACAAATAATAGAACATACTTTAAAAATTTCTTAAATTTTTAAAAATTTCTTAAATTTTATAAAGAAAAATTAAAAATAACAACTTTATTCAGCAAAATTTATATTTCTAAATAAGTTTGATCATAGTTTAATATATAATTCAACATAAATTTAATTAAAAACATAATTTTGCTTACTTTTTTGGCAATATATTTAAAAATTTCTTAAATTTTATAAAGAAAAATTAAAAATAAAAACTTTATTCATTTAAATTTATATTTCTTAATATGATAATCATAATTTAATATATAATTCCACATATATTTAACAAAAAAACATAATTTAGTTGACTTTTTTTGCCAATTTTTTTAAAAATTTCTTAAATTTTATAAAGAAAAATTAAAAATAAAATCTTTATTCAGTTAAATTTATATTTCTTAACATGCTAATCATAATTTAACATATAAATCAACCTATATTTAACAAAAAAACGTTATTTAGGTGAAATTTTGTTACAATTTTTTTTAAAATTTCTTAAATTTTATAAAGAATAATTCAAAATAAATACTTTATTCAGCTAAATTTATATTTCTAAACATGTTATTCATAATTTAACATATAATTCAACGTAAATTTAACAAAAAACATAATTTAGTTGACTTTTTTTGGCAATATTTTTAAAAATTTCTTAATTTTTTAAAAAAAAAATTAAAAATAACAACTTTATTCAGCAAAATTTATATTTCTAAATATGTTGATCATAATTTAATATATAATTCCACATATATTTAACAAAAAAACATAATTTTGCTTACTTTTTTGGAAATATTTTTAAAAATTTCTTAAATTTTATAAAGAAAAATTAAAAATAACAACTTTATTCAGCAAAATTTATATTTCTAAATATGTTGATCATAATTTAATATATGATTCAACATATATTTAACAAAAAACAATAGTTTAGTTGACTTTTATTGGGGATTTTTTTAAAAAATTCTTAAATTTTATAACGAAAAATTAAAAATAACAACTTTATTCAGCTAAATTTATATTTCTTAACATGTTATTCATAATTTAACATATAATTCAACATAAATTTAACTAAAAACATAATTTAGTTGACTTTTTTTGCCAATTTCTTTAAAAATTTCTTAATTTTTATAAAGAAAAATTGAAAATAAAAACTTTATTCAGTTAAATTTATATTTCTAAATATGTTAATCATAATTTAACATGTAATTCCACATATATTTAACCAAAAACATAATTTAGTTGACTTGTTTTGCCAATTTTTTTAAAAAATTCTTAAATTTGTATAAAGAAAAATTAAAAATAAAAACTTTATTCAGTTAAATTTATATTTCTTAACATGTTAATCATAATTTAACATATAATTCAACATATATTTAACAAAAAATCATAATTTAGTTGACTTTTTTTGCCAATTTTTTTAAAAAATTCTTAAATTTGTATAAAGAAAAATTAAAAATAAAAACTTTATTCAGTTAAATTTATATTTCTAAACATGTTAATTATAATTTAACATATAAATCAACATATATTTAACAAAAAACATAATTTAGTTTAAAAATTTCTTGAATTTTATAAAGAAAAATAAAAAATAACAACTTTCTCCTGGCAAATTTATATTTCTAAACATGTTCATCATAATTTAACAAATAATAGAACATACTTTAAAAATTTCTTAAATTTTTAAAAATTTCTTAAATTTTATAAAGAAAAATTAAAAATAACAACTTTATTCAGCAAAATTTATATTTCTAAATAAGTTTGATCATAGTTTAATATATAATTCAATATAAATTTAACTAAAAACATAATTTTGCTTACTTTTTTGGTAATATTTTTAAAAATTTCTTAAATTTTCTAAAGAAAAATTAAAAATAAAAACTTTATTCATTTAAATTTATATTTCTTAATATGTTAATCATAATTTAATATATAATTCCACATATATTTAACAAAAAACATAATTAATTGACTTTTATTGCCAATTTTTCTAAAAAATTCTTAATTTTTATAAAGAAGTATTAAAAATAACAACTTTATACAGTTAAATTTATATTTCTTAACATGTTAATCATAATTTAACATATAAATCAACATATATTTAACAAAAAAACATTATTTAGGTGAAATTTTTGTGACCATTTTTTTAAAAATTTCTTAAATTTTATAAAGAGAAATTCAAAATAAATACTTTATTCAGCTAAATTTATGTTTCTAAGCATGTTAATCATAATTTAACATATAATTCAACATATATTTAAGAAAAAACCATAATTTAGTTTACTTTTTTTGGCAATTTTTTTAAAAAATTCTTAAATTTTATAAAGAAAAATTAAAAATAAAAACTTTATTCAGTTAAATTTATATTTCTAAACATGTTAATTATAATTTAACATATAAATCAACATATATTTAACAAAAAACATAATTTAGTTTAAAAATTTCTTGAATTTTATAAAGAAAAATAAAAAATAACAACTTTCTCCTGGCAAATTTATATTTCTAAACATGTTCATCATAATTTAACAAATAATAGAACATACTTTAAAAATTTCTTAAATTTTTAAAAATTTCTTAAATTTTATAAAGAAAAATTAAAAATAACAACTTTATTCAGCAAAATTTATATTTCTAAATAAGTTTGATCATAGTTTAATATATAATTCAACATAAATTTAACTAAAAACATAATTTTGCTTACTTTTTTGGTAATATTTTTAAAAATTTCTTAAATTTTATAAAGAAAAATTAAAAATAAAAACTTTATTCATTTAAATTTATATTTCTTAATATGTTTATCATAATTTAATATATAATTCCACATATATTTAACAAAAAACATAATTAATTGACTTTTATTGCCAATTTTTCTAAAAAATTCTTAATTTTTATAAAGAAGTATTAAAAATAACAACTTTATACAGTTAAATTTATATTTCTTAACATGTTAATCATAATTTAACATATAAATCAACATATATTTAACAAAAAAACATTATTTAGGTGAAATTTTTGTGACCATTTTTTTAAAAATTTCTTAATTTTTATAAAGAAAAATTAAAAATAAAAACTTTATTCAGTTAAATTTATATTTCTAAACATGTTAATTATAATTTAACATATAAATCAACATATATTTAACAAAAAACATAATTTAGTTTAAAAATTTCTTGAATTTTATAAAGAAAAATAAAAAATAACAACTTTCTCCTGGCAAATTTATATTTCTAAACATGTTCATCATAATTTAACAAATAATAGAACATACTTTAAAAATTTCTTAAATTTTTAAAAATTTCTTAAATTTTATAAAGAAAAATTAAAAATAACAACTTTATTCAGCAAAATTTATATTTCTAAATAAGTTTGATCATAGTTTAATATATAATTCAACATAAATTTAACTAAAAACATAATTTTGCTTACTTTTTTGGTAATATTTTTAAAAATTTCTTAAATTTTATAAAGAAAAATTAAAAATAAAAACTTTATTCATTTAAATTTATATTTCTTAATATGTTAATCATAATTTAATATATAATTCCACATATATTTAACAAAAAACATAATTAATTGACTTTTATTGCCAATTTTTCTAAAAAATTCTTAATTTTTATAAAGAAGTATTAAAAATAACAACTTTATACAGTTAAATTTATATTTCTTAACATGTTAATCATAATTTAACATATAAATCAACATATATTTAACAAAAAAACATTATTTAGGTGAAATTTTTGTGACCATTTTTTTAAAAATTTCTTAAATTTTATAAAGAGAAATTCAAAATAAATACTTTATTCAGCTAAATTTATGTTTCTAAGCATGTTAATCATAATTTAACATATAATTCAACATATATTTAAGAAAAAACCATAATTTAGTTTACTTTTTTTGGCAATTTTTTTAAAAAATTCTTAAATTTTATAAAGAAAAATTAAAAATAAAAACTTTATTCAGTTAAATTTATATTTCTAAATATGTTAATCATAATTTAACATGTAATTCCACATATATTTAACAAAAAACATAATTTAGTTGACTTGTTTTGCCAATTTTTTTAAAAAATTCTTAAATTTGTATAAAGAAAAATTAAAAATAAAAACTTTATTCAGTTAAATTTATATTTCTTAACATGTTAATCATAATTTAACATATAATTCAACATATATTTAACAAAAAATCATAATTTAGTTGACTTTTTTTGCCAATTTTTTTAAAAATTTCTTAATTTTCATAAAGAAAAATTAAAAATAAAAACTTTATTCATTTAAATTTATATTTCTTAATATGTTAATCATAATTTAATATATAATTCCACATATATTTAACAAAAAAAAATAATTTTGTTTACTTTTTTTGGCAATTTTTTAAAAATTTCTTAAATTTTGTAACGAAAAATAAAAAATAACAACTTTGTTCAGCTAAATTTATATTTCTAAACCTGTTATTCATAATTTAACATATAATTCAACATAAATTTAACAAAAAACATAATTTAGTTTACTTTTTTGGCAATTTTTTTAAAAAATTCTTAAATTTTATAACGAAAAATTAAAAATAACAACTTTATTCAGCTAAATTTATATTTATAAACATGTTATTCATAATTTAACATATAATTCAACATAAATTTAACAAAAAACATAATTTAGTTGACTTTTTTTGCCAATTTTTTTAAAAATTTCTTAATTTTTATAAAGAAAAATTAAAAATAAAAACTTTATTCAGTTAAATTTATATTTCTAAACATGTTAATTATAATTTAACATATAAATCAACATATATTTAACAAAAAACATAATTTAGTTTAAAAATTTCTTGAATTTTATAAAGAAAAATAAAAAATAACAACTTTCTCCTGGCAAATTTATATTTCTAAACATGTTCATCATAATTTAACAAATAATAGAACATACTTTAAAAATTTCTTAAATTTTTAAAAATTTCTTAAATTTTATAAAGAAAAATTAAAAATAACAACTTTATTCAGCAAAATTTATATTTCTAAATAAGTTTGATCATAGTTTAATATATAATTCAACATAAATTTAACTAAAAACATAATTTTGCTTACTTTTTTGGTAATATTTTTAAAAATTTCTTAAATTTTATAAAGAAAAATTAAAAATAAAAACTTTATTCATTTAAATTTATATTTCTTAATATGTTAATCATAATTTAATATATAATTCCACATATATTTAACAAAAAACATAATTAATTGACTTTTATTGCCAATTTTTCTAAAAAATTCTTAATTTTTATAAAGAAGTATTAAAAATAACAACTTTATACAGTTAAATTTATATTTCTTAACATGTTAATCATAATTTAACATATAAATCAACATATATTTAACAAAAAAACATTATTTAGGTGAAATTTTTGTGACCATTTTTTTAAAAATTTCTTAATTTTTATAAAGAAAAATTAAAAATAAAAACTTTATTCAGTTAAATTTATATTTCTAAACATGTTAATTATAATTTAACATATAAATCAACATATATTTAACAAAAAACATAATTTAGTTTAAAAATTTCTTGAATTTTATAAAGAAAAATAAAAAATAACAACTTTCTCCTGGCAAATTTATATTTCTAAACATGTTCATCATAATTTAACAAATAATAGAACATACTTTAAAAATTTCTTAAATTTTTAAAAATTTCTTAAATTTTATAAAGAAAAATTAAAAATAACAACTTTATTCAGCAAAATTTATATTTCTAAATAAGTTTGATCATAGTTTAATATATAATTCAACATAAATTTAACTAAAAACATAATTTTGCTTACTTTTTTGGTAATATTTTTAAAAATTTCTTAAATTTTCTAAAGAAAAATTAAAAATAAAAACTTTATTCATTTAAATTTATATTTCTTAATATGTTAATCATAATTTAATATATAATTCCACATATATTTAACAAAAAACATAATTAATTGACTTTTATTGCCAATTTTTCTAAAAAATTCTTAATTTTTATAAAGAAGTATTAAAAATAACAACTTTATACAGTTAAATTTATATTTCTTAACATGTTAATCATAATTTAACATATAAATCAACATATATTTAACAAAAAAACATTATTTAGGTGAAATTTTTGTGACCATTTTTTTAAAAATTTCTTAAATTTTATAAAGAGAAATTCAAAATAAATACTTTATTCAGCTAAATTTATGTTTCTAAGCATGTTAATCATAATTTAACATATAATTCAACATATATTTAAGAAAAAACCATAATTTAGTTTACTTTTTTTGGCAATTTTTTTAAAAAATTCTTAAATTTTATAAAGAAAAATTAAAAATAAAAACTTTATTCAGTTAAATTTATATTTCTAAATATGTTAATCATAATTTAACATGTAATTCCACATATATTTAACAAAAAACATAATTTAGTTGACTTGTTTTGCCAATTTTTTTAAAAAATTCTTAAATTTGTATAAAGAAAAATTAAAAATAAAAACTTTATTCAGTTAAATTTATATTTCTTAACATGTTAATCATAATTTAACATATAATTCAACATATATTTAACAAAAAATCATAATTTAGTTGACTTTTTTTGCCAATTTTTTTAAAAATTTCTTAATTTTCATAAAGAAAAATTAAAAATAAAAACTTTATTCATTTAAATTTATATTTCTTAATATGTTAATCATAATTTAATATATAATTCCACATATATTTAACAAAAAAACATAATTTTGTTTACTTTTTTTGGCAATTTTTTAAAAATTTCTTAAATTTTGTAACGAAAAATAAAAAATAACAACTTTGTTCAGCTAAATTTATATTTCTAAACCTGTTATTCATAATTTAACATATAATTCAACATAAATTTAACAAAAAACATAATTTAGTTTACTTTTTTGGCAATTTTTTTAAAAAATTCTTAAATTTTATAACGAAAAATTAAAAATAACAACTTTATTCAGCTAAATTTATATTTATAAACATGTTATTCATAATTTAACATATAATTCAACATAAATTTAACAAAAAACATAATTTAGTTGACTTTTTTTGCCAATTTTTTTAAAAATTTCTTAATTTTTATAAAGAAAAATTAAAAATAAAAACTTTATTCAGTTAAATTTATATTTCTAAACATGTTAATTATAATTTAACATATAAATCAACATATATTTAACAAAAAACATAATTTAGTTTAAAAATTTCTTGAATTTTATAAAGAAAAATAAAAAATAACAACTTTCTCCTGGCAAATTTATATTTCTAAACATGTTCATCATAATTTAACAAATAATAGAACATACTTTAAAAATTTCTTAAATTTTTAAAAATTTCTTAAATTTTATAAAGAAAAATTAAAAATAACAACTTTATTCAGCAAAATTTATATTTCTAAATAAGTTTGATCATAGTTTAATATATAATTCAACATAAATTTAACTAAAAACATAATTTTGCTTACTTTTTTGGTAATATTTTTAAAAATTTCTTAAATTTTCTAAAGAAAAATTAAAAATAAAAACTTTATTCATTTAAATTTATATTTCTTAATATGTTAATCATAATTTAATATATAATTCCACATATATTTAACAAAAAACATAATTAATTGACTTTTATTGCCAATTTTTCTAAAAAATTCTTAATTTTTATAAAGAAGTATTAAAAATAACAACTTTATACAGTTAAATTTATATTTCTTAACATGTTAATCATAATTTAACATATAAATCAACATATATTTAACTAAAAACATAATTTTGCTTACTTTTTTGGTAATATTTTTAAAAATTTCTTAAATTTTATAAAGAAAAATTAAAAATAAAAACTTTATTCATTTAAATTTATATTTCTTAATATGTTAATCATAATTTAATATATAATTCCACATATATTTAACAAAAAACATAATTAATTGACTTTTATTGCCAATTTTTCTAAAAAATTCTTAATTTTTATAAAGAAGTATTAAAAATAACAACTTTATACAGTTAAATTTATATTTCTTAACATGTTAATCATAATTTAACATATAAATCAACATATATTTAACAAAAAAACATTATTTAGGTGAAATTTTTGTGACCATTTTTTTAAAAATTTCTTAATTTTTATAAAGAAAAATTAAAAATAAAAACTTTATTCAGTTAAATTTATATTTCTAAACATGTTTATTATAATTTAACATATAAATCAACATATATTTAACAAAAAACATAATTTAGTTTAAAAATTTCTTGAATTTTATAAAGAAAAATAAAAAATAACAACTTTCTCCTGGCAAATTTATATTTCTAAACATGTTCATCATAATTTAACAAATAATAGAACATACTTTAAAAATTTCTTAAATTTTTAAAAATTTCTTAAATTTTATAAAGAAAAATTAAAAATAACAACTTTATTCAGCAAAATTTATATTTCTAAATAAGTTTGATCATAGTTTAATATATAATTCAACATAAATTTAACTAAAAACATAATTTTGCTTACTTTTTTGGCAATATATTTAAAAATTTCTTAAATTTTATAAAGAAAAATTAAAAATAAAAACTTTATTCATTTAAATTTATATTTCTTAATATGATAATCATAATTTAATATATAATTCCACATATATTTAACAAAAAAACATAATTTAGTTGACTTTTTTTGCCAATTTTTTTAAAAATTTCTTAAATTTTATAAAGAAAAATTAAAAATAAAATCTTTATTCAGTTAAATTTATATTTCTTAACATGCTAATCATAATTTAACATATAATTCAACGTAAATTTAACAAAAAACATAATTTAGTTGACTTTTTTTGGCAATTTTTTTAAAAATTTCTTAATTTTTTTAAAAAAAAATTAAAAATAACAACTTTATTCAGCAAAATTTATATTTCTAAATATGTTGATCATAATTTAATATATAATTCCACATATATTTAACAAAAAAACATAATTTTGCTTACTTTTTTGGCAATATTTTTAAAAATTTCTTAAATTTTATAAAGAAAAATTAAAAATAACAACTTTATTCAGCAAAATTTATATTTCTAAATATGTTGATCATAATTTAATATATGATTCAACATATATTTAACAAAAAACAATAGTTTAGTTGACTTTTATTGGGGATTTTTTTAAAAAATTCTTAAATTTTATAACGAAAAATTAAAAATAACAACTTTATTCAGCTAAATTTATATTTCTTAACATGTTATTCATAATTTAACATATAATTCAACATAAATTTAACTAAAAACATAATTTAGTTGACTTTTTTTGCCAATTTCTTTAAAAATTTCTTAATTTTTATAAAGAAAAATTCAAAATAAAAACTTTATTCAGTTAAATTTATATTTCTAAATATGTTAATCATAATTTAACATGTAATTCCACATATATTTAACAAAAAACATAATTTAGTTGACTTGTTTTGCCAATTTTTTTAAAAAATTCTTAAATTTGTATAAAGAAAAATTAAAAATAAAAACTTTATTCAGTTAAATTTATATTTCTTAACATGTTAATCATAATTTAACATATAATTCAACATATATTTAACAAAAAATCATAATTTAGTTGACTTTTTTTGCCAATTTTTTTAAAAATTTCTTAATTTTCATAAAGAAAAATTAAAAATAAAAACTTTATTCATTTAAATTTATATTTCTTAATATGTTAATCATAATTTAATATATAATTCCACATATATTTAACAAAAAAACATAATTTTGTTTACTTTTTTTGGCAATTTTTTAAATATTTCTTAAATTTTGTAACGAAAAATAAAAAATAACAACTTTGTTCAGCTAAATTTATATTTCTAAACCTGTTATTCATAATTTAACATATAATTCAACATAAATTTAACAAAAAACATAATTTAGTTTACTTTTTTGGCAATTTTTTTAAAAAATTCTTAAATTTTATAACGAAAAATTAAAAATAACAACTTTATTCAGCTAAATTTATATTTATAAACATGTTATTCATAATTTAACATATAATTCAACATAAATTTAACAAAAAACATAATTTAGTTGACTTTTTTTGCCAATTTTTTTAAAAATTTCTTAATTTTTATAAAGAAAAATTAAAAATAAAAACTTTATTCAGTTAAATTTATATTTCTAAACATGTTAATTATAATTTAACATATAAATCAACATATATTTAACAAAAAACATAATTTAGTTTAAAAATTTCTTGAATTTTATAAAGAAAAATAAAAAATAACAACTTTCTCCTGGCAAATTTATATTTCTAAACATGTTCATCATAATTTAACAAATAATAGAACATACTTTAAAAATTTCTTAAATTTTTAAAAATTTCTTAAATTTTATAAAGAAAAATTAAAAATAACAACTTTATTCAGCAAAATTTATATTTCTAAATAAGTTTGATCATAGTTTAATATATAATTCAACATAAATTTAACTAAAAACATAATTTTGCTTACTTTTTTGGTAATATTTTTAAAAATTTCTTAAATTTTATAAAGAAAAATTAAAAATAAAAACTTTATTCATTTAAATTTATATTTCTTAATATGTTAATCATAATTTAATATATAATTCCACATATATTTAACAAAAAACATAATTAATTGACTTTTATTGCCAATTTTTCTAAAAAATTCTTAATTTTTATAAAGAAGTATTAAAAATAACAACTTTATACAGTTAAATTTATATTTCTTAACATGTTAATCATAATTTAACATATAAATCAACATATATTTAACAAAAAAACATTATTTAGGTGAAATTTTTGTGACCATTTTTTTAAAAATTTCTTAAATTTTATAAAGAGAAATTCAAAATAAATACTTTATTCAGCTAAATTTATGTTTCTAAGCATGTTAATCATAATTTAACATATAATTCAACATATATTTAAGAAAAAACCATAATTTAGTTTACTTTTTTTGGCAATTTTTTTAAAAAATTCTTAAATTTTATAACGAAAAATTAAAAATAACAACTTTATTCAGCTAAATTTATATTTATATACATGTTATTCATAATTTAACATATAATTCAACATAAATTTAACAAAAAACATAATTTAATTGACTTTTTTTGCCAATTTTTTTAAAAATTTCTTAATTTTTATAAAGAAAAATTAAAAATAAAAACTTTATTCAGTTAAATTTATATTTCTAAACATGTTAATTATAATTTAACATATAAATCAACATATATTTAACAAAAAACATAATTTAGTTTAAAAATTTCTTGAATTTTATAAAGAAAAATAAAAAATAACAACTTTCTCCTGGCAAATTTATATTTCTAAACATGTTCATCATAATTTAACAAATAATAGAACATACTTTAAAAATTTCTTAAATTTTTAAAAATTTCTTAAATTTTATAAAGAAAAATTAAAAATAACAACTTTATTCAGCAAAATTTATATTTCTAAATAAGTTTGATCATAGTTTAATATATAATTCAACATAAATTTAACTAAAAACATAATTTTGCTTACTTTTTTGGCAATATATTTAAAAATTTCTTAAATTTTATAAAGAAAAATTAAAAATAAAAACTTTATTCATTTAAATTTATATTTCTTAATATGTTAATCATAATTTAATATATAATTCCACATATATTTAACAAAAAAACATAATTTAGTTGACTTTTTTTGCCAATTTTTTTAAAAATTTCTTAAATTTTATAAAGAAAAATTAAAAATAAAATCTTTATTCAGTTAAATTTATATTTCTTAACATGCTAATCATAATTTAACATATAAATCAACCTATATTTTATTCATAATTTAACATATAATTCAACGTAAATTTAACAAAAAACATAATTTAGTTGACTTTTTTTGGCAATTTTTTTAAAAATTTCTTAATTTTTAAAAAAAAAAATTAAAAATAACAACTTTATTCAGCAAAATTTATATTTCTAAATATGTTGATCATAATTTAATATATAATTCCACATATATTTAACAAAAAAACATAATTTTGCTTACTTTTTTGGCAATATTTTTAAAAATTTCTTAAATTTTATAAAGAAAAATTAAAAATAACAACTTTATTCAGCAAAATTTATATTTCTAAATATGTTGATCATAATTTAATATATGATTCAACATATATTTAACAAAAAACAATAGTTTAGTTGACTTTTATTGGGGATTTTTTTAAAAAATTCTTAAATTTTATAACGAAAAATTAAAAATAACAACTTTATTCAGCTAAATTTATATTTCTTAACATGTTATTCATAATTTAACATATAATTCAACATAAATTTAACTAAAAACATAATTTAGTTGACTTTTTTTGCCAATTTCTTTAAAAATTGCTTAATTTTTATAAAGAAAAATTAAAAATAAAAACTTTATTCAGTTAAATTTATATTTCTAAATATGTTAATCATAATTTAACATGTAATTCCACATATATTTAACAAAAAACATAATTTAGTTGACTTGTTTTGCCAATTTTTTTAAAAAATTCTTAAATTTGTATAAAGAAAAATTAAAAATAAAAACTTTATTCAGTTAAATTTATATTTCTTAACATGTTAATCATAATTTAACATATAATTCAACATATATTTAACAAAAAATCATAATTTAGTTGACTTTTTTTGCCAATTTTTTTAAAAATTTCTTAATTTTCATAAAGAAAAATTAAAAATAAAAACTTTATTCATTTAAATTTATATTTCTTAATATGTTAATCATAATTTAATATATAATTCCACATATATTTAACAAAAAAACATAATTTTGTTTACTTTTTTTGGCAATTTTTTAAAAATTTCTTAAATTTTGTAACGAAAAATAAAAAATAACAACTTTGTTCAGCTAAATTTATATTTCTAAACCTGTTATTCATAATTTAACATATAATTCAACATAAATTTAACAAAAAACATAATTTAGTTGACTTTTTTTGCAAAATTTTTTTAAAAATTTCTTAATTTTTATAAAGAAAAATTAAAAATAACAACTTTATTCAGCAAAATTTATATTTCTAAATATGTTGATCATAATTTAATATATAATTCCACATATATTTAACAAAAAAACATAATTTTGCTTACTTTTTTGGTAATATTTTTAAAAATTTCTTAAATTTTATAAAGAAAAATTAAAAATAAAAACTTTATTCATTTAAATTTATATTTCTTAATATGTTAATCATAATTTAATATATAATTCCACATATATTTAACAAAAAACATAATTAATTGACTTTTATTGCCAATTTTTCTAAAAAATTCTTAATTTTTATAAAGAAGTATTAAAAATAACAACTTTATACAGTTAAATTTATATTTCTTAACATGTTAATCATAATTTAACATATAAATCAACATATCTTTAACAAAAAAACATTATTTAGGTGAAATTTTTGTGACCATTTTTTTAAAAATTTCTTAAATTTTATAAAGAGAAATTCAAAATAAATACTTTATTCAGCTAAATTTATGTTTCTAAGCATGTTAATCATAATTTAACATATAATTCAACATATATTTAAGAAAAAACCATAATTTAGTTTACTTTTTTTGGCAATTTTTTTAAAAAATTCTTAAATTTTATAACGAAAAATTAAAAATAACAACTTTATTCAGCTAAATTTATATTTATAAACATGTTATTCATAATTTAACATATAATTCAACATAAATTTAACAAAAAACATAATTTAATTGACTTTTTTTGCCAATTTTTTTAAAAATTTCTTAATTTTTATAAAGAAAAATTAAAAATAAAAACTTTATTCAGTTAAATTTATATTTCTAAACATGTTAATTATAATTTAACATATAAATCAACATATATTTAACAAAAAACATAATTTAGTTTAAAAATTTCTTGAATTTTATAAATAAAAATAAAAAATAACAACTTTCTCCTGGCAAATTTATATTTCTAAACATGTTCATCATAATTTAACAAATAATAGAACATACTTTAAAAATTTCTTAAATTTTTAAAAATTTCTTAAATTTTATAAAGAAAAATTAAAAATAACAACTTTATTCAGCAAAATTTATATTTCTAATTAAGTTTGATCATAGTTTAATATATAATTCAACATAAATTTAACTAAAAACATAATTTTGCTTACTTTTTTGGTAATATTTTTAAAAATTTCCTAAATTTTATAAAGAAAAATTAAAAATAAAAACTTTATTCATTTAAATTTATATTTCTTAATATGTTAATCATAATTTAATATATAATTCCACATATATTTAACAAAAAACATAATTAATTGACTTTTATTGCCAATTTTTCTAAAAAATTCTTAATTTTTATAAAGAAGTATTAAAAATAACAACTTTATACAGTTAAATTTATATTTCTTAACATGTTAATCATAATTTAACATATAAATCAACATATATTTAACAAAAAAACATTATTTAGGTGAAATTTTTGTGACCATTTTTTTAAAAATTTCTTAAATTTTATAAAGAGAAATTCAAAATGAATACTTTATTCAGCTAAATTTATGTTTCTAAGCATGTTAATCATAATTTAACATATAATTAAACATATATTTAAGAAAAAACCATAATTTAGTTTACTTTTTTTGGCAATTTTTTTAAAAAATTCTTAAATTTTATAACGAAAAATTAAAAATAACAACTTTATTCAGCTAAATTTATATTTATAAACATGTTATTCATAATTTAACATATAATTCAACATAAATTTAACAAAAAACATAATTTAATTGACTTTTTTTGCCAATTTTTTTAAAAATTTCTTAATTTTTATAAAGAAAAATTAAAAATAAAAACTTTATTCAGTTAAATTTATATTTCTAAACATGTTAATTATAATTTAACATATAAATCAACATATATTTAACAAAAAACATAATTTAGTTTAAAAATTTCTTGAATTTTATAAAGAAAAATAAAAAATAACAACTTTCTCCTGGAAAATTTATATTTCTAAACATGTTCATCATAATTTAACAAATAATAGAACATACTTTAAAAATTTCTTAAATTTTTAAAAATTTCTTAAATTTTATAAAGAAAAATTAAAAATAACAACTTTATTCAGCAAAATTTATATTTCTAAATAAGTTTGATCATAGTTTAATATATAATTCAACATAAATTTAACTAAAAACATAATTTTGCTTACTTTTTTGGCAATATATTTAAAAATTTCTTAAATTTTATAAAGAAAAATTAAAAATAAAAACTTTATTCATTTAAATTTATATTTCTTAATATGTTAATCATAATTTAATATATAATTCCACATATATTTAACAAAAAAACATAATTTAGTTGACTTTTTTTGCCAATTTTTTTAAAAATTTCTTAAATTTTATAAAGAAAAATTAAAAATAAAATCTTTATTCAGTTAAATTTATATTTCTTAACATGCTAATCATAATTTAACATATAAATCAACCTATATTTAACAAAAAAACGTTATTTAGGTGAAATTTTGTTACAATTTTTTTTAAAATTTCTTAAATTTTATAAAGAATAATTCAAAATAAATACTTTATTCAGCTAAATTTATATTTCTAAACATGTTATTCATAATTTAACATATAATTCAACGTAATTTTAACAAAAAACATAATTTAGTTGACTTTTTTTGGCAATTTTTTTAAAAATTTCTTAATTTTTTTAAAAAAAAATTAAAAATAACAACTTTGTTCAGCTAAATTTATATTTCTAAATATGTTGATCATAATTTAATATATAATTCCACATATATTTAACAAAAAAACATAATTTTGCTTACTTTTTTGGCAATATTTTTAAAAATTTCTTAAATTTTATAAAGAAAAATTAAAAATAACAACTTTATTCAGCAAAATTTATATTTCTAAATATGTTGATCATAATTTAATATATGATTCAACATATATTTAACAAAAAACAATAGTTTAGTTGACTTTTATTGGGGATTTTTTTAAAAAATTCTTAAATTTTATAACGAAAAATTAAAAATAACAACTTTATTCAGCTAAATTTATATTTCTTAACATGTTATTCATAATTTAACATATAATTCAACATAAATTTAACTAAAAACATAATTTAGTTGACTTTTTTTGCCAATTTCTTTAAAAATTTCTTAATTTTTATAAAGAAAAATTAAAAATAAAAACTTTATTCAGTTAAATTTATATTTCTAAATATGTTAATCATAATTTAACATGTAATTCCACATATATTTAACAAAAAACATAATTTAGTTGACTTTTTTTGCCAATTTTTTTAAAAAATTCTTAAATTTGTATAAAGAAAAATTAAAAATAAAAACTTTATTCAGTTAAATTTATATTTCTTAACATGTTAATCATAATTTAACATATAATTCAACATATATTTAACAAAAAATCATAATTTAGTTGACTTTTTTTGCCAATTTTTTTAAAAATTTCTTAATTTTCATAAAGAAAAATTAAAAATAAAAACTTTATTCATTTAAATTTATATTTCTTAATATGTTAATCATAATTTAATATATAATTCCACATATATTTAACAAAAAAACATAATTTTGTTTACTTTTTTTGGCAATTTTTTAAAAATTTCTTAAATTTTGTAACGAAAAATAAAAAATAACAACTTTGTTCAGCTAAATTTATATTTCTAAACCTGTTATTCATAATTTAACATATAATTCAACATAAATTTAACAAAAAACATAATTTAGTTGACTTTTTTTGCAAAATTTTTTTAAAAATTTCTTAATTTTTATAAAGAAAAATTAAAAATAACAACTTTATTCAGCAAAATTTATATTTCTAAATATGTTGATCATAATTTAATATATAATTCCACATATATTTAACAAAAAAACATAATTTTGCTTACTTTTTTGGCAATATTTTTAAAAATTTTTAAAATTTTATAAAGAAAAATTAAAAATAACAACTTTCTTCAGCCAAATTTATATTTCTAAACATGTTCATCATAATTTAACAAATAATAGAATATACATTTAACAAAAAACATAATTAATTGACTTTTATTGCCAATTTTTTTAAAAAATTCTTAATTTTTATAAAGAAGTATTAAAAATAACAACTTTATTCAGCTAAATTTATATTTCTAAACATGTTATTCATAATTTAACATATAATTCCACATATATTTAACAAAAAAACATAATTTTGTTTACTTTTTTTTGCAATTTTTTTCAAAATTGCTTAAATTTTATAACGAAAAATTAAAAATAACAAGTTTATTCAGCTAAATTTATATTTCTAAACATGTTAGTCATAATTGAACATATAATTCAATTTAACAAAAAACATAATTTAGTTGACTTTTTTGCCAATTTTTTTAAAAATTTCTTAATTTTTATAAAGAAAAATTAAAAATAAAAACTTTATTCACTTAAATTTATATTTCTAAATATGTTAATCATAATTTAACATATAATTCAACATAAATTTAACAAAAAACATAATTTAGTTGATTTTTTGCCAATTTTTTTAAAAATTTCTTAATTTTTATAAAGAAAATTTAAAAATAACAACTTTATTCAGCAAAATTTATATTTCTAAATATGTTGATCATAATTTAATATATAATTCCACATATATTTAACAAAAAAACATAATTTTGCTTACTTTTTTGGCAATATTTTTAAAAATTTCTTAAATTTTATAAAGAAAAATTAAAAATAACAACTTTATTCAGCAAAATTTATATTTCTAAATATGTTGATCATAATTTAATATATAATTCAACATATATTTAACAAAAAACATAATTTAGTTGACTTTTTTTGCCAATTTTATTAAAAATTTCTTAATTTTTATAAAGAAAATTTAAAAATAACAACTTTATTCAGCAAAATTTATATTTCTAAATATGTTGATCATAGCTTAATATATAATTCCACATATATTTAACAAAAAAACTTAATTTTGTTTACTTTTTTTGGCAATTTTTTTAAAAATTTCTTAAACTTTATAAAGAAAAATTAAAAATAACAACTTTATTCAGCAAAATTTATATTTTTTTTAAAAGTTTCTTACATTTTATAAAAATAAATAAAAATAAAAACTTTTTTCAGCTAAATTTATGTTTCTAAGCATGTTAATCATAATTTAACATATAATTCAACATATATTTAACAAAAAACCATAGTTTAGTTGACTTTTTTTGGCAATTTTTTTAAAAATTTCTTAAATTTTATAAAGAAAAATAAAAAATAACAACTTTCTACAGCCAAATTTATATTTCTAAACATGTTCATCATAATTTAACAAATAATCGAACATACATTTAACAAAAAACATAATTTAGTTGATTTTTTTTGCCAATTTTTTTAAAAATTTCTTAAATTTTATAACGAAAAATTAAAAATAACAACTTTATTCAGCTAAATTTATATTTCTAAACATGTTATTCATAATTTAACATATAATTCAACATAAATTTAACTAAAAACATAATTTAGTTGACTTTTTTTGCCAATTTTTTTTAAAATTTCTTAATTTTTATAAAGAAAAATTAAAAATAACAACTTTATTCAGCAAAATTTATATTTCTAAATATGTTGATCATAATTTAATATATAATTCCACATATATTTAACAAAAAAACATAATTTTGCTTACTTTTTTGGCAATATTTTGATCATAATTTAATATATAATTCAACATAAATTTAACTAAAAACATAATTTTGCTTACTTTTTTTGCAATATTTTTAAAAATTTCTTAAATTTTATAAAGAAAAATTAAAAATAACAACTTTATACAGTTAAATTTATATTTCTTAACATGTTAATCATAATTTAACATATAATTCAACATATATTTAACAACTTTATACAGTTAAATTTATATTTCTTAACATGTTAATCATAATTTAACATATAATTCAACATATATTTAACATTTACATTTATATTTTTTGGCAATTTTTTTAAAAAATTCTTAAATTTTAGAACGAAAAATTACAAATAACAACTTTATTCAGCTAAATTTATATTTCCAACCATAATTTAGTTGACTTTTTTTGGCAATTTTTTTAAAAAATTCTTAAATTTTATAACGAAAAATTACAAATAACAACTTTATTCAGCTAAATTTATATTTCCAAACATGTTATTCATAATTTAACATATAATTCAACATAAATTTAACAAAAAACATAATTTAGTTGACTTTTTTTGCCAATTTTTTTAAAAATTTCTTAATTTTTATAAAGAAAAATTAAAAATAAAAACTTTATTCAGTTAAATTTATATTTCTAAACATGTTAATTATAATTTAACATATAAATCAACATATATTTAACAAAAAACATAATTTAGTTGACTTTTTTTGCCAATTTTTTTAAAAATTTCTTAAATTTTATAACGAAAAATTAAAAATAACAACTTTATTCAGCTAAATTAATATTTCTAAACATGTTATTCATAATTTAACATATAATTCAACATAAATTTAACAAAAAACATAATTTAGTTGACGTTTTTTGCCAATTTTTTTAAAAATTTCTTAATTTTTATAAAGAAAAATTAAAAATAAAAACTTTATTTAGTTAAATTTATGTTTCTAAGCATGTTAATAATTATTTAACATATAATTCAAAATATATTTAACAAAAAACCATAATTTAGTTGACTTTTTTTGGCATTTTTTTTAAAAATTTCTTAAATTTTATAACGAAAAATTAAAAATTACAACTTTATTCAGCTAAATTTATATTTCTAAACATATTAGTCATAATTTAACATATAATTCAACATAGATTTAACAAAAAACATAATTTAGTTGACTTTTTTGCCAATTTTTTTAAAAATTTCTTAATTTTTATAAAGAAAAATCAAAAAATAAAACTTTATTAAGTTAAATTTATATTTCTAAATATGTTAATCATAATTTAACATATAATTCCACATATATTTAACAAAAACACATTATTTGAGTGAAATTTTAGTGACAATTTTTTTAAAAATTTCTTAATTTTTATGAAGAAAAATTCAAAATAACGACTTTATTCAATTAAATTTATGTTTCTAAGCATGTTAATCATAATTTAACATATAATTCAACATATATCTATAAGTTGACTTTTTTTGGCACTTTTTTTAAAAATTTCTTAAATTTTATAAAGAAAAATTAAAAATAACAACTTTATTCACCAAAATTTATATTTCTAAATATGTTGATCATAATTTAATATATAATTCCACATATATTTAACAAAAAAACATAATTTTGTTTACTTTTTTTTGCAATTTTTTTCAAAATTGCTTAAATTTTATAACGAAAAATTCAAAATAACAACTTTATTCAGCTAAATTTATATTTCTAAACATGTTAGTCATAATTGAACATATAATTCAATTTAACAAAAAACATAATTTAGTTGACTTTTTTGCCAATTTTTTTAAAAATTTCTTAATTTTTATAAAGAAAAATTAAAAATAAAAATTTTATTCAGTTAAATTTATATTTCTAAATATGTTAATCATAATTTAACATATAATTCCACATATATTTAACAAAAAAACATAATTTTGTTTACTTTTTTTGGCACTTTTTTTAAAAATTTCTTAAATTTTATAAAGAAAAATTAAAAATAACAACTTTATTCACCAACATTTATATTTCTAAATATGTTGATCATAATTTAATATATAATTCCACATATATTTAACAAAAAAACATAATTTTGTTTACTTTTTTTTGCAATTTTTTTCAAAATTGCTTAAATTTTATAACGAAAAATTCAAAATAACAACTTTATTCAGCTAAATTTATATTTCTAAACATGTTAGTCATAATTGAACATATAATTCAATTTAACAAAAAACATAATTTAGTTGACTTTTTTGCCAATTTTTTTAAAAATTTCTTAATTTTTATAAAGAAAAATTAAAAATAAAAACTTTATTCAGTTAAATTTATATTTCTAAATATGTTAATCATAATTTAACATATAATTCCACATATATTTAACAAAAAAACATAATTTTGTTTACTTTTTTTTGCAATTTTTTTCAAAATTGCTTAAATTTTATAACGAAAAATTAAAAATAACAACTTTATTCAGCTAAATTTATATTTCTAAACATGTTAGTCATAATTGAACATATAATTCAATTTAACAAAAAACATAATTTAGTTGACTTTTTTGCCAATTTTTTTAAAAATTTCTTAATTTTTATAAAGAAAATTTAAAAATAACAACTTTATTCAGCAAAATTTATATTTCTAAATATGTTGATCATAATTTAATATATAATTCCACATATATTTAACAAAAAAACATAATTTTGCTTACTTTTTTGGCAATATTTTTAAAAATTTCTTAAATTTTATAAAGAAAAATTAAAAATAACAACTTTATTCAGCAAAATTTATATTTCTAAATATGTTGATCATAATATATTATATAATTCAACATATATTTAACAAAAAACATAATTTAGTTGACTTTTTTGCCAATTTTTTTAAAAATTTCTTAATTTTTATAAAGAAAAATTAAAAATAAAAACTTTATTCAGTTAAATTTATATTTCTAAATATGTTAATCATAATTTAACATATAATTCCACATATATTTAACAAAAAACATAATTTAGTTGACTTTTTTTGGCGATTTTTGTAAAAATTTCTTAAATTTTATAACGAAAAATTAAAAATAACAACTTTATTCAGCTAAATTTATATTTCTAAACATGTTATTCATAATTTAACATATAATTCAACATAAATTTAACTAAAAACATAATTTAGTTGACTTTTTTGCCAATTTTTTTAAAAATTTCTTAATTTTTATAAAGAAAAATTAAAAATAAAAACTTTATTCAGTTAAATTTATATTTCTAAATATGTTAATCATAATTTAACATATAATTCCACATATATTTAACAAAAAACATAATTTAGTTGACTTTTTTTGCCAATTTTTTTAAAAATTTCTTAATTTGTATAAAGAAAAATTAAAAATAAAAACTTTATTCAGTTAAATTTATATTTCTTAACATGTTAATCATAATTTAACATATAAATCAACATATATTTAACAAAAAATATAATTTTGCTGACTTTTTTTGGAATTTTTTTTAAAAGTTTCTTACATTTGATAAAAAAAAATAAAAATAAAAACTTTTTTCAGCTAAATTTATGTTTCTAAGCATGTTAATCATAATTTAACATACAATTCAACATATATTTACACAAAAACCATAGTTTAGTTGACTTTTTTGGCAATTTTTTTAAAAATTTCTTAAATTTTATAAAGAAAAATAAAAAATAACAACTTTCTTCAGCCAAATTTATATTTCTAAACATGTTCATCATAATTTAACAAATAATAGAACATACATTTAACAAAAAACATAATTAATTGACTTTTATTGCCAATTTTTTTAAAAAATTCTTAATTTTTATAAAGAAGTATTAAAAATAACAACTTTATACAGTTAAATTTATATTTCTTAACATGTTAATCATAATTTAACATATAAATCAACATATATTTAACAAAAAAACATTATTTAGGTGAAATTTTTGTGACCATTTTTTTAAAAATTTCTTAAATTTTATAAAGAGAAATTCAAAATAAATACTTTATTCAGCTAAATTTATGTTTCTAAGCATGTTAATCATAATTTAACATATAATTCAACATATATTTAAGAAAAAACCATAATTTAGTTTACTTTTTTTGGCAATTTTTTTAAAAAATTCTTAAATTTTATAACGAAAAATTAAAAATAACAACTTTATTCAAGTAAATTTATATTTATAAACATGTTAATCATAATTTAACATATAATTCAACATAAATTTAACAAAAAACATAATTTAGTTGACTTTTTTTGCCAATTTTTTTAAAAATTTCTTAATTTTTATAAAGAAAAATTAAAAATAAAAACTTTATTCAGTTAAATTTATATTTCTAAACATGTTAATTATAATTTAACATATAAATCAACATATATTTAACAAAAAACATAATTTAGTTTAAAAATTTCTTGAATTTTATAGAGAAAAATAAAAAATAACAACTTTCTACTGGCAAATATATATTTCTAAACATGTTCATCATAATTTAACAAATAATAGAACATACTTTAAAAATTTCTTAAATTTTTAAAAATTTCTTAAATTTTATAAAGCAAAATTAAAAATAACAACTTTATTCAGCAAAATTTATATGTCTAAATATGTTGATCATAATTTAATATATAATTCAACATAAATTTAACTAAAAACATAATTTTGCTTACTTTTTTGGCAATATTTTTAAAAATTTCTTAAATTTTATAAAGAAAAATTAAAAATAACAACTTTATACAGTTAAATTTATATTTCTTAACATGTTAATCATAATTTAACATATAAATCAACATATATTTAACAAAAAAACATTATTTAGGTGAAATTTTTGTGACAATTTTTTTTAAAATTTCTTAAATTTTATAAAGAGAAATTTATAATAAATACTTTATTCAGCTAAATTTATGTTTGTTAACATGCTTATCATAATTTAACATATAAATCAACATATATTTAACAAAAAAACGTTATGTAGGTGAAATTCTGTTACAATTTTTTTAAAAATTTCTTAAATTTTATAAAGAAAAATTCAAAATAAATACTTTGTTCAGCTAAATTTATATTTCTAAACATGTTATTCATAATTTAACATATAATTCAACATATATTTAACAACAAACCATAATTTAGTTGACTTTTTTTGCCAATTTTATTAAAAATTTCTTAATTTTTATAAAGAAAATTTAAAAATAACAACTTTATTCAGCAAAATTTATATTTCTAAATATGTTGATCATATTTTAATATATAATTCCACATATATTTAACAAAAAAACTTAATTTTGTTTACTTTTTTTGGCAATTTTTTTAAAAATTTCTTAAATTTTATAAATAAAAATAAAAAATAACAACTTTCTACAGCCAAATTTATATTTCTAAACATGTTCATCATAATTTAACAAATAATCGAACATACATTTAACAAAAAACATAATTTAGTTGATTTTTTTTGCCAATTTTTTTAAAAATTTCTTAAATTTTATAACGAAAAATTAAAAATAACAACTTTATTCAGCTAAATTTATATTTCTAAACATGTTGTTCATAATTTAACATATAATTCAACATAAATTTAACTAAAAACATAACTTAGTTGACTTTTTTTGCCAATTTTTTTTAAAATTTCTTAATTTTTATAAAGAAAAATTAAAAATAACAACTTTATTCAGCAAAATTTATATTTCTAAATATGTTGATCATAATTTAATATATAATTCCACATATATTTAACAAAAAAACATAATTTTGCTTACTTTTTTGGCAATATTTTTAAGAATTTCTTAAATTTTATAAAGAAAAATTAAAAATAACAACTTTATTCAGTTAAATTTATATTTCTAAATATGTTGATCATAATTTAATATATAATTCAACATAAATTTAACTAAAAACATAATTTTGCTTACTTTTTTGGCAATATTTTTAAAAATTTCTTAAATTTTATAAAGAAAAATTAAAAATAACAACTTTATACAGTTAAATTTATATTTCTTAACATGTTAATCATAATTTAACATATAATTCAACATATATTTAACAAAAAACCATAATTTAGTTGACTTTTTTTGGCAATTTTTTTAAAAAATTCTTAAATTTCATAACGAAAAATTACAAATAACAACTTTATTCAGCTAAATTTATATTTCCAAACATGTTATTCATAATTTAACATATAATTCAACATAAATTTAACAAAAAACATAATTTAGTTGACTTTTTTTGCCAATTTTTTTAAAAATTTCTTTTATAAAGAAAAATTAAAAATAAAAAACTTTTATAAAGAAAAATTAAAAATAAAAACTTTATTCAGTTAAATTTATATTTCTAAACATGTTAATTATAATTTAACATATAAATCAACATATATTTAACAAAAACCATAATTTAGTTTACTTTTTTTGGCAATTTTTTTAAAAAATTCTTAAATTTTATAACGAAAAATTAAAAATAACAACTTTATTCAAGTAAATTTATATTTATAAACATGTTATTCATAATTTAACATATAATTCAACATAAATTTAACAAAAAACATAATTTAGTTGACTTTTTTTGCCAATTTTTTTAAAAATTTCTTAATTTTTATAAAGAAAAATTAAAAATAAAAACTTTATTCAGTTAAATTTATATTTCTAAACATGTTAATTATAATTTAACATATAAATCAACATATATTTAACAAAAAACATAATTTAGTTTAAAAATTTCTTGAATTTTATAGAGAAAAATAAAAAATAACAACTTTCTCCTGGCAAATTTATATTTCTAAACATGTTCATCATAATTTAACAAATAATAGAACATACTTTAAAAATTTCTTAAATTTTTAAAATTTCTTAAATTTTATAAAGCAAAATTAAAAATAACAACTTTATTCAGCAAAATTTATATTTCTAAATATGTTGATCATAATTTAATATATAATTCAACATAAATTTAACTAAAAACATAATTTTGCTTACTTTTTTGGCAATATTTTTAAAAATTTCTTAAATTTTATAAAGAAAAATTAAAAATAACAACTTTATACAGTTAAATTTATATTTCTTAACATGTTAATCATAATTTAACATATAAATCAACATATATTTAACAAAAAAACATTATTTAGGTGAAATTTTTGTGACAATTTTTTTTAAAATTTCTTAAATTTTATAAAGAGAAATTTATAATAAATACTTTATTCAGCTAAATTTATGTTTGTTAACATGCTTATCATAATTTAACATATAAATCAACATATATTTAACAAAAAAACGTTATTTAGGTGAAATTTTGTTACAATTTTTTTAAAAATTTCTTAAATTTTATAAAGAAAAATTCAAAATAAATACTTTGTTAAGCTAAATTTATATTTCTAAACATGTTATTCATAATTTAACATATAATTCAACATATATTTAACAACAAACCATAATTTAGTTGACTTTTTTTGCCAATTTTATTAAAAATTTCTTAATTTTTATAAAGAAAATTTAAAAATAACAACTTTATTCAGCAAAATTTATATTTCTAAATATGTTGATCATATTTTAATATATAATTCCACATATATTTAACACAAAAACTTAATTTTGTTTACTTTTTTTGTCAATTTTTTTAAAAATTTCTTAAATTTTATAAATAAAAATAAAAAATAACAACTTTCTACAGCCAAATTTATATTTCTAAACATGTTCATCATAATTTAACAAATAATCGAACATACATTTAACAAAAAACATAATTTAGTTGATTTTTTTTGCCAATTTTTTTAAAAATTTCTTAAATTTTATAACGAAAAATTAAAAATAACAACTTTATTCAGCTAAATTTATATTTCTAAACATGTTGTTCATAATTTAACATATAATTCAACATAAATTTAACTAAAAACATAATTTAGTTGACTTTTTTTGCCAATTTTTTTTAAAATTTCTTAATTTTTATAAAGAAAAATTAAAAATAACAACTTTATTCAGCAAAATTTATATTTCTAAATATGTTGATCATAATTTAATATATAATTCCACATATATTTAACAAAAAAACATAATTTTGCTTACTTTTTTGGCAATATTTTTAAGAATTTCTTAAATTTTATAAAGAAAAATTAAAAATAACAACTTTATTCAGTTAAATTTATATTTCTAAATATGTTGATCATAATTTAATATATAATTCAACATAAATTTAACTAAAAACATAATTTTGCTTACTTTTTTGGCAATATTTTTAAAAATTTCTTAAATTTTATAAAGAAAAATTAAAAATAACAACTTTATACAGTTAAATTTATATTTCTTAACATGTTAATCATAATTTAACATATAATTCAACATATATTTAACAAAAAACCATAATTTAGTTGACTTTTTTTGGCAATTTTTTTAAAAATTTCTTAATTTTCATAAAGAAAAATTAAAAATAAAAACTTTATTCATTTAAATTTATATTTCTTAATATGTTAATCATAATTTAATATATAATTCCACATATATTTAACAAAAAAACATAATTTTGTTTACTTTTTTTGGCAATTTTTTTAAAATTTCTTAAATTTTGTAACGAAAAATAAAAAATAACAACTTTGTTCAGCTAAATTTATATTTCTAAACATGTTATTCATAATTTAACATATAATTCAACATAAATTTAACAAAAAACATAATTTAGTTGACTTTTTTTGCAATTTTTTTTAAAAATTTCTTAATTTTTATAAAGAAAAATTCAAAATAAATACTTTATTCAGCTAAATTTATATTTCTAATCATGTTAATCATAATTTAACATATAAGTCAACATAAATTTAACAAAACACATAATTTAGTTGACTTTTTTTGCAAATTTTTTTAAAAATTTCTTAATTTTTATAAAGAAAAATTAAAAATAAAAACTTCATTTAGCTAAATTTATATTTCTAAACATGTTATTCATAATTTAACATATAAATCAACATATATTTAACAAAAAAACGTTATTTAGGTGAAATTTTGTTACAATTTTTTTAAAAATTTCTTAATTTTTATAAAGAAAAATTAAAAATAAAAACTTCATTCAGCTAAATTTATATTTCTAAACATGTTATTCATAATTTAACATATAAATCAACATATATTTAACAAAAAAACGTTATTTAGGTGAAATTTTGTTACAATTTTTTTAAAAATTTCTTAAATTTTATAAAGAAAAATTCAAAATAAATACTTTATTCAGCGAAATTTATATTTCTAAGCATGTTAATCATAATTTAACATATAGTTCAACATATATTTAACAAAAAACCATAATTTAGTTGACTTTTTTTGCCAATTTTTTTAAAAATTTCTTAATTTTCATAAAGAAAAATTAAAAATAAAAACTTTATTCATTTAAATTTATATTTCTTAATATGTTAATCATAATTTAATATATAATTCCACATATATTTAACAAAAAAACATAATTTTGTTTACTTTTTTTGGCAATTTTTTAAAAATTTCTTACATTTTGTAACGAAAGATAAAAAATAACAACTTTGTTCAGCTAAATTTATATTTCTAAACATGTTATTCATAATTTAACATATAATTCAACATAAATTTAACAAAACACATAATTTAGTTGACTTTTTTTGCAAATTTTTTTAAAAATTTCTTAATTTTTATAAAGAAAAATTAAAAATAAAAACTTTATTCAGTTAAATTTATATTTCTAAATATGTTAATCATAATTTAACATATAATTCCACATATATTTAACAAAAAACATAATTTAGTTTACTTTTTTTATCAATTTTTTTAAAAATTTCTTAAATTTTATAAAGAAAAATTAAAAATAAAACCTTCATTCAGCTAAATTTATATTTCTAAACATGTTATTCATAATTTAACATATAAATCAACATATATTTAACAAAAAAACGTTATTTAGGTGAAATTTTGTTACAATTTTTTTAAAAATTTCTTAAATTTTATAAAGAAAAATTCAAAATAAATACTTTATTCTGCGAAATTTATATTTCTAAGCATGTTAATCATAATTTAACATATAGTTCAACATATATTTAACAAAAAACCATAATTTAGTTGACTTTTTTTGCCAATTTTTTTAAAAATTTCTTAATTTTCATAAAGAAAAATTAAAAATAAAAACTTTATTCATTTAAATTTATATTTCTTAATATGTTAATCATAATTTAATATATAATTCCACATATATTTAACAAAAAAACATAATTTTCTTTACTTTTTTTGGCAATTTTTTAAAAATTTCTTGAATTTTGTAACGAAAAATAAAAAATAACAACTTTGTTCAGCTAAATTTATATTTCTAAACATGTTATTCATAATTTAACATATAAGTCAACATAAATTTAACAAAACACATAATTTAGTTGACTTTTTTTGCAAATTTTTTTAAAAATTTCTTAATTTTTATAAAGAAAAATTAAAAATAAAAACTTTATTCAGTTAAATCTATATTTCTAAATATGTTAATCATAATTTAATATATAATTCCACATATATTTAACAAAAAAACATAATTTTGTTTACTTTTTTTGGCAATTTTTTAAAAATTTCTTAAATTTTGTAACGAAAGATAAAAAATAACAACTTTGTTCAGCTAAATTTATATTTCTAAACATGTTATTCATAATTTAACATATAATTCAACATAAATTTAACAAAAAACATAATTTAGTTGACTTTTTTTGCAACTTTTTTTTAAAAATTTCTTAATTTTTATAAAGAAAAATTAAAAATAAAAACTTTATTCAGTTAAATTTATATTTCTAAAAATGTTAATCATAATTTAACATATAATTCCACATATATTTAACAAAAAACATAATTTAGTTTACTTTTTTTAGCAATTTTTTAAAAATTTCTTAAATTTTATAAAGAAAAATTCAAAATAAATACTTTATTCAGCTAAATTTATATTTCTAATCATGTTAATCATAATTTAACATATAATTCAACATATATTTAACAAAAAACCATAATTTAGTTGACTTTTTTTGCCAATTTTTTTAAAAATTTCTTAATTTTCATAAAGAAAAATTAAAAATAAAAACTTTATTCATTTAAATTTATATGTCTTAATATGTTAATCATAATTTAATATATAATTCAACATATATTTAACAAAAAAACATAATTTAGTTTACTTTTTTTAGCAATTTTTTTAAAAATTTCTTAAATTTTATAACGAAAAATTAAAAATAACTACTTTATTCAGCTAAATTTATATTTCTAAATATGTTAATCATAATTTAACATATAATTCCACATATATTTAACAAAAAAACATAATTTAGTTTACTTTTTTTGGCAATTTTTTAAATATTTCTTAAATTTTGTAACGAAAAATAAAAAATAACAACTTTGTTCAGCTAAATTTATATTTCTAAACATGTTATTCATAATTTAACATATAATTCAACATAAATTTAACAAAAAACATAATTTAGTTGACTTTTTTTGCAAATTTTTTTAAAAAATTCTTAATTTTTATAAAGAAAAATTAAAAATAAAAACTTTATTCAGTTAAATCTATATTTCTAAATATGTTAATCATAATTTAATATATAATTCCACATATATTTAACAAAAAAAAATAATTTTGTTTACTTTTTTTGGCAATTTTTTAAAAATTTCTTAAATTTTGTAACGAAAGATAAAAAATAACAACTTTGTTCAGCTAAATTTATATTTCTAAACATGTTATTCATAATTTAACATATAATTCAACATAAATTTAACAAAAAACATAATTTAGTTGACTTTTTTTGCAATTTTTTTTAAAAATTTCTTAAATTTTATAAAGAAAAATTCAAAATAAATACTTTATTCAGCTAAATTTATATTTCTAAGCATGTTAATCATAATTTAACATATAATTCCACATATATTTAACAAAAAACCATAATTTAGTTGACTTTTTTTGCCAATTTTTTTAAAAATTTCTTAATTTTCATAAAGAAAAATTAAAAATAAAAACTTTATTCATTTAAATTTATATTTCTTAATATGTTAATCATAATTTAATATATAATTCCACATATATTTAACAAAAAAACATAATTTTGTTTACTTTTTTTGGCAATTTTTTAAAAATTTCTTAAATTTTGTAACGAAAAATAAAAAATAACAACTTTGTTCAGCTAAATTTATATTTCTAAACATGTTATTCATAATTTAACATATAATTCAACATAAATTTAACAAAAAACATAATTTAGTTGACTTTTTTTGCAATTTTTTTTAAAAATTTCTTAATTTTTATAAAGAAAAATTCAAAATAATTACTTTATTCAGCTAAATTTATATTTCTAATCATGTTAATCATAATTTAACATATAAGTCAACATAAATTTAACAAAACACATAATTTAGTTGACTTTTTTTGCAAATTTTTTTAAAAATTTCTTAATTTTTATAAAGAAAAATTAAAAATAAAAACTTTATTTAGCTAAATTTATATTTCTAAACATGTTATTCATAATTTAACATATAAATCAACATATATTTAACAAAAAAACGTTATTTAGGTGAAATTTTGTTACAATTTTTTTAAAAATTTCTTAATTTTTATAAAGAAAAATTAAAAATAAAAACTTCATTTAGCTAAATTTATATTTCTAAGCATGTTATTCATAATTTAACATATAATTCAACATAAATTTAACAAAAAACATAATTTAGTTGACTTTTTTTGGAATTTTTTTTTAAAATTTCTTAATTTTTATAAAGAAAAATTAAAAATAAAAACTTTATTCAGTTAAATTTATATTTCTAAATATGTTAATCATAATTTAACATATAATTCCACATATATTTAACAAAAAACATAATTTAGTTTACTTTTTTTAGCAATTTTTTTAAAAATTTCTTAAATTTTATAACGAAAAATTAAAAATAGCTATTTTATTCAGCTAATTTTATATTTCTAAACATGTTATTCATAATTTAACATATAATTCAACATAAATTTAACAAAAAACATAATTTAGTTGACTTTTTTTGCCAATTTTTTTAAAAATTTCTTAATTTTCATAAAGAAAAATTAAAAATAAAAACTTTATTCATTTAAATTTATATTTCTTAATATGTTAATCATAATTTAATATATAAGTCCACATATATTTAACAAAACAACATAATTTAGTTGACTTTTTTTGCCAATTTTTTTAAAAATTTCTTAAATTTTATAAAGAAAAATTAAAAATAAAAATTTTATTCAGTTAAATTTATATTTCTTAACATGTTAATTATAATTTAACATATAAATCAACATATATTTAACAAAAAAACGTTATTTAGGTGAAATTTTGTTACAATTTTTTTAAAAATTTCTTAAATTTTATAAAGAAAAATTCAAAATAAATACTTTATTCAGCTAAATTTATATTTCTAAGCATGTTAATCATAATTTAACATATAATTCAACATATATTTAACAAAAAACCATAATTTAGTTGACTTTTTTTGCCAATTTTTTTAAAAATTTCTTAATTTTCATAAAGAAAAATTAAAAATAAAAACTTTATTCATTTAAATTTATATTTCTTAATATGTTAATCATAATTTAATATATAATTCCACATATATTTAACAAAAAAAACATAATTTTGTTTACTTTTTTTGGCAATTTTTTAAAAATTTCTTAAATTTTGTAACGAAAAATAAAAAATAACAACTTTGTTCAGCTAAATTTATATTTCTAAACATGTTATTCATAATTTAACATATAATTCAACATAAATTTAACAAAAAACATAATTTAGTTGACTTTTTTTGCAAATTTTTTTAAAAATTTCTTAATTTTTATAAAGAAAAATTAAAAATAAAAACTTCATTCAGTTAAATTTATATTTCTAAATATGTTAATCATAATTTAACATATAATTCCACATATATTTAACAAAAAACATAATTTAGTTTACTTTTTTTATCAATTTTTTTAAAAATTTCTTAAATTTTATAAAGAAAAATTAAAAATAGCTATTTTATTCAGCTAATTTTATATTTCTAAACATGTTATTCATAATTTAACATATAATTCAACATAAATTTAACAAAAAACATAATTTAGTTGACTTTTTTTGCCAATTTTTTTAAAAATTTCTTAATTTTCATAAAGAAAAATTAAAAATAAAAACTTTATTCATTTAAATTTATATTTCTTAATATGTTAATCATAATTTAATATATAAGTCCACATATATTTAACAAAACAACATAATTTAGTTGACTTTTTTTGCCAATTTTTTTAAAAATTTCTTAAATTTTGTAACGAAAGATAAAAAATAACAACTTTGTTCAGCTAAATTTATATTTCTAAACATGTTATTCATAATTTAACATATAATTCAACATATATTTAACAAAAAACATAATTTTGTTGACTTTTTTTGGAATTTTTTTTAAAAGTTTCTTACATTTTATAAAAAAAATAAAAATAAAAACTTTTTTCAGCTAAATTTATGTTTCTAAGCATGTTAATCATAATTTAACATATAATTCAACATATATTTACACAAAAACCATAGTTTAGTTGACTTTTTTTGGCAATTTTTTTAAAAATTTTTAAATTTTGTAACGAAAAATAAAAAATAAAAACTTTTTTCAGCTAAATTTATATTTCTTAACATGTTAATCATAATTTAACATATAAATCAACATATATTTAACAAAAAACATTATTTAGGTGAAATTTTTGTGACAATTTTTTTAAAAACTTCTTAATTTGTATAAAGAAAAATTAAAAATTAAAATTTTATTCAGTTAAATTTATATCTCTTAACATGTTAATCATAATTTAACATATAAATCAACATAAATTTAACAAAAAACATAATTTAGTTGACTTTTTTTGCAAATTTTTTTAAAAAATTCTTAATTTTTATAAAGAAAAATTAAAAATAAAAACTTTATTCAGTTAAATCTATATTTCTAAATATGTTAATCATAATTTAATATATAATTCCACATATATTTAACAAAAAAAAATAATTTTGTTTACTTTTTTTGGCAATTTTTTAAAAATTTCTTAAATTTTGTAACGAAAGATAAAAAATAACAACTTTGTTCAGCTAAATTTATATTTCTAAAAATGTTAATCATAATTTAACATATAATTCCACATATATTTAACAAAAAACATAATTTAGTTTACTTTTTTTAGCAATTTTTTTAAAAATTTCTTAAATTTTATAAAGAAAAATTCAAAATAAATACTTTATTCAGCTAAATTTATATTTCTAAGCATGTTAATCATAATTTATCATATAATTCAACATATATTTAACAAAAAACCATAATTTAGTTGACTTTTTTTGCCAATTTTTTTAAAAATTTCTTAATTTTCATAAAGAAAAATTAAAAATAAAAACTTTATTCATTTAAATTTATATTTCTTAATATGTTAATCATAATTTAATATATAATTCCACATATATTTAACAAAAAAACATAATTTTGTTTACTTTTTTTGGCAATTTTTTAAAAATTTCTTAAATTTTGTAACGAAAAATAAAAAATAACAACTTTGTTCAGCTAAATTTATATTTCTAAACATGTTATTCATAATTTAACATATAATTCAACATAAATTTAACAAAAAACATAATTTAGTTGACTTTTTTTGCAATTTTTTTTAAAAATTTCTTAATTTTTATAAAGAAAAATTCAAAATAAATACTTTATTCAGCTAAATTTATATTTCTAATCATGTTAATCATAATTTAACATATAAGTCAACATAAATTTAACAAAACACATAATTTAGTTGACTTTTTTTGCAAATTTTTTTAAAAATTTCTTAATTTTTATAAAGAAAAATTAAAAATAAAAACTTTATTTAGCTAAATTTATATTTCTAAACATGTTATTCATAATTTAACATATAAATCAACATATATTTAACAAAAAAACGTTATTTAGGTGAAATTTTGTTACAATTTTTTTAAAAATTTCTTAATTTTTATAAAGAAAAATTAAAAATAAAAACTTCATTTAGCTAAATTTATATTTCTAAGCATGTTATTCATAATTTAACATATAATTCAACATAAATTTAACAAAAAACATAATTTAGTTGACTTTTTTTGGAATTTTTTTTTAAAATTTCTTAATTTTTATAAAGAAAAATTAAAAATAAAAACTTTATTCAGTTAAATTTATATTTCTAAATATGTTAATCATAATTTAACATATAATTCCACATATATTTAACAAAAAACATAATTTAGTTTACTTTTTTTAGCAATTTTTTTAAAAATTTCTTAAATTTTATAACGAAAAATTAAAAATAGCTATTTTATTCAGCTAATTTTATATTTCTAAACATGTTATTTATAATTTAACATATAATTCAACATAAATTTAACAAAAAACATAATTTAGTTGACTTTTTTTGCCAATTTTTTTAAAAATTTCTTAATTTTCATAAAGAAAAATTAAAAATAAAAACTTTATTCATTTAAATTTATATTTCTTAATATGTTAATCATAATTTAATATATAAGTCCACATATATTTAACAAAACAACATAATTTAGTTGACTTTTTTTGCCAATTTTTTTAAAAATTTCTTAAATTTTATAAAGAAAAATTAAAAATAAAAATTTTATTCAGTTAAATTTATATTTCTTAACATGTTAATTATAATTTAACATATAAATCAACATATATTTAACAAAAAAACGTTATTTAGGTGAAATTTTGTTACAATTTTTTTAAAAATTTCTTAAATTTTATAAAGAAAAATTCAAAATAAATACTTTATTCAGCTAAATTTATATTTCTAAGCATGTTAATCATAATTTAACATATAATTCAACATATATTTAACAAAAAACCATAATTTAGTTGACTTTTTTTGCCAATTTTTTTAAAAATTTCTTAATTTTCATAAAGAAAAATTAAAAATAAAAACTTTATTCATTTAAATTTATATTTCTTAATATGTTAATCATAATTTAATATATAATTCCACATATATTTAACAAAAAAAACATAATTTTGTTTACTTTTTTTGGCAATTTTTTAAAAATTTCTTAAATTTTGTAACGAAAAATAAAAAATAACAACTTTGTTCAGCTAAATTTATATTTCTAAACATGTTATTCATAATTTAACATATAATTCAACATAAATTTAACAAAAAACATAATTTAGTTGACTTTTTTTGCAAATTTTTTTAAAAATTTCTTAATTTTTATAAAGAAAAATTAAAAATAAAAACTTCATTCAGTTAAATTTATATTTCTAAATATGTTAATCATAATTTAACATATAATTCCACATATATTTAACAAAAAACATAATTTAGTTTACTTTTTTTATCAATTTTTTTAAAAATTTCTTAAATTTTATAAAGAAAAATTAAAAATAGCTATTTTATTCAGCTAATTTTATATTTCTAAACATGTTATTCATAATTTAACATATAATTCAACATAAATTTAACAAAAAACATAATTTAGTTGACTTTTTTTGCCAATTTTTTTAAAAATTTCTTAATTTTCATAAAGAAAAATTAAAAATAAAAACTTTATTCATTTAAATTTATATTTCTTAATATGTTAATCATAATTTAATATATAAGTCCACATATATTTAACAAAACAACATAATTTAGTTGACTTTTTTTGCCAATTTTTTTAAAAATTTCTTAAATTTTGTAACGAAAGATAAAAAATAACAACTTTGTTCAGCTAAATTTATATTTCTAAACATGTTATTCATAATTTAACATATAATTCAACATATATTTAACAAAAAACATAATTTTGTTGACTTTTTTTGGAATTTTTTTTAAAAGTTTCTTACATTTTATAAAAAAAATAAAAATAAAAACTTTTTTCAGCTAAATTTATGTTTCTAAGCATGTTAATCATAATTTAACATATAATTCAACATATATTTACACAAAAACCATAGTTTAGTTGACTTTTTTTGGCAATTTTTTTAAAAATTTTTAAATTTTGTAACGAAAAATAAAAAATAAAAACTTTTTTCAGCTAAATTTATATTTCTTAACATGTTAATTATAATTTAACATATAAATCAACATATATTTAACAAAAAACATTATTTAGGTGAAATTTTTGTGACAATTTTTTTAAAAACTTCTTAATTTGTATAAAGAAAAATTAAAAATTAAAATTTTATTCAGTTAAATTTATATTTCTTAACATGTTAATCATAATTTAACATATAAATCAACATAAATTTAACAAAAAACATAATTTAGTTGACTTTTTTTGCAAATTTTTTTAAAAAATTCTTAATTTTTATAAAGAAAAATTAAAAATAAAAACTTTATTCAGTTAAATCTATATTTCTAAATATGTTAATCATAATTTAATATATAATTCCACATATATTTAACAAAAAAAAATAATTTTGTTTACTTTTTTTGGCAATTTTTTAAAAATTTCTTAAATTTTGTAACGAAAGATAAAAAATAACAACTTTATTCAGCTAAATTTATATTTCTAAACATGTTATTCATAATTTAACATATAATTCAACATAAATTTAACAAAAAACATAATTTAGTTGACTTTTTTTGCAATTTTTTTTAAAAATTTCTTAATTTTTATAAAGAAAAATTAAAAATAAAAACTTTATTCAGTTAAATTTATATTTCTAAAAATGTTAATCATAATTTAACATATAATTCCACATATATTTAACAAAAAACATAATTTAGTTTACTTTTTTTAGCAATTTTTTTAAAAATTTCTTAAATTTTATAAAGAAAAATTCAAAATAAATACTTTATTCAGCTAAATTTATATTTCTAAGCATGTTAATCATAATTTATCATATAATTCAACATATATTTAACAAAAAACCATAATTTAGTTGACTTTTTTTGCCAATTTTTTTAAAAATTTCTTAATTTTCATAAAGAAAAATTAAAAATAAAAACTTTATTCATTTAAATTTATATTTCTTAATATGTTAATCATAATTTAATATATAATTCCACATATATTTAACAAAAAAACATAATTTTGTTTACTTTTTTTGGCAATTTTTTAAAAATTTCTTAAATTTTGTAACGAAAAATAAAAAATAACAACTTTGTTCAGCTAAATTTATATTTCTAAACATGTTATTCATAATTTAACATATAATTCAACATAAATTTAACAAAAAACATAATTTAGTTGATTTTTTTTGCAATTTTTTTTAAAAATTTCTTAATTTTTATAAAGAAAAATTAAAAATAAAAACTTTATTCAGTTAAATTTATATTTCTAAAAATGTTAATCATAATTTAACATATAATTCCACATATATTTAACAAAAAACATAATTTAGTTGACTTTTTTTGCAATTTTTTTTAAAAATTTCTTAATTTTTATAAAGAAAAATTCAAAATAAATACTTTATTCAGCTAAATTTATATTTCTAATCATGTTAATCATAATTTAACATATAAGTCAACATAAATTTAACAAAACACATAATTTAGTTGACTTTTTTTGCAAATTTTTTTAAAAATTTCTTAATTTTTATAAAGAAAAATTAAAAATAAAAACTTTATTTAGCTAAATTTATATTTCTAAACATGTTATTCATAATTTAACATATAAATCAACATATATTTAACAAAAAAACGTTATTTAGGTGAAATTTTGTTACAATTTTTTTAAAAATTTCTTAATTTTTATAAAGAAAAATTAAAAATAAAAACTTCATTTAGCTAAATTTATATTTCTAAGCATGTTATTCATAATTTAACATATAATTCAACATAAATTTAACAAAAAACATAATTTAGTTGACTTTTTTTGGAATTTTTTTTTAAAATTTCTTAATTTTTATAAAGAAAAATTAAAAATAAAAACTTTATTCAGTTAAATTTATATTTCTAAATATGTTAATCATAATTTAACATATAATTCCACATATATTTAACAAAAAACATAATTTAGTTTACTTTTTTTAGCAATTTTTTTAAAAATTTCTTAAATTTTATAACGAAAAATTAAAAATAGCTATTTTATTCAGCTAATTTTATATTTCTAAACATGTTATTTATAATTTAACATATAATTCAACATAAATTTAACAAAAAACATAATTTAGTTGACTTTTTTTGCCAATTTTTTTAAAAATTTCTTAATTTTCATAAAGAAAAATTAAAAATAAAAACTTTATTCATTTAAATTTATATTTCTTAATATGTTAATCATAATTTAATATATAAGTCCACATATATTTAACAAAACAACATAATTTAGTTGACTTTTTTTGCCAATTTTTTTAAAAATTTCTTAAATTTTATAAAGAAAAATTAAAAATAAAAATTTTATTCAGTTAAATTTATATTTCTTAACATGTTAATTATAATTTAACATATAAATCAACATATATTTAACAAAAAAACGTTATTTAGGTGAAATTTTGTTACAATTTTTTTAAAAATTTCTTAAATTTTATAAAGAAAAATTCAAAATAAATACTTTATTCAGCTAAATTTATATTTCTAAGCATGTTAATCATAATTTAACATATAATTCAACATATATTTAACAAAAAACCATAATTTAGTTGACTTTTTTTGCCAATTTTTTTAAAAATTTCTTAATTTTCATAAAGAAAAATTAAAAATAAAAACTTTATTCATTTAAATTTATATTTCTTAATATGTTAATCATAATTTAATATATAATTCCACATATATTTAACAAAAAAAACATAATTTTGTTTACTTTTTTTGGCAATTTTTTAAAAATTTCTTAAATTTTGTAACGAAAAATAAAAAATAACAACTTTGTTCAGCTAAATTTATATTTCTAAACATGTTATTCATAATTTAACATATAATTCAACATAAATTTAACAAAAAACATAATTTAGTTGACTTTTTTTGCAAATTTTTTTAAAAATTTCTTAATTTTTATAAAGAAAAATTAAAAATAAAAACTTTATTCAGTTAAATTTATATTTCTAAATATGTTAATCATAATTTAACATATAATTCCACATATATTTAACAAAAAACATAATTTAGTTTACTTTTTTTATCAATTTTTTTAAAAATTTCTTAAATTTTATAAAGAAAAATTAAAAATAGCTATTTTATTCAGCTAATTTTATATTTCTAAACATGTTATTCATAATTTAACATATAATTCAACATAAATTTAACAAAAAACATAATTTAGTTGACTTTTTTTGCCAATTTTTTTAAAAATTTCTTAATTTTCATAAAGAAAAATTAAAAATAAAAACTTTATTCATTTAAATTTATATTTCTTAATATGTTAATCATAATTTAATATATAAGTCCACATATATTTAACAAAACAACATAATTTAGTTGACTTTTTTTGCCAATTTTTTTAAAAATTTCTTAAATTTTGTAACGAAAGATAAAAAATAACAACTTTGTTCAGCTAAATTTATATTTCTAAACATGTTATTCATAATTTAACATATAATTCAACATATATTTAACAAAAAACATAATTTTGTTGACTTTTTTTGGAATTTTTTTTAAAAGTTTCTTACATTTTATAAAAAAAATAAAAATAAAAACTTTTTTCAGCTAAATTTATGTTTCTAAGCATGTTAATCATAATTTAACATATAATTCAACATATATTTACACAAAAACCATAGTTTAGTTGACTTTTTTTGGCAATTTTTTTAAAAATTTTTAAATTTTGTAACGAAAAATAAAAAATAAAAACTTTTTTCAGCTAAATTTATATTTCTTAACATGTTAATCATAATTTAACATATAAATCAACATATATTTAACAAAAAACATTATTTAGGTGAAATTTTTGTGACAATTTTTTTAAAAACTTCTGAATTTGTATAAAGAAAAATTAAAAATTAAAATTTTATTCAGTTAAATTTATATTTCTTAACATGTTAATCATAATTTAACATATAAATCAACATATATTTAACAAAAAACCATAATTTAGTTGACTTTTTTTGGCAATTTTTTTAAAAATTTCTTAAATTTTATAACGAAAAATTAAAAAGAACAACTTTATTCAGCTAAATTTATATTTCTAAACATGTTATTCATAATTTAACATATAATTCAACATAAATTTAACAAAAAACATAATTTAGTTGACTTTTTTTGCCAATTTTTTTAAAAATTTCTTATTTTTTATAAAGAAAAATTAAAAATAAAAACTTTATTCAGTTAAATTTATATTTCTAAGCATGTTAGTTATAATTTAACATATAAATCGACATATATTTAACAAAAACACATTATTTGAGTGAAATTTTAGTGACAATTTTTTTAAAAATTTCTTAATTTTTATGAAGAAAAATTCAAAATAACGAATTTATTCAGTTAAATTTATATTTCTAAATATGTTGATCATAATTTAATATATAATTCCACATATATTTAACAAAAAACATAATTTTATTTACTTTTTTTGGCAATTTTTTTAAAAATTTCTTAAATTTTATAAAGAAGTATTAAAAATAACAACTTTATTCAGCAAAATTTATATTTCTAAACATGTTATTCATAATTTAACATATAATTCAACATAAATTTTACAAAAAACATAATTTAGTTTACTTTTTTTGGCAATTTATTTAAAAATTTCTTAAATTTTATAACGTAGAATTAAAAATAACAACTTTATTCTGCTAAATTTATATTTCTAAACATGTTATTCATAATTTGACATATAATTCAACATAAATTTAACAAAAAATATAATTTAGTTGACTTTTTTTGGCAATTTTTTAAAAATTTCTTAAATTTTGTAACGAAAAATACAAAATAACAACTTTGTTCAGCTAAATTTATATTTCTAAACATGTAATTTAACATATAATTCAACATAAATTTAACAAAAAACATAATTTAGTTAAGTTTTTTTGCAAATTTTTTTAAAAATTTCTTAATTTTTATAAAGAAAAATTAAAAATAAAAACTTTATTCAGTTAAATTTGTATTTCTAAATATGTTAATCATAATTTAACATATAATTCCACATATATTTAACAAAAAAACATAATTTAGTTTACTTTTTTTAGCAATTTTTTTAAAAATTTCTTAAATTTTATAACGAAAAATTAAAAATAACAACTTTATTCAGCTAAATTTATATTTCTAAACATGCTGATCATAATGTAACATATAATTCAACATAAATTTAACAAAAAACCATAATTTAGTTGACTTTTTTTGCCAATTTTTTTAAAAATTTCCTAATTTTCATACAGAAAAATTAAAAATAAAAACTTTATTCAGTTAAATTTATATTTCTTAATATGTTAATCATAATTTAACATATAAATCAACATATATTTAACAAAAAAACGTTATTTAGGTGAAATTTTGTTACAATTTTTTTAAAAATTTCTTAAATTTTATAACGAAAAATTAAAAATAACAACTTTATTCAGCTAAATTTATATTTCTAAACATGCTGATCATAATGTAACATATAATTCAACATAAATTTAACAAAAAACCATAATTTAGTTGACTTTTTTTGCCAATTTTTTTAAAAATTTCCTAATTTTCATACAGAAAAATTCAAAATAAATACTTTATTCAGCTAAATTTATATTTCTAAGCATGTTAATCATAATTTAACATATAATTCAACATATATTTAACAAAAAACCATAATTTAGTTGACTTTTTTTGCCAATTTTTTTAAAAATTTCTTTATTTTCATAAAGAAAAATTAAAAATAAAAACTTTATTCATTTAAATTTATATTTCTTAATATGTTAATCATAATTTAATTTATAATTCCACATATATTTAACAAAAAAACATAATTTTGTTTACTTTTTTTGGCAATTTTTTAAAAATTTCTTAAATTTTGTAACGAAAAATAAAAAATAACAACTTTGTTCAGCTAAATTTATATTTCTAAGCATGTTATTCATAATTTAACATATAATTCAACATAAATTTAACAAAAAACATAATTTAGTTGACTTTTTTTGCAAATTTATTTAAAAATTTCTTAATTTTTATAAAGAAAAATTAAAAATAAAAACTTTATTCAGTTAAATTTATATTTCTAAATATGTTAATCATAATTTAACATATAATTCCACATATATTTAACAAAAAAACATAATTTAGTTTACTTTTTTTAGCAATTTTTTTAAAAATTTCTTAAATTTTATAACGAAAAATTAAAAATAGCTATTTTATTCAGCTAATTTTATATTTCTAAACATGTTATTCATAATTTAACATATAATTCAACATAAATTTAACAAAAAACATAATTTAGTTGACTTTTTTTGCCAATTTTTTTAAAAATTTCTTAATTTTCATAAAGAAAAATTAAAAATAAAAACTTTATTCATTTAAATTTATATTTCTTAATATGTTAATCATAATTTAATATATAATTCCACATATATTTAACAAAACAACATAATTTAGTTGACTTTTTTTGCCAATTTTTTTAAAAATTTCTTACATTTTATAAAGAAAAATTAAAAATAAAAATTTTATTCAGTTAAATTTATATTTCTTAACATGTTAATCATAATTTAACATATAAATCAACATATATTTAACAAAAAAACGTTATTTAGGTGAAATTTTGTTACAATTTTTTTAAAAATTTCTTAAATTTTATAAAGAAAAATTCAAAATAAATACTTTATTCAGCTAAATTTATATTTCTAAGCATGTTAATCATAATTTAACATATAATTCAACATATATTTAACAAAAAACCATAATTTAGTTGACTTTTTTTGCCAATTTTTTTAAAAATTTCTTAATTTTCATAAAGAAAAATTAAAAATAAAAACTTTATTCATTTAAATTTATATTTCTTAATATGTTAATCATAATTTAATATATAATTCCACATATATTTAACAAAAAAACATAATTTTGTTTACTTTTTTTGGCAATTTTTTAAAAATTTCTTAAATTTTGTAACGAAAAATAAAAAATAACAACTTTGTTCAGCTAAATTTATATTTCTAAACATGTTATTCATAATTTAACATATAATTCAACATAAATTTAACAAAAAACATAATTTAGTTGACTTTTTTTGCAATTTTTTTTAAAAATTTCTTAATTTTTATAAAGAAAAATTAAAAATAAAAACTTTATTCAGTTAAATTTATATTTCTAAAAATGTTAATCATAATTTAACATATAATTCCACATATATTTAACAAAAAACATAATTTAGTTTACTTTTTTTAGCAATTTTTTTAAAAATTTCTTAAATTTTATAAAGAAAAATTCAAAATAAATACTTTATTCAGCTAAATTTATATTTCTAATCATGTTAATCATAATTTAACATATAAGTCAACATAAATTTAACAAAACACATAATTTAGTTGACTTTTTTTGCAAATTTTTTTAAAAATTTCTTAATTTTTATAAAGAAAAATTAAAAATAAAAACTTCATTTAGCTAAATTTATATTTCTAAACATGTTATTCATAATTTAACATATAAATCAACATATATTTAACAAAAAAACGTTATTTAGGTGAAATTTTGTTACAATTTTTTTAAAAATTTCTTAATTTTTATAAAGAAAAATTAAAAATAAAAACTTCATTTAGCTAAATTTATATTTCTAAGCATGTTATTCATAATTTAACATATAATTCAACATAAATTTAACAAAAAACATAATTTAGTTGACTTTTTTTGGAATTTTTTTTAAAAATTTCTTAATTTTTATAAAGAAAAATTAAAAATAAAAACTTTATTCAGTTAAATTTATATTTCTAAATATGTTAATCATAATTTAACATATAATTCCACATATATTTAACAAAAAACATAATTTAGTTTACTTTTTTTAGCAATTTTTTTAAAAATTTCTTAAATTTTATAACGAAAAATTAAAAATAGCTATTTTATTCAGCTAATTTTATATTTCTAAACATGTTATTCATAATTTAACATATAATTCAACATAAATTTAACAAAAAACATAATTTAGTTGACTTTTTTTGCCAATTTTTTTAAAAATTTCTTAATTTTCATAAAGAAAAATTAAAAATAAAAACTTTATTCATTTAAATTTATATTTCTTAATATGTTAATCATAATTTAATATATAAGTCCACATATATTTAACAAAACAACATAATTTAGTTGACTTTTTTTGCCAATTTTTTTAAAAATTTCTTAAATTTTATAAAGAAAAATTAAAAATAAAAATTTTATTCAGTTAAATTTATATTTCTTAATATGTTAATCATAATTTAATATATAATTCCACATATATTTAACAAAAAAACATAATTTTGTTTACTTTTTTTGGCAATTTTTTAAAAATTTCTTAAATTTTGTAACGAAAAATAAAAAATAACAACTTTGTTCAGCTAAATTTATATTTCTAAACATGTTATTCATAATTTAACATATAATTCAACATAAATTTAATAAAAAACATAATTTAGTTGACTTTTTTTGCAAATTTTTTTAAAAATTTCTTAATTTTTATAAAGAAAAATTAAAACTAAAAACTTTATTCAGTTAAATTTATATTTCTAAATATGTTAATCATAATTTAACATATAATTCCACATATATTTACTTTTTTTATCAATTTTTTTAAAAATTTCTTAAATTTTATAAAGAAAAATTAAAAATAAAAACTTCATTCAGCTAAATTTATATTTCTTAATATGTTAATCATAATTTAATATATAATTCCACATATATTTAACAAAAAAACATAATTTTGTTTACTTTTTTTGGCAATTTTTTAAAAAATTTTTAAATTTTGTAACGAAAAATAAAAAATAACAACTTTATTCAGCTAAACATATAATTCTAAACATGTTATTCATAATTTAACATATAATTCAACATACATTTAACAAAAAACATAATTTATTTGACTTTTTTTGCCAATTTTTTAAATAATTTCTTAAATTTTATAAAGAAGTATTAAAAATAACAACTTTATTCAGTTAAATTTATATTTCTAAACATGTTATTCATAATTTAACATATAATTCAACATAAATTTAACAAAAAACATAATTTAGTTGACTTTTTTTTCCAATTTTTTTAAAAATTTCTTAATTTTCATAAAGAAAAATTAAAAATAAAAACTTTATTCATTTAAATTTATATTTCTTAATATGTTAATCATAATTTAATATATAAGTCCACATATATTTAACAAAACAACATAATTTAGTTGACTTTTTTTGCCAATTTTTTTAAAAATTTCTTAAATTTTGTAAAGAAAAATTAAAAATAAAAATTTTATTCAGTTAAATTTATATTTCTTAACATGTTAATTATAATTTAACATATAAATCAACATATATTTAACAAAAAAACGTTATTTAGGTGAAATTTTGTTACAATTTTTTTAAAAATTTCTTAAATTTTATAAAGAAAAATTCAAAATAAATACTTTATTCAGCTAAATTTATATTTCTAAGCATGTTAATCATAATTTAACATATAATTCAACATATATTTAACAAAAAACCATAATTTAGTTGACTTTTTTTGCCAATTTTTTTAAAAATTTCTTAATTTTCATAAAGAAAAATTAAAAATAAAAACTTTATTCATTTAAATTTATATTTCTTAATATGTTAATCATAATTTAATATATAATTCCACATATATTTAACAAAAAAACATAATTTTGTTTACTTTTTTTGGCAATTTTTTAAAAAAAATTTAAATTTTGTAACGAAAAATAAAAAATAACAACGTTCAGCTGAACATATAATTCTAAACATGTTATTCATAATTTAACATATAATTCAACATACATTTAACAAAAAACATAATTTATTTGACTTTTTTTGCCAATTTTTTAAAAAATTTCTTAAATTTTATAAAGAAGTATTAAAAATAACAACCTTATTCAGTTAAATTTATATTTCTTAACATGTTAATCATAATTTAACATATAAATCAACATATATCTAACAAAAAACCATAATTTAGTTGACTTTTTTTGGCAATTTTTTTAAAAATTTCTTAAATTTTATAACGAAAAATTAAAAAGAACAACTTTATTCAGCTAAATTTATATTTCTAAACATGTTATTCATAATTTAACATATAATTCAACATAAATTTAACAAAAAACATAATTTAGTTGACTTTTTTTGCCAATTTTTTTAAAAATTTCTTATTTTTTATAAAGAAAAATTAAAAATAAAAACTTTATTCAGTTAAATTTATATTTCTAAGCATGTTAGTTATAATTTAACATATAAATCGACATATATTTAACAAAAACACAATATTTGAGTGAAATTTTAGTGACAATTTTTTTAAAAATTTCTTAATTTTTATGAAGAAAAATTCAAAATAACGAATTTATTCAGTTAAATTTATATTTCTAAATATGTTGATCATAATTTAATATATAATTCCACATATATTTAACAAAAAACATAATTTTATTTACTTTTTTTGGCAATTTTTTTAAAAATTTCTTAAATTTTATAAAGAAGTATTAAAAATAACAACTTTATTCAGCAAAATTTATATTTCTAAACATGTTATTCATAATTTTACATATAATTCAACATAAATTTTACAAAAAACATAATTTAGTTTACTTTTTTTGGCAATTTATTTAAAAATTTCTTAAATTTTATAACGTAGAATTAAAAATAACAACTTTATTCTGCTAAATTTATATTTCTAAACATGTTATTCATAATTTAACATATAATTCAACATAAATTTAACAAAAAATATAATTTAGTTGACTTTTTTTGGCAATTTTTTAAAAATCTCTTAAATTTTGTAACGAAAAATAAAAAATAAAAATAAAAAATAACAACTTCAGCTAAATTTATATTTCTAAACATGTAATTTAACATATAATTCAACATAAATTTAACAAAAAACATAATTTAGTTAAGTTTTTTTGCAAATTTTTTTAAAAATTTCTTAATTTTTATAAAGAAAAATTAAAAATAAAAACTTTATTCAGTTAAATTTATATTTCTAAATATGTTAATCATAATTTAACATATAATTCCACATATATTTAACAAAAAAACATAATTTAGTTTACTTTTTTTAGCAATTTTTTTAAAAATTTCTTAAATTTTATAACGAAAAATTAAAAATAACAACTTTATTCAGCTAAATTTATATTTCTAAACATGCTGATCATAATTTAACATATAATTCAACATAAATTTAACAAAAAACCATAATTTAGTTGACTTTTTTTGCCAATTTTTTTAAAAATTTCCTAATTTTCATACAGAAAAATTAAAAATAAAAACTTTATTCAGTTAAATTTATATTTCTTAATATGTTAATCATAATTTAACATATAAATCAACATATATTTAACAAAAAAACGTTATTTAGGTGAAATTTTGTTACAATTTTTTTAAAAATTTCTTAAATTTTATAAAGAAAAATTCAAAATAAATACTTTATTCAGCTA